>JAEBUT010000038.1:15126-411895 GCA_020011035.1 Amanita subjunquillea
TGCTGGTCGGACTTCTTCTCGCATAGCTTAATGCATACACGTGACAATGACACTACACAGTCACCGTGGAACACCGCTCATCACCGGAAGGGATGGTATTCAATATTCCCCGCTCCAGCAGGAGGAACAACTTCTCTGATGAAATCTGCATCGGAGTTGAAAAGGTTATTGATGTGAAGGGTCGCAGGATTCTGGACTAATATCTGGAAGGGTGTGGGTTCCCAGATATGTGGTGGTTTGGTTAAGTCCGGGAGTGACTCTGGTTCAGATGGTACGTCCAGTTCTTGATCTGATGATGCAAACAGATTGGTTTGAAATCCATCGTCATTTGGATCGAGGTCACCAGTTGGTTCAGGGTCTTCCTGATAAGGTACCCCAATACTTCTTGCAGAAGTTATCTATTTGCTGCACGAGACTGTGTCTCCTAAAATAGCTGAAGATTGTTGTCTTCTATTTTTGTACATAAAGTGAAGGAGGTCTTGGCCTGTCACTTATTTGGGAATGCACTCAGGGTCACAACCCTCCCTGCAGTGCTAGTACAATATAGGTACAAGTATTGAGGTTGCTATTTATAGATTTGAAGCTAATACTAATCTGGGGCCAAATGGTTGTCCAGATAGCACTATACTCCTAATGAGTACGGCCTTTCTCAGAAGCCGTGGTCAAGCAACAGCTATTCCAAGGACTACAAATATAGTAACTAAGTATTTTAAGTGTATAGCTTCGAGGCCTAGACCAGGCAATTTAATGTGCGCAGGGCTGTAGGCTGGTCCTTACGATGCGAGTGATGTAACATGTCACTACTTCAGCACTGGTATCCTGTGCACAAGTAACCCTATCTACCAGGTTAGGTACTTCGGTTTGCGTAGACGGAATGTAAGGTAAGACTTTTATGGATGTCTCACAGAACCAGGGTGACGGTTTTATTGTCCAACAACAAATAATGCTTTAGACTCGTGGACGAGTGTGTGATCCCCAGATATCAAGTGTGATCCCCTTAGCCAAGGGTCCAGGCACGAGCATGATGCTCTAGTAAAGAGTGGGCAGTAAGCAAAAATGTAGTCGAGTTCTACTATCAGGACTACCTTGCTGTGACGGCTTAGGCCCCAACAATAGACTTATGAGGAGGAGTAAAGGAGAGTAGGTTAGAAACCTGAGGAACTTGACTGAGGACTCTGGTGATAATTGCTCAGTTTATATACTACAAGGTGGTCTGTGCACACTCTAATATAGTATCTACACTGAGTAAGTATGAGTCAAAGGAACTACATAATTGGCCTCCGTTGCTGCGCATTGGTAAGCCTGTGTCATATCTAATGAGTCATTGTTCCGGTAGTCCGTAATCTAATCTAATCTAATCTAATCTAATCTAATCTAATCTAATCTAATCTAATCTTAGCGCTGACTAGATAAGATAGATGCCGACTGACTAATGTTTGGCTACAGCATATGTAAAATACAAAGAAGTAATAAATGTCTTAGTGAAAACGGAGCTTTGAAGTCAGGTCATGACACTTCGCACCTTTGAGATAATGAGAACACTCATAAAATGCGTGCATTACAGCTAGCAAAAGCCGCATCGATCCTCAGCTCCTCCAACCGACACATATACCCCAGACAGCTCGAGCCAAATCGCCATGCAGATGGTACAGCCTCCTCCTGCACAGCTGATCAACCGCCAAGGCCACAGCCTCGTCGCTTGCACGTCCTGTAACACCAACACTTCAACTTGATCAATCATCAGCAAGAGTGCAACCTGACCAACGCCCCATCACCGAAGCTAATAACAAGAGCCGAACCCGAATGCTCGCATCAACCACTGGCACCACCAGACGACATCTGCAAGAAACGGTCATGTGCTACCGGCGATAAGCAGCAACATCATCTCATACCCCTACGGACCCTGGATTGAACGCCATGTTTGAAGGCGAATTGTCTCCTCCAGCGTTTCCTGTACCACGAAGAAGAAGCGCTCTAAAGCTAGTGCCGAGTGAAAACTGCTGACAAGCCGAAGACTCGCATCAAGTGAAAAAATCACTCGGAAGAATTTCTAACGTCACGTGCTGTTCTGCTATTTCTTGGACGTGCGCAGTCGTCAGCGCTTCAGCCATCACACATAGACTTGTCGCAATGGATTCAAATACTTTGTACTAATGGATTGTAACTAATAGTCGGGATTGTAATAAATGACGTGTTAATGCAACGCTTTGCAATACGAACAACGGGCCACCTGAGTTTATAGCGTTGTAATGAGTTGCATTGCGTCTAGGCTACTGTAGAGTTTTTGCACCTCGCAATGGACCGCCGGCATTGTAACGTGTTGCAACAATTTTTTGGGCGTTGCATGACATTACATCTTCCAGCCTTTTGTTGATGAAAGCGAGCGTTTTTCAAGTCGATCGGACATATATCCCTTGCGCTGCGTATGGATTTAAATCGAAAGACACTCGTTAACACGCACGCTGCTAAGACGATGTCCTTAGACCGGGACTAACACTCGTCTAAAGAAATGCCTTGTCAATACAGGCTGCCAAGAGCGAACGGAAGTACATACATTCGCCACGGTCATGTCAACGTTGAGACATCCTGGCCATACAAGTCGAACTGTTGTCAATGATTGATCGGGCTATGACATAGCTCAATGATCGATGAGAACTTGCCATTGCAGCGGCTAACATTTACAACGAACCCATCATGAACCCGCTGTCGCGCAAAGCTGCCCGAGCAGAAAAAGCCATGGGCGAGGCTGTTTAAGGTAGGACCTTGCTCATCAATGCATCAATATTCAATTTCCACACTTGTCATATTCAACATAGTCTGAGACATTCCATTTCATATAACGATCTTCATCTCTCTTCTCTTATTGCCTTACCATTCATTATGTCTTCGCTACAGGATGAATCAACGTTGGCCTCCATCGTCGGTTCCCGCCCGGGGTGGTTAGCAGAGTTTGAGTTGTCTAAGCTCACTCCTGAATCGCGCTCTGATCTGTTACCCGCTCAATTGTATGAAATGTTTTGGGGAAGAGCATGGCAGATGAGGAGAAAAAGTGGCGTGACGCCCACCCGCCATGCCCGTGGAAGGAGCTGGGCTTGAAAAGGAACCTCAAGTGGAGATGAACCCATGGACGTGGATGTTAGCGAGGAAGAGGAGTCGGATGACGATATCATCCAGGTTGCTACTCTCTCGAAATCGACATCAAGAATCTCGAGTTTTCAAGGATCTGGATACGCGCCGAATACATACGATATACAACGCTCTCGAGGCTTATTACAGAAAGCCTGCATACCCCAATCTGGCACCAGCCGCCGTCATTACAGGACAACCAGAATCGGTGAGTCCTGAGGCCTGATTCTCATGGATCGTCCTGAGTTATGCATAAATGTAGGGAAAAGTACCTGGATATACTATGCTTTACGTCGACGTCTCGCTGAAAGGAAGGCCGTTATATGGTACCTCCGCGGGAAACGTTATCTGTTTGTGGAAGAAGGTGTCTATAAAGTTCCTGCCGAGTTTTACGATTTTGAAGTCTTCGTCTGGACTTTGGTGGACTCGGATGAAGACGAGGGTGGGGTTCCCAAGACTCTTGTCATGCATACCACCCGCCACTTTGTGATATATTGCACCTCTCCGAGACAAGATCGGTGGTCTCGTTTGCACAAGACGGTTCGAGACCAAGTTTTTATCATGAATCCATGGAAGAGCGAGGAGATCCTCCGAGTGTGAGTTGTACTCATTAGCGTGTATAACATCTGTGCTTAAGGCCGACATCCAGTGCATCATGGTTGACGATTTCCCTGACAGCGTCGTTAGCGTGTTTGATGAACTTGGTCCAACCCTCGGCTATGTCTCGATTACTTGGGCTCTGGCAAGATACAACAATACAGACAAAGTGTTCAGAAAGACATATTGAAACTCACGACGAATGATCTCGAGAAGCTGTTTCAAGACTCCAGTTCTCTCACGATGGATGCAGTTTCTCACAAGATTTGTCTCATCAGCCGCGAAAACAGGAGGATGTGTGCAGCGGAGCCATTATATCTTCTATCACATCATCTATCAAGTCGAGACTTGCGAACCGTTTTCGGGAACTAGAACGTCGCGAGCAAATCCGTTTGTACAAATATTTTTCCAGGGTTCCTGAGTCGAGGAAGACGGCTGGTATTTTCTTCGAGGCTGCAGGTCAGGGATGCCTTCTAGATGGAGTAATCCTTGAACTCCTTCCAATGGTGCGACTCCGTCCCTCGCGCCAGCGTAAAACAACCCTCAGTGGTATTCAAGCCACGTTTCCTTCCAAACGAGACATTGGAGGCTGCTCGTCAAGAGGTTTTGGAAAGCGAGAAACTCTTACAATTCCGCACGGCTTGGCCTTTGAAGAATACAAGGACAATTGCCTATCCTCCATCATACCAAATGTCGTCTATGTGCCAGAATCGACCAACCAAGTGGCACTCGATTCTTTTATCCTCATGAACGATCATCTATACATCTTTCAGTTCTCGATCGGTAGCAACCACGACATTAAAAGCGGACTCTTCGACTTCATTAAGAAAGCTTCTGGGTTTCCATCTCTGGACAAATGTAGTTTCGTGTTCATCCATCCAACCAATCACAGATTGGTATGCCACAGCCACGGAAGAGCGAGTTGCAGGATCTACGCCTTATGTCCGCGGCGCTCGAGTTGTCGACGTATTAGCCTTAGTTATGAGTAGAAGTACAGCGTTATTGGCCGTAGGCTTTGTGTGATCAGGTCTTACGTATTTGGGGCACCTTACATGCTAGTGTTTTTTAACTAATGAATAGCACACCGCGCGACCACCACTTTTTTTTGAATAGAAATGGTATTGGTTTGGCAGCCAGCGGCTGCCTCCTGCTAAGTACTACAACGTAGGTAGTAGGAACCTTGGCTACGTGACGTCTAGCGTCCGCTTGCGTGTGATGCTCCGTGGAGCTAAAAGCGAAGTTATCACTTGGTGACAAAGAGCTGTTAAGAAGATTGCGATAAACTTATCCAATGCTGAAGGTCTCCGAAAGAGTGCGCCGAAGTGTTTCGTTTCAGGAATTTAGCTAGTTGCTTGGAATTGTTTCGCCCGTTGCAGAAATCTGGGATTGAGGGGAACCGGTTTCTGTGTCGTATGCATCTGCACAAGATGTGGGGGCGGGTGAGGATCGGGTGATCTTGTAATAAAGCAAACAGGCTCAGTCGGGCAATAACGACTCTATTCAATACTATGTACCTGTAATAAAGCAAACAGGCTGTAAATAGAATGAGTAATAGTGTCTATAGACAAAAAACATATGATAGCTCACCTCAGTCGGGCAATAACGACTGAGGTGCGATACAGGTGTACTCTACTTTATATAAGTAACATAAACACAGCTTTGATAGGCTGAACAGGACAAGCTATCGTCGAAACGCTGTTTCGACGCGGCTTTGACGGTCATATGATATAAATAGAAACAAACTATAAATATATTGATGAGTGATCACGCGCATCAATCCATGTTCAACTTCGGTGGGGTTGACTTCCAACACTCCCCCTCAAGACCGCGCGAGTCCAAGCGCTGTGGCGAAATGTTTGACCTTCATATTTGGTAAGGCCTTCGTGAATATGTCTGCAATCATGTCATCTGTAGGGCAATAGATCAACTTGACAAAGCCTTCCTCAACAATCCAACGGATAAAATGGAAACGGATATCAATGTGTTTTGTACGGGCGTGATACTGATGATCTTTTGAAAGTGCAATAGCAGATTGGTTTTCTGAGTGAAGTGGTAGACCATCGCGGGTGTTGTTGAAAACCTGTGATACCGTTTTAGCAGATTGGATAGCAGAAAATTGCCCAGAACAATCTGATACACAGCATACTCCTATCCCATCATTGTCACATCACATCCTCCCACTAGAGCTTGGACTGCATAGGCAAAAGGAAGAAGAATCTTCAGGAGAGTCAGATAAAGAAAGAGAAGGATATACAAGTGAACAATCTGCAGGAGAAAGCGAACATCAACTTGAATATTTTGATGTAGCAACCAATCCTTTATCCTTAGGACTAGCCCAGCTTGATATTAGTGCACCAGTACCAGAACTTCACACCCCTGAAGCACCCAAAGCAGAAGAAACAAAAGTTCCTTCTAGACAACGAACACCTACCCCTCCATCACCTCCACCACTGATAAACCTGCCCACAAATATGGCAGGGAAACGAAGCAAAAGATAAAACTCATCCAAAGATAGATCCTCCGGAATACTTCACAGGAAAATGATCCCAGTTACAGAATTTTCTTGCCCAAAGCAATCTATATTTCCAACATTATAAGGACACCTATGAAGACAGTCCTAAAGACAAGATCCTCTTTGTTATGAGCTCACGCCCCATACACACAACCCTAACATCCCCCTGAGGGGCCCACAGGCCTCGTCGCTGGCCAGAGAGTAGAAAGGAGACAATACAGCAATAGATTGGGGTGGAGGTAAACTATCTGAAGTCTGGGGAGACTCCAGCTACAATGTATCTACTTATATACTACTCTATGAGGACCCCTTGCGACTCCCAGACCCATCGGCAATCCTCCTTCCATGACTCACTCCTATTGTTGAGCATGTGCTTGGGGCACTGATGCTGTTGCTGCGCATATGGGCGTGGCTGCGCTGACTCCACTCATAGACCTCTTCCGGACTGCTCTAGATCCTTGACCATAATGGGCAATGCCTCAAGGCATTGTGCGTTCCTGTTATGAGCTCACGCCCAACAACACTAACCCACCGTCCTTTAGGACACAGACCCACAGGCCTCGTCGAGCAGGGGAGAGAAGGGGGAGGGAAGGAAGGTATATTGTACTACAGACAGAGTCTTACATGGGCGTAAGAGAAACCATCTTAAGTCTGGGGCGACTCAAGACACTTGCACTACTTATATACTACTCTACCAAGACCCTTGCCACCACCTAGTACCACCGGCACTCCCACAGCATCCATACTCCTTATTGTCTTGTATGAGCGCTGCCTCCACGCTGTCACTGTTGCTATGCTTCTTGGGCGCAGCCGCTGTAACGCCATTCTCTGGACCAGTCCGGGTTGCTCTAGACCTTGTAACCGTAAGGGGCTATATCCTAAAGCCACCTTGTCTCCATAGGCTGTGTTGCAATCCCATATGTCCATATGCGCTGCCACTGCTGCTTCCTGATGCGTGATGGCATGATCCCTGATGCGTTGATGCCGACGTCGGTCAATGATGCCATCAAGGGCGCGATCCTCTTGCCTAATCCGGCTGTCCTTCCTAGTATAGTGTATGGCCGCCTTGTATGGCCATCGTCCTGTTCCATAGTAAGCGCTCCCATGCGCTAACCCACGCAAAGTGTTCCCAGGCTCCCTCCTAAGGCTCCTGGCCTGTATAAAGACTGTGGTAGTGGTCCCCGACCACTGATAGATAGATTGAAAATGTAATGCCGATTTGCATGATCGTAACATTACCCCTTCCTCAAGATTCCTCGTCCCGAGGAATCCAATGCGTGGCTATGTCCTGCCACTGCGATGCTAATCTTGGTTTTCTAAAAGAACCCATATCCCAATATGAAAGATTCCTGGTCGTCCACCAAGTTCGCTATTTGTTTTTGAGTTTTGATACTCCAGTTCTCTACTGGACGTCCTGTACTTTTGACAAAATATTGATCCTCCTTTTGACAATGATCTAATCCTTGGCATCCTGCCGACTACAATCCTTTTTGCCTTCCTGAGCGATCCTTCCTAAGTGCCTACGCTTTAGGCTCCCTTGTTACAGACTTTAATATTCGCTTTTGATAATCCAGCGCATTACTGGAATCCTCTGCGCTTCGTATCCTGCGCCTGATTTATGTTCTTGCTTTTGATGACCCAGCGCCTTACTGGGGTTCTTTGCGTCCAGAAAAATGAAAAGGTCCCAAAATTTTTATTTTCCCTTTCAGGTCGTTGCTTCTGAGGAAGAGCCCCGAGCCCTTGTCATTCCGCAGCTACTCAGGATAGACTCCTCAGGTGCTCACGATCCGTTCGCACCCTTCAGGTCTCCGTCGTCCTGCCTTCATTCTGTCGGTCTCCGTTCACCTCCTCTACCTCTTCCCCAAGATTTCGCGTCCCGAGAAATCCGCAGGTTACTTGGGAGTGGAGACTTCCAGGCGACACGACCAAGTGACCTGCCCTGGCGAGAGCGAATAACATAGGGGTAGAAAAAAAAAAAATTTCCCATTTTCTGACGTTCTGTAGCTATTTTGTTGTAAGGTTGCAACCCTTTTATCTCGTCGACTTGTCCTGCCGACTACTTGTCATGGACAACCTCTTCCCCAGGCTGCCCCTAGGCTAAATTCCCTGTATAGCTCCAGTGCTTATTCCTTTAGAGTCCCTGTTGTCCATGTATTCGTCATATAATATCTGAACCTAAGTAGACTGGACCCTTCTGGAACCACAATTTGTTTCAGCAGGTTGCTACTGCTATCAGAATATCCTCACATCCCTATCCAAGGGAGTGTCATCGCTTATGACTCCGTGAACTTCTGGTATTGCCGGTGCTTTTGTTTATCCAGCGCCTTACTGGAATCTCCACGCATTTTTTACAGTGGTTGGCTTCCACTCTTCTGTACTCCTTTCGGTTTTGATTGGGTTTGTTGAATGTCATCTCCTTTTTCCTGTAATCCTTCTGATCTAATCATTGGGGTATGACATTATACAAGAAGAGCATTGTTTACGCTCCCATCCTAGGTTTCCAGATTTGTTTTGCTGATTCAAAATAACCAGCCATCCTCCTATTTGCGCCGAGTAATTTAATCGGTCCTCAAATATCCTCCTTTATCATTTAATCTTTTCAATGCAGTTGATTCTGCATTAGTGACTTTTCCCTGGCGTCCACTATTCCAAAGCGGTCTTTCTGGCACCTGCATTTCCACGGCTAGACCTTTTTACGAGATGCCCGGCTCGAGTTCTGAACATAGTCTGACAAGGGTATGCCAGTCCTGTTGATTGAGAGTAATAAAATTCCACCAGAGACGCAAGTGACAATGATCCTATGCGATGCTTTTGTACTGTTGTCAATGATGGCCAGAGTTCCATCGTTCGTCCTTCGTTGATGGCATAGATAACCGCTTTTGATATCCCAGCGCCTTACTGGGCGATTGTCGCTTGGTACAATAGACCTGATTCCTAATCAAGGATTCCATCTAGAACCTTCTTTGCTTAATCGAGTAGAGACCTTGTTTAATGTCGCGCTCCAACGACAGTTGTTACTTTGTCACCCTGATAATCCGTCCGCTGGGTCGTGATTAATATTCCTTTGGGCAACTAGTCAGAACTTTATTTAACGTCGCGCTCCTACGACGCTTGCGCAATTCCCCATCTGGGATTGCTTCCATTTGACATGCGCCTTCATATATGGATTGGGTCGTTTCCCATCCAGTTGATTCCTTTCCTTTGCCAACAAGATCAATCCGTTATGTTGCAAAGTGATTATATTCCCGCCCATCAACAAGGGCTAGATGTTCGATGGCGTGTCAAACAGTTGTTGCCGGATTTCGGATTCCGGATCCATGTCATGTAACAGCCCTCCAGGGTCTGTCTTTTTCCATTTGGGCGAGCGCTTTCTCAACCCTTTTCTGGTACCGGCGTTCGTCCCGGCGTTGCCTGAGTGATTCCTTCAGGCTTCCTTTTGTGGTCTTTTCATGACATTGGGCGCCCACATTCCAAATGTATCCCTGCCGTTCTGATAACTGTTCGGCTAGATCATTCCTATTGCAGTCTTTCTGATGGCGCTAGCATTCCATTGATCCTAGATCATTGCGCTCCTGATCTGCGCGCAATCCTGTTGATGATTTCTTAATTCAGGGTCATCCTCCCCTGGTGTGTATGACGTATGCCTCGTTTGATACTGCAGCTGGCCTCTGCCCTTGCGATTGACTATCGCGTGGTTGATGTTCTTTGTGGCCTCCATCCTTCCATAACGAGTGTGATGAATTAACTACCCATTTGTTCAAGCGGTCGGCATCCGCTTTCCTTCCCAGGATCTTCAATTAATTCCGGGCGCTCCACCGGCAATCAATCTCTTCTTCCAGCTTTCGTAATTCCAAAAATATCTTCAGGAGAGGTATCGCTTCCTTGGCGGTATCCATAAATCTTATGCGCTATCATATCCCTTGTCCCTCCTGGTCCTAGCACCAGGAATGGTGAGTCCTGACATGGGCGCCTCATTGTTGTGTGTCGATTTGGTCAATGGCGATTGCCTGAGTGATTTTACTTCACACTCTTTGCGCCCATATTTCCATTTTCGACCAATACTAAGTCATCTCGTTATAACCTAGTTTCTAAAAGGGATTTCGCATATCTAGATTGTTGCCAAGTTGTTGTTACAGCGAGTCACCAAGATCCTGGATCTCAAGTAGAGATTTTGTCGACTCTTCTTCAATATCCGCGCTTCCCAACACAGATATGGAGCAATGTGGTCAATAACGCACCCACACTTGCTTGTTCGATTTAATTCCACCAACTGACCTAATGACATGGTGCCTGGGGCTTCACTCAGATGTCCTCGTGCTCAGATCGTTAGATCCGATACGTAATTGGTATTCTGAGACTGTTCTCCTTGATACACGGCATGCCAAAAGATTGCCTTCACCCGTTCCTTGGGTTTTTCCGAGACAAACGGTATAGTCTGCTGACCAGTGCCTGCCGCACTTTCAATCACACAGCGCTATTCTCGTCCGAATGCCTTTTTGTTGCCAGTAAGCGGATACGCTAGTAGTCAGTGACAACGGTCAACTGAGACTATCTGTTGTTGAAGTCGAAGTCGCCTAGATCCTCGAGAGCTGCTCTGTGGCCATGTGTTGTGACATGCACAGAGGTCAGACGGGCAGACTTGAAGGACCTGTCAACACTGTACACAGTGATGACGGTAAGAGATAATTTTTGAAATAGTTGTCGACGTCGTGGGGGGATGATGAGCAAGGCGTGCTCGACGCTGTTGTCGACGATGACGAGGAGTGTGGTAATAGAGACTTAAGATTATGTTATGAGCTCACGCCCAACAACACTAACCCACCGTCCTTTAGGACACAGACCCACAGGCCTCGTCGAGCAGGGGAGAGAAGGGGGAGGGAAGGAAGGTATATTGTACTACAGACAGAGTCTTACATGGGCGTAAGAGAAACCATCTTAAGTCTGGGGCGACTCAAGACACTTGCACTACTTATATACTACTCTACCAAGACCCTTGCCACCACCTAGTACCACCGGCACTCCCACAGCATCCATACTCCTTATTGTCTTGTATGAGCGCTGCCTCCACGCTGTCACTGTTGCTATGCTTCTTGGGCGCAGCCGCTGTAACGCCATTCTCTGGACCAGTCCGGGTTGCTCTAGACCTTGTAACCGTAAGGGGCTATATCCTAAAGCCACCTTGTCTCCATAGGCTGTGTTGCAATCCCATATGTCCATATGCGCTGCCACTGCTGCTTCCTGATGCGTGATGGCATGATCCCTGATGCATTGATGCCGACGTCGGTCAATGATGCCATCAAGGGCGCGATCCTCTTGCCTAATCCGGCTGTCCTTCCTAGTATAGTGTATGGCCGCCTTGTATGGCCATCGTCCTGTTCCATAGTAAGCGCTCCCATGCGCTAACCCACGCAAAGTGTTCCCAGGCTCCCTCCTAAGGCTCCTGGCCTGTATAAAGACTGTGGTAGTGGTCCCCGACCACTGATAGATAGATTGAAAATGTAATGCCGATTTGCATGATCGTAACAGTTCCCACCACAATCCTTTATAGACATGTGCGCTGTTCAGCACTGTGGTCTGATGCGTGATGGCTTGATGTGCTGATCCTCCTGATGCGCTGATGCCGAGTATGATGCCATCAAGGTGGCGATACACCTTCCTAGTCTGGCCGTCCTTCCGTATATAGTATTGGATGGTTCTCCCAACCATCATCTTGTCCTCTGGTGAGCGCTCCTATGCGCTGACTCAACTGTTGGCTTCTCCTAGTGTCCCATAAGGCCCCTGGCCCGTTGTATAGCATGTACAAGTCATCCCAGATGACTGTAAGGTAAACCGAAATTGAGGTGCTAGGATTGCGATCCTAACACTCTTGTTGCTAACTCGCATGAATGGCTTAGCAGCTGAATGGCAAAATAACAAGATGGATGAATTTGACAAAACTCCAGCCCAATGGACAGACTATGACGGATTCATTAAAATGTTGGAAAAAGATTGGGGAGAAATAGATAAACCGACCACTTGGTTAATGACAGCCAAGAAAGGCAAAGGGAAACTGCTTAATCAGTGGATCACAGAAGTAGATTGGAAAATCAGCAAAGCAAAGATAACTGATGAAGGAATGAATCATGACAAGAACTTTACCACCTCAGACACAGATCAGAGTACGATCAGGTGCAGCTATCACCACCTATAATGACCTAAAGGAGCAATTACTCAGATTTGAAGTAACCGATGCCCTTTTAGGTTCTACAAGTGGACATGCACATGGATCTAGTTCTCACAGATCTTATCGAGATAGCAACACTATGGATGTAGATTGGATCAATCTGAGATGAGCATCAATGTCAAATAACCCTGCTTCATCAGCAAAATGCTATGGCTGCGGACAGATCGGACATTTTATAGCAAATTGTCCAAATAAAGCACAAAGAGGACTGACTAAAGGAGGTAGAGGAAAGCCTAGACGCCAAGGGAATTTTGAAAGGGGAAAGTGCTGAAATTGGAAAGGCAAAGGGCGCTGAATCAGGGCTATGGATAATGAAGCAGATGAAGAAGAGGAAGAACAGGATCAAGATGAAGAAATAGAAGAAGAAACTGGCTACAGTGATGGCAAAGTGCAGTACAGAATCATCAGAGAAATGAGCAAATCACTCCCAAAACATATTCGCAATCGACTCAATCATGAGGGTTTTTAGAGGGAGATGAGTGTAAAAAGGCATCACCCATCTCAGACAACGAATTAGAACAAGAACTAGCTATCAGAGGTGTATGAGTATATTCTACAAGTCAATACAAGATCTCCATACCAATCTCTGAATGTTCTAACCTGAAAACTGCCAAAACAACTGCTCTCATCGATTGTGGAGCAGAAGGGAAATTCATCGACAGCTCAATAGTCGATTGGACACAAGTACAAAGACTATTAAAGCCATTACCAGTCAGGAACATAGATGGAACACTCAACAAGGCAGGATTCTTAAGATACAAAATCCAAATGCAATATACGATTAAAGGCCAAAGTTTTGAAGATTGGTTCTATGTAACCAAGTTAGGCAATCAGAAGGTGATCTTAGGGTTACCATGGCTTCGTAGAGTCAATCCTAGAATCAATTGGGCTACAGGTGCCATTGATTTTGTCAATTGGAAGAAAAATGACACTACCATTGAAGACAAACATATCAAATCACACATCAGACAAATGCATATGGAAACAGAGTTGTTAGACGATGAAGATGAACTAGAAAAAGATCTAGAAACTGATCACCTTTGGATTCAATCGAAGTTGACTGCTGCTCAAGATTTCGCACAGAAACATACCTCAAAGGAAGATAAATCAACACTTCCAGCAGATTATCATAAATGGAAAGACATATTTGATAAACAAGCATTGGAAAGATTCCCATCTTTGAGGCCATGGGATCATGCAATTGACTTGAAGGAAGGTTTTAAACCAAAAATTGGCAAAATCTATCTGTTGTCAATCATAGAGCAAGAACTCCTTGACAAATGGTTAGATGAACAACTGGCTAAAGGATATATCTGTCCATCCCAATCTGTTAGGATCGCAATCCTAGCCCTCAATTTCAGTTTTGCCTTACAGTCATCTGGGATGACTTCTATACACATTATAACAGGCCAGGGGCCTTACGGGACATCAGGGGATGCCAACGGTTGAGTCAGCACATGGGAGCGCTCACCAGAGGACAAGACAATGGTTGGAGGAACCATCCAATACTATATATGGAAGGATGGCCAGACTAGGAAGGTGGATCGCCACCTTGATGGCATCACACTCGGCATCAGCGCATCAGGAGGATCAGAGCATCAAGCCATCACGCATCAGACCACAGCGCTGAACAGCACGCATGTCTATAAAGGATTGCAGTGGGAATGCACAATGCCTTGAGGCATTGCTCCTTATGGTCAGGGATCTAGAGCTGTCCGGAAGAGGTCTATGAGTGGAGTCAGCGCGGCCGCGCCCATATGCGCAGCAACAGCATCAGTGCCCAAGCACATGCTCACCATAACAATAGGAGTGAGTCATAGTAGGAGGAGTGCCGATGGGTCTGGGAGTTGCAAGGGGTCCTCATAGAGTAGTATGTATATAAGTAGGTACAATGTAGCTGGAGTCTCCCCAGACTTCAGATAGTTTCTCTCTACCCCAATTCTATCGTGTTTTGTCTCCTTTCTACTCTCTGGCCAGCAACGAGGCCTGTGGGCCCCTTAGGGGGATTGTAAGGTTGTGGTTAGGGGCGTGAGCTCATAACAGATGGTGGCAGGAAGGCAGTTGCAAGGGTGGCACAAGGGCTGGAGGAAGGCAATGAGGGCAGCAGGAGGGTGGTGACAAGGGTGCGACAGGGGACAAGGGCAGCAGGAGAGTGGCAGGAAGGCTTAGAGTGAGTGTGTGATAAGGGCAGCAGGAAGGCAGTTGCATGGGTAGCAACAAACTGGCACAAGGGCAGGAGGGCACAACAGTGGCTGCAGGATGGAGGTGAGAGTATAATAGGCAGCAGTAAGGCACAACAAAGGTGGCAGGTGGATGGTGAGCTTGAGGGGAGAGGAGAGCAGTCAGTGACTGCACAATTTTGTCACTTGAAGGTGTGACTCGAAGGTGACATCAGCCAGTCGGTTTGGGCGGTTCAGTTCAGTTCGGGCATTTTTTGTGGCTGCCCAAACCTGAACCGATGCCCTGAGCTCAAGCCCGAACTGAACCCAAACCTGAACCCAAACCTGAACCCAAACCGTCAGTTCGGTTCGGTTGGTTCGGGTTCGAACCGAGGTTCTGAACCAAACTTCAGGATCCCTAGTTGATCCAGCCACTGGAAAGTGAATTCTATATGGATGTCTTATTGAATACCTACTGATCAAAAGATCTTGGGTATACACCAATCACCAAGGACTCTTCACCAAGAACATCCCAGACAACAAATTCTACACACCCTGTTATGGACAATGCCCTTGTCGTGGTTTGTTCTAAGTCGACAGTGACAAGCAGAGTCTCGGTCCACTCCCAGCCACTGGACGAAGAGTCTGGATGCTAAGTCAGACGATGACAAAGGTCCTGAGAGTGATGAGAGAAGAGAGCATTGGAGTCGAGTGAGGTTGAGAGCAAAACTCGTCTAAGTTGGAACTGAGGTTACTCTACTGTACATGCGGTTCATATATGTTTAGAGGACAAGGGAAATGATAAAGGAAATAAAGCTGTAGTCATCTGAGAAAGGAAATATGAAGGTAACTACGGAAAGGAATAGCGTCCGGGCTGTACAATGTGCAGTAAGTGATGGATATGAAATGATTACTAAGTAAGGAGACAAGACGAGACGAGAAGAAGAAGAGGACTGTAACATTACCCCCTTCATATGCAAGAAGTCGCCGACTTCTTACCATGCAGTTGTCCATCCGTGGTCCTGTCTT
This sequence comes from Amanita subjunquillea, assembly GCA_020011035.1. NCBI lineage: Eukaryota > Fungi > Basidiomycota > Agaricomycetes > Agaricales > Amanitaceae > Amanita > Amanita subjunquillea. The sequence continues at coordinate 30,773 of JAEBUT010000038.1, forward strand.
GACTCTAGCCAAGAGACGACGTTCCCAAGATCTGCAGCCGCCGTTTCTGTCCGCCACTGTAGATTCCGTACGGCTAACTGTAATTGCCTTGCTTGTGCCAAGGCTGAATCTCGCTCTTCTTGTGTAAGCGAGTGGGGGTCCGTGGTGATGGTGAGTGCCATTACGAAGTCAAGGGGTTCAGAGAACATGGAGTAGTAGACCAGGAGGTCAGCAAATCGATCGCTGACATTTTGGAGCATAGCATTGCAAGGGCGGACAATGATGGGTGGAATGGGAGCAATAGGGACAGTGATGGTGTCGACAAGCTTGGCAGGGTGTTTGTGAAGCTCTGGGAGGTCGGCAAAATCAGGGTCGTCGATGGTAGTGGTGATATTGACAAAGACCTCAAGGGGGAGGTCATGGGCGACAGCGAGGAAAGGGGATAGGGCGGTAACGGGTGCAACGTAGTAGTGGCCACATGCAGTGACCAACAGAGCGAAAGCAAAAGCGAGGAGGTAAGCGAGGACGACAACAAAGGCGAACATTGTATGGATAATGTGGATGAGGATTCGATGCTTTCCAGCATACTTTTATACTCAGTTGAATGCTTCGTCATCATAATTGACAGTCAGGAGTTCCTCTTCCGAGAATTGGTAAGATGATATGGGCGCTCTGATGGTGGGAAGATATTCAAGTTCTCCATCAGATTCTTCTGATTCTTCTAGTTTGTTCCTGGTAGTGGTGGAAACCCCATAGATACTTGTACCAGGGATGACTTCTTGTGACGTGTTGCTCCTAGGCAAGTTGGGTATAGTAGGTCCATTTGAGCTGTCAAATATGTCTAGGATTTCTAGATCATCAAGTGCGTCATTCAAGTTTGAAATGGCGCTTGGGATATTTTGATAAGAAAGCCATTGGTAAATCTCTATTTCTTTGCCAGAACTTTTCAACCTCTGGGCAATTTCAAATGCCAAAGGGCTCTCTTGGCGGAGGGCCGCTTCTCTGTAGATGCTGTATGTAATGTTCAAGGGTCGATTAGGCGATGGAAGATAGGGTGATGCGGTGTCAGGGTAAAACAGCAATTCCTCAGGATTGAATGAGAGATCCATATATTTTGGAAGATAGTGGAGGCAAGCGTTGTAAGGGATTTTGACGTGTCCTTGTGGGTGTGCTAGATGTCCAGCAATTAACCTGGGAGTATGATATGTAACCTGTCGAATTGCCTGGGTTCGAATGATATTAGTTAATTGAGGTAATCCTAAAGGAGAGGTAGGGCAACTGTAGACTGGGAATGACATGATTCGGACTCTAAAGGTTTCATAAAGCTTTGGGGAATATCATCCTCGAGTGGAACAATACTTCTTCGTATATTGGATGTTTTGTTTGAGGATTTGGCAATTTCTGTAGCGAGACATGGAGTTTCATAGTCGTCTTCTGAGTTTATATGCTTGCAGGACATCTGCAGCATTGATCAGATTGCGTTTGGGTTCCCAGGAGTTGTCATTCGGACCATAAACCTTCCATTTAACCAAATATTGATACCCTGCTCCGCGTTTTCGATGCGTGAGAATTGCTTCGACTTCAAACTCCTCTTGTCCATTCACGAGATCAGGAGGCGGGGAAGTGTAATTTGGTCTGTGCGTTTCAGTTTCTCTATATGGCATGAGGAGTGACGTGTGGAAGATGGGATGGATGTGCCACTGCTTCAGTAATCTGAGTTTGTATGTCACTGGTCCTAATACTTGTTCAATTATGAAGGGTCCTTCTTGTTTTGGCACTAATTTCCTAGACTGATAAGGAATATTGAGGTTTCTGTTTTCGAGCCATACTTTATCTCCTTGTTTGAACTTGATTGCTTTATCCCTAACCCGTCGTGCTACCGTCTGTCTGGCTAGTTCGTGTGCAGCTAATGCTTCCTCTCTAGCTTTTCTTAATAATTGCAGGCGTTCTTCCACAGCAGGCGTTGTCATTTTTTGTACAGCGGTTGGTAAAGCGACAGGGTCTGTTCCATACATGAGTTGAAATGGAGAGGCTTTGACCGAGTCATGATGATGATTATTGTGTGCAAATTCAGCAATTGGGAGTAGCTGTTTCCATTTATGGGGTTCATTTGCGCAAAATATCTGAAGATACACTTCCAGTTCTTGATTTACATGTTCTGTTTCTCCATCCGTTTGCGGGTGATAAGCTGTGCTCATCCTGCGATTGATGCCTAACATTTTTCTAATTTCTTGAAAGACTTTGGCTGAGAACTGTGGTCCTCGATCTGAAATGAGTATATCCGGTAATCCAAAACGTTTGAATATTTCCGAAATGTAGAGATCTGCTGCTCCTAATGCGTCAATGGTTTTCTTGCAAGGAGTAAGAATTACCCCCTTCATAAGACCATGGTCCACTGTGACCAGAATTGAGTCAAACCCATCTGCAATAGGAAGATCGGTAATGAAATCAAGTGTGACTTGCTGGAATGGGCATGTCGCCTTTGATCTTATTGGTAAAAGAGCCGGCGTGTTCGGATGCATATTAACTTTCATCTGTTGACATGTAGCGCATCCTGTAATCCAGTCTTTGACATGCCTATACATTCCTGGCCACCAGTAATTGCGTTGTAATAGCTCAAGCATTTTCATTCGACCAGGGTGTCCTGAAGTAGGTGATTCATGAGTCGATTTAATGATTTGTGTTCTCAATGTTCCGAGATCCGGGATATATGCCCTGTCAATATAGTGGATGATGCTGTTGACAAATGCCCAATCCTGCAATTTGGATTTGATAGGTGGGGTGTGTTGAGTTTTGATAACTTCAATGATTGTTTGTCCGAAGCTGTCAAGTGACATGGCATCCCGGATTTTTTGTGCAAGATCCGTAGCAATGAGGTGAATAAACTTGTTATCAGGGAGCATGGTTACATCTTCTGGGGTATCGTCATCTTTCATATGATCAGGTCGGCGAGATAACACATCTGCCTCGAACATCTTGGTGCCAGGTACATGTTCAATCTTCAGATCAAACTCTGAGAGCATCATTGACCATCGTGCTTGTCAAGGAGTTAATCGTTGGGGTGTTTGATAAAACGAGAGATTCTTATGATCGCAATGAACCATGATAGGATGTGGTGATCCATGTAACAGGTGTCGCCATGCTTGTAATCCTTTAATGATTGCGAGTAATTCTCGGCCATAGATTTGATAATTCTGTTCCGTCAGTGTTAGGGCATGGGAAATGAATCCACATGGGTGTAGTTCCGGAGGCGTCTGCCTGTTTTAGTACAGCTCCGGTGGCCTTATTGGAAGCGTCTGTCTGAAGGATAAATGGTCTTGTAGGATCCGGCATATGTAGAACAGGCATTGAAGAGAATTTGCACTTGAGCTCTTCAAATGCACCTTGACAAGGAGGAGTCCAGTTAAAAAGCAAGCCCTTCTTCGTCAAGTCAGTTAATGGTTTTGCTATTGCGGCAAAATTGCCAATGAATTGTTGATAGAAATTTCCAAATCCAAGGAAGGATCTGACTTGTTTAACCGTTATTGGTACTGGCCAATTGTGAATTCCTGCTAGTTTGATAGGATCCATTTGAATGTGTCCAGGCATAATGACCATTCCTAGAAATTCGACTTCTTGAACGCAAAATTTGCATTTCTCAAGTTTCAGGAACAAGTCGTTTTCCTGTAGGTGCTGTAAAATGCATTTGGTGCATTCTTGTATTTCTTCTTTCGTCTTTCCACAAATCAGAATGTTGTCCATGTAAATGATAAGCCATCCCTCATTTATCATGTCTTGGAAGTATTCATTCATCATGGTCTGGAACGTCGAAGGCGAATTACAAAGGCCAAAGAACATGACTGTTGGTTCATATAGGCCTCGATTAGTTATGAACGCTGCTTTCCATTCATCACCCTTCTTGATTCGAACGTTGTTATATCCCCAGCACAAATCTAATTTGGTGAAGTAATTTGCACCTTCCAATTTTGTCATCAGGTCTGAGACTAGTGGTAGTGGATAGGCATTTTTAATTGTCCATTCATTGAGGTAGTGATAATCCTGACAAGGTCGAAGGGCGCCGCTTTCTTTCTTCAAGACAAAGAAGAATGGTGATGCTTGCGGTGATTTGGATGGTCATATGTATCCTATATCCAGTTGTTCTTTTATCCATTCATCAAGGGTAGATTGTTCTTTTAATGATAATGGGTAAATTTTGCTGACTTTTGGTGAGAATCCTGTTTTAAGTTCAATCACATGGTCCCATGGGTGAGAGGATGGGAAATGCTCCGATGCCTTTTTCTCAAAGGTAGCCTGCCAAGGTGTATACTCAGGTGGTAACACTGTTGGCGCTTCGTCTTGTTTTGCTTGATGTTCAAGCGCCTGTGATGCTGATGTTTTTACCCTAATCCAGTATTTGTCTTCTCCCCATTGTTGCGTATCTAAGGCCATGTGCCAAATAGGTTTGGCATCTTCAGAGTGGTTGTCCATTAGAAGGGTCTTCTTTCTCCAATCAATGACAGGATTATGTTGTTCTAGCCATGGTATTCCAAAGATTATTCCTTGATTGCCAAGATTGGTGATCCATAGCCAGTTCTTGTATTCCGTTCTGTTGATCAAATAGGTAAGGCAAGTGCGATGAGTGATCATTCCATTCTGGTTGATCGTTCCATCTGCATTTTTGACTTTAATCGGTTGCTTCAGCTTTTCTTTTGGGAGATCCTTCGAGATGCATTCATCAATGAAATTTCCTTCTGCTCCACAATCGATAAGGGCAGATAGTTCAGCGGGTTTTGAGTTGTTTGCACAGTAATGGAAATTTGTTTGTTATTATTGGAATTTACAATTACAGAGTCGAGTGCTAACTGTTCGATGGTATGGGAGGTGTCAACTGCTTTCTGGCATCTCCTTCTTAAAAACCCTCTGACTCGAGTTCTTGGAGGGTAGTTTCGCGTTCCTCTTCAGGAAGATCTTTCAATAGAACCCTGATGTGTTGGGCAGCTGATTCTTTCAAGGTCGTTTCCTCTATAGTCCTAATTGTGTGATTCTGAGGAGGGGAAGGTTTGTAGGACGACATTTGGGTGTTCCCCTTGTTTGGGCAATCCCTGGATATGTGTCCCTGTGTTCCACATCTGAAACATTTGCCCATTTTTTGATATTCCTCCTTTTGGGCATCTGAAAGGCGTCCTGTGTTTACAGCATTGATCCCCTTTGATCCTGATGTCAAGGGCCTTGGGTTTCGATTAAATTTGAAACACCCCTTTGTTTCTCCTGATCCAGATGATCAGTTCATCAGTTTGAGGGTTTCCCATGCATTGTGCAGGCGCTCCGCAGTGTCATAAGCCGTTTCCATGTTAACGACTGTGGGGTTTTCGATTATTTTTGCTGCTACTGATGCAGGGAGTCCTTTACAGAAGTAGATGCGCTGTGCCATGAACCCTGTGATTCCAGTGGAGTGGATAAGCGAACGGAATTTCTGGATGTAGGCAGGGATGTCAATGTCTCCGCCCACTTTGACCTTTTCTAGATCATTCAGGGTCCTGGCTGCACTGTCTGACTCTCCCCAATCGTTCAAGAATCGTTTCTTGAAGCTGACATAGTTGTTCCAGGAAAGGGTACCTGCGCTTTCTGCCGATTTTCCTTTAGTTGTTTTGGTCACCTCTAATTCTCCTTGAAGATTGGCTTTCCAGTCATCGAGTTCCTCCCCTAGATGGAGGAGAACATATTTGATCTTCTTTTTTGACGTATCGAAGTGTTTCTCATCAAGATTGAAGATATCATCAAATGTATTGATGAAATGTTTCACCTTAGAGCGCTGTCCTTTGAATTCCTTAATGGAGATTCCCTTTATCCCTTTCGAGGATGATTCCTTATCATCTGACATTTCCTTTTCTGGTTCGTGTTTCGGTTCTGTGTCTTGTTTCGAACTTTTTCCTTGTTTTGGTTTATCTCCAAAGGCTAGATCTAATTTGATCTGTTGTTGTTCCCTGTATTTGTTCCACTGAGCGATTGTTTCCTTGTTGAACGCAAAGAAAGAGTAGTCTCCTAATTCCTCTTTGCTTCGAAGTTTGTGCCACCAAGTGCATTCTGGTTCAGTATTTGGGGTGAAGAATAGCTGGCAATCTTCCTTATTCTCTTTGTTATACCAATTGATCCAAAGGTCCAATGGTAGTTCGTTGATATACTTTCCTTCTTTGTATTCTCCTTCGAAGGATTCTTCTAGAACCGGTTGGTTCTTCTTCTTAGATCCTGAGACGTAATACCAGCTCTTGTTGGTCGTAGAAAAGTAGACTTCTCTTCAATTGAGGTAGTATTTCTGTCTGTAACGAACAGAGTTGTTCAGTGGTCTGATCTGAGAAGTTCTGGTATCAATGGTGTCTGGCTAGTGACGATGCACTGAGCGATTCCTGAGTTCCAACTTGTGTTACGGACAATGCCCTCATCATGGTTTGTTCTAAGTCGACAGTGACAAGCAGAGTCTCGGTCCACTCCCAGCCACTGGACGAAGAGTCTGGACGCTAAGTCAGATGATGACAAAGGTCCTGAGAGCGATGAGAGAAGAGAGCGTTGGAGTCGAGCGAGGTTGAGAGCAAAACTTGTCTAAGTTGGAACTGAGGTTACTCTACTGTACATGCAGTTTATATACGTTTAGAGGACAAGGGAAACAATAAAGGAAATAAAGCTGTAGTCATCTGAGAAAGGAAATATGAAGGTAACTACGGAAAGGAATATCGTCCGGGCTGTACAATGTGCAGTAAGTGATGGATATGAAACGATTACTAAGTAAGGAGAAAAGACGAGACAAGAAGAAGAAGAGGACTGTAACACACCCCAGCGCACAGGTAGACCACCAAATGGAGCAGTAGCATTCAAAGGAGAATTCTACAAGAATTATAGCATTGTAGAGTTCAATTACAGGGAACAGTGTTGGAAATATCCAATTACAGACACTCTATCACAAAGAGTAGACAAACAAGACTTTGAAGGCTTATACAGCACAGGAGATCCAGAGGAAGAAATCCCAGTCGATGTTTTAACAGATTGGATAGCAGAGAATTGCCCAGAATAACCTGATACACAGCATACTCCTATTCCATCATTGTTGCATCACATCCTTCCACTAGAGCTTGGATTGCATAGGCAAAAGGAAGAAGAATCTTCAGGAGAGTCAGAAAAAGAAAGAGAAGGATATACAAGTGAACGATCTGCAGGAGAAAGTGAACATCAACTTGAATATTTCGACATAGCAACCAATCCTTAGGACTAGCCCAACTTGATATCAGCACACCAGTACCAGAACTTCACACCCCAGAAGCACCCAAAGAAGAAGAAACAAAAATCCCTTTGAGACAATGAACACCTACTCCTCCACCACCTCCACCACCAATAAACCTGCCCACAAATATGACAGGAAATGCAGCAAAACATAAAACTCATCCAAAGATTGATCCTCCGGAATACTTTACAGGAAAATGATCCCAATTACGCAATTTTCTCACCCAAAGCAATCTATATTTCTGACATTATAAGGACACATATGAAGATAGTCCTAAAGATAAGATCCTCTTGTTGTTAACTCACATGAATGGCCTACAATTGGGCTACAGGCACCGTTGATTTTGTCAATTGGAAGAATAATGACACTACCATTAAAGATGAACATATTGAATCATACATCAGACAAATGCACATGGAAACAGAGTTGTTAGACAATGAAGACAAACTAGAAGAAGATCTGGAGACTGATCACCTTTGGATTCAATTGAAGTTGACTGCTGCTCAAGATTTCACACAGAAACATACCTCAAAAGAAGATAAATCAATGCTTCCAGCACATTATCATAAATGGAAAGATGTATTTGACAAGCAAGCATTGGAAAGATTCCCATCTTCGAGACCATGGGATCATGCAATCAACTTGAAGGAAGGTTTCAAACCAAAAATTGGCAAAATCTATCCATTATCAATCATAGAGCAAGAACTCCTTGACAAATGGTTAGACAAACAACTTGCTAAAGGATATATCTGCCCATCCCAATCCTCACAAGCATCACCCTTTTTCTTTGTCCCAAAGAAAGAAAAAGGTGAGTTTAGACCTTGCCAGGACTATAGATACACCAACAGTTGGACAAAATGAAACACCTATCCTTTACCATTAGTAACCAACCTCATGCTTAAATTGCAAGATGCCAAATACTTTTCAAAGCTGAATTTATGTTGGGGATACAACAATGTGTGAATTAAAGAAGGAGACAAATGGAAAGCAGCCTTCATCACAAACAGAGGACTTTTTGAACCCACTGTTATGTTTTTTGGATTATGCAACTCTCCAGCAACATTTCAAACAATGATGAACAAATACTTCAGAGATATGATTAATGAAGGATGGCTAGTGATCTACATTGACATCTGATTCTGGATATACAGAGGAATGGCTGGCAAAGTTGGAAAAGGTAGTACTACCAGGGGTAGCCACAAGCAAGGATCACCCACATTACCACTGGCACAGGGACGGGTATTGCTATATGTATCTGTTCAAGCCGGAGTACTATGATCTGTATGATTGGCCTGCTTGGCCAACCCTGACACAGATCGCATCATGGAACTCGGAGCTTTGGAATCCGTTTGCTCAGTTCAGCATTCAGGACAATAACAAACTGGATTATTTTCACATACTCAAAGAGAACGAGATGCATTGGGAAGATGGCAGGGAATTCTATGATTGGACATGCATTGATGAAACCATTATGTGGGATCAATACAATAAACAAGCACAATTTGGTGGAAAACGAGTCAAGATCCCTTTCAGCTGGATGACAATGTATTAATGTGGACTAGGGCTCCAAGCCAGGCTAAATATCCATGGACCACTTGGATGGCATTCAAAGATGAGATGCATGAGTTCTTTATGTCCACAGAGACTAAGCAGCATGCCACAGATGACTTGATGAAATTAGAACAAAAGAATACTCCTATCAAGGATTAATTATATCATCAAGTTCAACCCACTGTCACCATTGGTTGGATGGGGTGGAAATGCTCTCAAGGACCATTTCCTTAATAGGATTAACCCAGCACTGGGAGCTGAATTAATAAGGCATGGGAACTTAGCAGACAATTCAAGTCTCAAGGAGATTCAAGACAGGGCCATACAGTTAGCTAGGGTGTACCAATGGGCTAAGGAAGCATATGGGGACAAAAAGAGTCACAACGAGTATAAAGAAACTCCAGTTGCGAAGGAAACAAAGGTGCTGATCCAACATACAGTGACTCAAAAAACCCTTTCAATGTTGTCAGCTTTGAGAGTAAATGATTTCTGCCTTGTCATATAAAAATAGGATAAATATAGAAAATTCAGGGTAGGTTCCCTACCATGTCAGCATTATGTAATAAATCACATGTTACATCAGCACTGATTTTTGATGAGATAAAAATAGCCTGGTTAACACACCTCATTGAAAGGGTTTTTTTGCCAAAGTCCTAGAAGGTTGGATCATATGACTTTGTTGACAATATTTAGCCATATCATGTGACCAGGTTAAATGCAAGTGGATAACATTATTTTTGACCTCTAACCAGTTCCATAACCATCATACACACCCTTTCACAAACCAAACAGCAGCATAACCTCTCTCTACTTGATGCTGGCCACACAGCCTCTCATATTGCTTCTACCACTGGCTACAGCCTCAGTACCATCTCCAGACTTCACACCAAGTATTGTTCTTACCTCTCAAAATGCATTGGAGGTCATCCTAAAAAGCTTTCCCCTACCAATCTCTGTCATGCCACCCATCTCATCAGATCCAGAAGGGCAGAGACAGCCACAGCCATTGCAAAGTCCCTTTCTACCATTACCAGCCAATTGCTCTCACCACAGACAGTCAGAAATCACTTGAAGAAGATGAGCATGAAGGGAGTGGCGAAACAGAAGAGGCCATTCTTGTCCAAGAAGCACAGGCAGGCCAGGCAGGACTTTGCTCTAGCCCACTAGTGCTGGACTGTGGATGATTGGAAGATGGTAATATGGTCAGATGAAACCAAAATCAACAGGTTAGGGTCAGATGGAAGGAAATGGGCATGGAAGAGGAGTGGGGAGAACCTGAGTGTGAGACTGGTGGAGGGAACATTGAAGTATGGGGAGGCTCAGTCATGATTTGGGGTTGCATGACTTGGTAAGGAGTGGGCTATGCAACCAAGATCAATGGGAGGATGGATGGTGACCTTTACATCTCAATTCTGGATGATGAGCTCCAAGCTACCATGAACCTCTATTGTTAGGACGGATCCCACCACAACCACAAGCCTCAAGAGTAGAGTGAGGATAAGAGATAGATTCAACACAATAGAAGAGTAACCTGGTGAGAGGAAACTATCTAGAGTCTTAGGCGCTATTCAACAACACAATACCAAACTTTGTGCAAGTTTGAATTTCCTTGTATGGGAGTATGTCAAACAATTGCTGTGTAGCGGAGTTTGAACCATATCATGGATGTGGACAACGCTATCCACAGATCAAAGCACAAGAGCAAGTCGTTGCCAAATGCTTCTGAGGGCGCTGAGGTCTCACGTTCCAACTGGACTGACAATGATGTGCGTAACTTGCTTGATTTCCTCTTGGAGCACAAGGCAGAGTCGGGCGATGGTGGCAATTTCAAGAATTCGACATGGCAGGCTGCTGCTGTGGCCTTGGCAAAGTATCCTCCTAAAAAAGGTGGACCTAAAACTGCAGCTTCTTGCCAGTCAAAATGGGCAAAGGTGAGTTAAATGATGATAGTTTTTTGGCTGGAATGACTCGTTGTTAGCTCTGGGAGATTTATCATGATGTAGATCCCCTTACCAAGCAATCTGGGCTGCAATGGGACCATTCAAGAGGCATGAATATTGACAAGCACACTCAACCAGTCTGGGATGACTATGTAAAGGTATTTCATTATCTTATATCATTAAATGGCATATTGTTGATAAGGACCTCAGAAACATCCTAAAGCATGCCTGTTCCGCAACAATGGCTGGAATTTGTACCTTGATATGCAGCAGTTAATGCCTTCCCATGCGAAGGGCAAAAATGTGTTTTGCCCTTCTATGGCTGTTGACTTGAGTCAAAGGGAGTCATCCCTTGGAAACTCATCCTCATCGGGGACAACCGCTGAGTTATTTGGAAGGCATTTGCAGGTGGAACCTCCTATCAATCCCACTTTACTTGAAGCATCACTCGGGATGCACACACAGGCACAGTTTTCTGTCACTTCGGATCCCACATTGCCTCCTACATCGCTACCTCCCTCTTCACCTGTGCCTTTGATAAATGACAAGAAACGAAAAGATTGTCCACCCTCCTCCATAAAGCCATTATCATTGCCATTGCTTTCAGCATTGACGATATCATCTTTTCCTGGTACTGAAACAAGTTCGTCAAAACGCCCTCGCATATTTGGACCTGCAGCTCTGGTTAGATTGGGAGACAAAGTGTCTCTCTTTAATTCAACTTTTCATACTGCTATGGAACATAAAATTTACGCACCCAATGCCAATACCCCCTCTGACACTCGAAGAGATGCAATCAAGTTGTTGCAGACGGAGGAGTTTCTGAGCAATGATGATGATATCATTGCAATGATAGATATTTTCCGTGCTGATCAGTCATCTGCAGAGATGTATCTTGATTTGGGATGAGATAGCCTGTGCAAGCGTTGGATTAGGAATGAGCTGAAGAAAGTTGGACATGTCCTACCATTGGATGATTGGTAAAATTTGTCAGTAGCAATACTAAATACACTTTTTTTTTCCGAACCAATACCATTTGATTTGACATGAAGAAATACAAAAAAAAACAAATTTGTACTACTATGGCGCTCTTCCCTGCAGATAGTTACAATAATCCTGCCACATAGCCTCTGCTATCTTGTTGCACATCTCTGCTCCCTCATTGTGTGCATGGTGGGTTGGTAAGCCTTCCGAGAGGGCACCATGCATGTTGAGATCAACCTGAAGATGAATATCGTCTTCCACATCTAGGAGATCCTCAATCTCCATGGGATCATATCGACAGATGAAATTATGAATAGCACAAAGAGCTGGCGGTATTCGCGCTTGAACTTTTAAACTGTATTTGGGAGGTGAGACAAGGATCCGAAAACGACGCTTGACTACTCCAAACACACGTTCAATGACATTACGGGCTGAGGAATGCCGAAGGTTGAAGAGCTCTTCCTTTGTTTCTTGTTAGGACGAATCCCACACAACCACAGGTCTCACGTAGAGAGGAGGAAAGGAGATGTATTGAGACACAATAGACCAGTGAGCTGGGTAAGAGCAAACTATCTAGAGTCTTAGGACTCCTACCTACGGATACGCCCTCCTTATATACCTTTGGTCCTGGTCTGTGCGCACAGACTACACTGCCTCCAAGGCTGTGTACGCGCAGCAACGTTCCAGACCCCTCCATAGCCAGACTCGCCCAGACCCCTATGCCTAGACCATCGTACAGCCACCCATGGCTTACCTAACCGGTCCTTCCATAACGGATCCCCCCCAAGCCCCTATGCGTATTGGTATCCTTCCAAGCGTCCGTAGGCCTCCAGATAAAATAGGATAAAATATAGAAAAATAAGAGAAAGCGTCCAGAGTCGTAACATGACCCCCCCCCTTAAGGCTTCACGTCCCGGGAAGCCACGCGTGTCGTAAAAATCATTTTGAGTTCCTAACGAACTCATGCCGCACGTCTTCTTCGGCATATATATCTCGCCGGTCGCCTTTCCAGCGCTGCCAATTTCGTTTGAGCTTTTCTAGATATTTGCGCTCAAACTTGCCGTCCTCCCACCCGTACAACCGCTTTGCGATAGGGATCGCTGTGTGATTCTGCCATTTTCGGAAACTTGCGCTAATGTCGCGCACATTAACCATCCGCCGGGGCGCACTAGGATTCGCCTTGTGGAATTTCGCAACTTCCTTCTTGGCGTTGCCTAAATTTTCCGCCGGTTCCCAGGTTGACTCCTCGACAGGGTAATTTTTCCACTTGACGAGGTATTCTAGACGTCTGCCGCCGCGCCCACTGACGCGGCTGTCCATAACTTCCTCCACTTCGTATTCGTCATCGACTGACTCCTCAACCATCTGCGCTTCTTTGCGCAAAGCGGCTTTCTCCTTCTGACCAGGAAAAACCGGTTCCTTATACGGTTTGAGGTGGATTTCGTTGAATACGTTGTAGATTTTCCAGGACGCTGGAATCTTCAACTGGTAAGCCGATTGCCCAATCTTCTTTACAACCTCCAGAGGTCCCACGAACTTGCCGTCCAGTTTCTTTGTGACGCGCAGCGTAGGGAGGTTGGCCGTGCTCAAATAGACTTTGTCGCCAGGCTGGTACTGGCGCACCGGGGCCTTAGACTCATCGTACTTGCGCTTCATCGTTTCCGCGGCTTTCTCAAGTGCCGCGGTAGCGTTGGCGTGAATTCCTTCAACCTGTTTTGCCAAGTCCTCTACTGCTACCACCTTTGGCACGTACGTCGGATTTAGTCCCTTGTATGGGTGTCGCCCGTAGTTCATGAAGAACGGTGAATATCCCGTTGCCGAATGTACTCGATCATTGTGGCAGAATTGCGCCACTGCCAGCCAGTCACTCCAGTTATTCTGTCGGTGATTTACGAACATCGTGAGGAACTCCTTAACCGTCTGATTGACGCGTTCCGTTTGTCCATCCGTCTGCGGGTGGTATGCGGTTGAGCGGTTGGCCTTAATCCCCAGCATTCCGTAGAGGTCGTCCATGAATTTGGACACAAACTGCGGTCCGCGGTCACTGATGACCTTTTTTGGCAATCCATGTTCCCTAAATACGTTGTCCCGAAACAGCGTGGCAACTCCTTGTGATGTAACGGTGGAGGTGGTGGGTAGGAAATACGATTTTTTTGTGAACCGGTCCACAATAACCAGGATCATGTCATTTCCTTTCGACTCCGGGAGCGGTCCAATCAAGTCCATTGAGATGATCTCCCATGGTGCCTCTGGTACCACGTTAGGATGTAATGGCGCTGCTCGAGTCTGTCTGTCCGGTTTAACCTTTTGACAGGTTTCACATCCAGCAACGTAATTCTGAATATCCTTGCGCATTTGCGGCCACCAAAAATCCCTAGTCATCAATTCGACCGTTTTATCTATCCCCGGATGCCCCCATGAATGGTAAATTGCCAACAATGATTCGCGAGTATGGATGTTTGCAGGTACATAAATTCTACCCTTCCACTCGACCAGTCCGTTTACAACCTTAAAGTCCTCATTATTTTCGTCCAGCCCTTTTCGCACCTGCGTTTCCCATTGTCGATTTGGAATTTTCCGGATATCCTTAATAATATCCTCAATAGCCCTATCGTCGTCGTAAACTCTAATGAATAAGTCATCTTTGAGCAGGATGACACCCTCGTTATCCGGGCCTCCCGGATGATGGTCTGTTCGCCGTGATAAGATATCTGCCTTGGAATTGGACTTCCCTGAGCGATGCTTGATGACAAAATTGTACTCCTGTAGGTCCGTGACCCATCGCGCCTGTCATCGATTGAGATTCTGCGGTTTCCGGAAATACGTCAGGTTCTGATGATCCGTCAATACTTCCACAATCTCCTTAGCGCCTTTGAGGTAGTGCGACCATTCATAGAATGCATGCATGACCGCCAGCATTTCCTTGTCGTAGATTTCGTAGTTTCGCTCAGCGTCGTTTAAGGCCTTTGAAATAAACGCGACCGGTCTCCAAGATTCGTCCTTTCCTTGCTGTGACAAAATTCTGCCGATTGCAAAATCCGAGGCATCCACTTCGATGCGAAATTGACCCTCATCATCAGGAATTTTGAGTACAACCTCCCTCACCACAAGGTCTTTCAGTCCCTGAAAGGCGGTGTCTTGCAGTTTGGTCCAGAGCCACTCGTCTTTTCCGGTTAGCTTGGTCAACGGCTTAGCCATTGACGCAAATCCCTCCACAAATCGTCGGTAAAAGTTTACAAAGCCTAAAAATTGCTGCAATTCCCGTTTACAGGTTGGTGTCGGCCATTCTGCTATTGCTTTAACTTTGCCCGCCTCCATACGGATGGAGTCTTCACTAATCACCAAGCCCAGGAAATCGATTTCTGGTCGATCAAACCAGCATTTTTCCGGCTTCAATGATAATTTATGGTTTTCCAGCTTCGCCAGTATCCGATTAACATGTTTTGTATGTTCTTCCTGTGTTGATGAAAACACCAAGATGTCGTCCATGTAAATAACCACCCAGCCTTCGGCAACCTCTTGACGGAAAATGTCATTCATCATGGTTTGGAAGGTTGCCGGCGAGTTGGTTAGACCAAAGAACATAACCAATGGTTCGAAAAGACCCCTATTAGTCCTGAACGCTGCCTTCCACTCGTCGCCTTGTTTGATTCGGACATTATTGTACCCCCAACGGATATCCATCTTAGAGAATATCTTGGCCTTAGACAATTTGTCCACCAGCTCACCAATAAGTGGCAATGGGTATCGATTTTTTATTGTCATCTCATTCAATTGACGGTAGTCCTGCACTGGTCGTAATTTTCCATCTTTTTTCTTCACAAAGAAGAAGGGAGACGCCATGGGAGATTTACTTGGTTGAATCCGTCCTGATTCCAAGTTTTCTTTCAGGAATTCATCCAACTGTGCCTGTTCGTCCCGATTAAGTGGGTATATCTTGCAATCCACTGGTTTAGATCCAGGTATAAGTTCTATTGCATGGTCCCATGGTCGTCGCGGTGGTAATTCGTCGAAGGTCTCCTTTTCAAAGACCTTCCGGTGCTCTAAGTAGTGTTTGGGCACTACTTCCTCTAGCGTGCGCTTTTGAGCGATTTCTGATTCCTTGGCTGCTATGTTGGTTGCTACCGAGCGTAGTTGCAGCTCCGGTTCTCCAATGTCAATAGCCAATAGTCGTTCGCCCTCTTGAAGCTGTTCCATTGGGTCTGACTCATCCTCAGGTTCTTCTACCTGCGATGCCGTCCAGCAAGTTCCTGGACACCGCGTAAATCGAACCTCTTTTCGCTTCCAATCAATGGCTGGGTTGTGGTGTTTTAACCAGTCATGACCTAGAAATAGATCCGTCTTTCCTAAGCGCGCTACGCTGCACTCAATTATTTCTTCATGATCCCCAATTCGCAGCTTGAATTGTGTCATGTATTCAATGCTTCCCATCGAGTTTCGGGACCCATCTGCATTGTAGACTGGTAGCGGCTTTATCAGCCGTCGTTTATTTAATTTGTGTCATTCCACAAATTCTTCATTAACACAGGAGCCGGTACACCCTGAATCGACCAATGCTAATACATTGATTGTCTCACCCGTGTCCATTGTTGTTAATACACAGTGCAGGTCTATTTCCTGCTTGCCTGTTGCGTGTATCAACTGTTGACGCAATTGGGTCAGGTTCCACAGCGCTTCTGGTTCTGATAGTTTATTGAGGTCATTTACCAGCTTGGCATTGACCTCGTTGACTCGTTTAGTCGGTACCCATTCCTTAAGCAACGAACTGCAGTTTCATTATTTTCCTGCCAAATTCGTCTTAACACCCATTCAGGGGTCCATGGAGTTAACCGATTCGTTTTTACGCTCACACTCAAGTTTCGTATCCGGTGAATGAGGGGAGAACATTCATATAATAATTCTGGTACTTTTACACAAGAATCATTGTCCGATACCGAAACTCTATTAGCCAGCAGCGCTGAGCGCGTGCCTACTGGCTGTCGCCAAAACCCTTCTCTTTGCCCCATTCCTTCCATTGCTCCTCAGTGAGCTCCTCGATCTTTATTTCTCTAACACGGCCTTTGTTACAGTTTCCCTTTCTTCGGTCTCCTGTCTCAGCGAACTGTTTTATATCTATCATTTTCCCTTAACTGCGCACTGTACAGCTTGGACGCTATCTCCTTTCATAGTTACCTTCATATTTCCTTTCTTAGGTAGCTATCGTTTCATTCCCTTTATAGCTTCCTTTGTTCCCCAATCGTATATAAACCCCATGTACTGTAGAGTAACTCCAGTTCCAACTTAGACGAGTTTTGCTCTCAACTTCGATCGACCTCAACGCTCTCTCTCTCGTCGCTCTTCAGACCTTCGTCATTGTTTGACTTAGCGTCTAGACTCTTTGTCCAGTGGCTGGGAGCGGACCGAGACTCTGCTTGTCGCTGTTGACTTAGAACGAACCACGACGAGGGCATCGTCCGTAACACAAGTTGGAACTCAGGAACCGCTCAGTGCATCGTCACTAGCCAGACATCATTGATACCAGGAACTCCCAGATCAGACCCCGAACGACTCTGTTCGTTACAGACAAAAGTACCTTCTTTCCACAATTGTAACATGCACCCGGTGCACGTTTCACCTTGTCTACATCCATTGCGTTTGAATCGTGAGTGGATGTTGTCGCCTGTGCCGGTTTGTAAGTTCGCGCCACCGGTTGCGCCTTTTGATAATCTTCTTTAAATGGCGTCTTTTTCTGTCGATCGCCATACGCGTCCCGGGCCCTTCGGTATGCGCGCGCCAACTCCGTGACCCTTTCCATGATCCGTTCCAAGGAATCCCCTGCATCGAGATCTCCAACTCGGATCAATTCGAACCCTAGATTTGGATTTAACCCTTTCTGGAAATGGTCCTTGGCGGCACTAGCATTCCATCCAGTCAATGGTAACAAGGCCTTGAATTCGATGATGTAATCTTCAACGGCCCGGCTCCCCTGTTGGAGCTTCTGAATTTGCTCCACGGCGTGTTCACGGGTTTCCTTCGACATGAAGAAGTCATGCATTTGCCGCTTGAGATCCGCCCATCCCAAGAAGGGAGGTTTAATGCTTTGGGGGTTTCGTTGGTAGTGAGCGGCTACTCCTATCGAGGCAGGAACAAAGTGTCCCTCCCTTCGTTCCTGATAGGTCAATCTTGACGACCATCCTTCTTCCGCTACCTTTTGATTGAAGTCGGTGTCACTATCAATCTGTTCCTTTAATTTGACTGCCGCCCAGGTTCCCGCTCTGTCGCCTTTTCCCTTCCGGATTCGTCCCAGGGTAATATAGATGCGTCTGCCGTAATCACTTTCGTGAGCCAGCTCAAAGTATACATCCATGGCTCGACACCATGCGTCTACTTGTGCAGGGTCTCCTTCGTACGGATCCGGTAATTCTAGTTTTACCAATGACCGGCTAGGTAGGGGAGGTCGGGTGTTCTGATACTCAGTCACGGCTTGCTGTATCAGGTTTCCCATGTGCTCCGCCATTTGACTAGTTCCTGCGTTCCATTCCTGGATAGCCTCATCCCTGTCCGCCACTTGTTGCGGAGTTGATCCCCCCGCTACAGTTAAAGGTTCCGGTCTTGGGTTTGCATTTGGCCCGAAATAGTAGTTATACTGATAAATTGCGGATTGCAAATACGCTGTCATTGTATTTGTCCATCCGAAGCCTATTTCGACGTGTCCCAGATCTCCATTAACGATTGCCTGGATCATCGGCCATCCATTTGTTCCATTAGGACTTGCTCGTACATGGAATCCAACCCATTTATTATGTCGCACCACTTTAAACTTAACCGACTGGTTGGATCGGTACTGCGGGTCGACTTGGTTTACCCAATGTGACGTGGGAAATGCGGGCCATTCAAACGCACTCCATAGTTCTTCTTTGAACAGAACTAGGTAGCAATATCCGGGGATAGCAGGTGTTACACGGTCGAAGATTTTTGTTACAGTTTGAACCTGCTGCTGGAATCGTCTGTTTGGGTGGTTGCCAGGTAGATTTAGCCTGATACGACGAATTTCCCGACCAAGGAATCTTGTTAGGTTATCGTTCCTAGATGCTCCCACCGTGTATTGCCCAAATCCCCTGCCTTTCAGTCGGTATACTTCTTCCCAGCCATGCATCCCGTGTTCTCGAGAGGATACGTGAATTCGCTCAAGTTCCGGCATTATTGTTGACTCAATAATAGCAGTGCTTTCTCTGTATGCTGGTTGCCAAGACAAGATTTTATCGACTGTAGGATATGCCGGCCAGTTGAATGCATCCCAGTACCTGTGCTTAATAAGGATCAAGTAACAGTAACCGGGGATCCGGTTATGTAACATGGCGGTTCGGGGTCTTTTCAGGTATCGGTCTGCCCCTGCATCCCAATCGATGACACCCATATGTTTGCGATCGTGTCCGGAACGGACTAATGACGCAATCATATCCCAACCTTTGGGTCCTTTGGGTACGCGCTCAATATGGTAACAATCATTGTACCCATATGTGCGTCGTATGTTCACACGACCGTGGATGTTGCGAAGGTTGTAATCCCACGAGTTGATCTCCTGAATTTGAGGGAATGCCGGCCACTCGTACATGTCCCAAAACTGGTTTTTAATTAAAATGAGGTAACAATATCCGGGTACATCCGGATGCAATGTGTGCTTTGTGTGAGCAGGACGTGGGTACGGGTAAGGAATTGCTATTTCCTTTTCAACTTCCCGCTTCCAGTTGTTGATCGTCCTTTGTTTTTCCTCATTGAACCCCTGTTTGGGTTCAGGATCCGCGGATTCCCAATCCGCTGCACAAGGGATGGTACCGTTGTACCAATTTGCGTCTGCGCCTGCGGTTCTGGTTAGCGACTTGCTAGGTCCAGAATGGACAGTTACCGCTTGCGCATAAGACATGGGCGCTGACGTCGAGCGCGCCGTTGATGGTTGTCCTGCGACCCAGGACGAAATGGTGGAGGCTCGTGCCTTCCCCTTTTTGGATTCCTTTTGTCCGCCAAATCGGGCGAACTTGTTATACTTGCTGCGGCCTTCCATGAGTTTCATGTCCTTCCAAGTATAGGACTCGTCTTCATGTGGGCGCAGTGCGGCTCGTTCGATGACATGAAACATGTCATTTTTGTGATGATCCTGGAGACCGAACTTGACCGTCTCGTCGCGCATCTCCGGTTCCCAAGACAGTATTTGTGTCACAGTTGGCCATTCGGGCCAGTCGAACTTGTCGTAAAATTCTTTCTTGAATAGGTACATGTAACAGTACCCACTCCTTCGCCATGGTTTCTCCTCATGGATATCCGTGACGGGCGCGCTTGGTAATTTTGGACGGGTCAATGTTTTGACCCAGGTGTCCGTGTACGTGATGTCTTCCCCAACGAGTTTGAGGAAGTTGTCGAGTCCTAGCAGGGGATAGGTGCCAGGGTCGGTTTTCATGATGAGCGGGGATACCAGGAACGGTGTGTTGTACCTGGTTGGCGTTTTCCTTTTCAGACGTGCCTTCATGTACGGATCGGGTCGTTTCCCGTCCAATCGTTCCTGGTTGGCGATCTCCGCGGTCGCTCTGTTGTAACTACGGGTTTTAATGTTCCCGTTTTCGGCATGCATGAGCCGATTCCTTTCTTTTGCGGACAGAACCAAGCCGTTGTGTCGCAAAGTAATAATATTCCAGCCCATTAGTAGGAGCCGGATGTTTGACGGTGTGTCAAACAGTCGTTGTCGGATCTCGGATTCGGGATCCATGTCATGGAGCAGCCCCCTCCAGGGTCTGCCGGTCCTTTTCCATTTGTTCGAGCTCTTGCTCGACCCGTTTCTGGTAACGCCGTTCCTCTCGGCGCTGCTTGAGTAATTCTTCCCAAGCGTCCTCCTGGATTCGGAGGGATTCCTGTTCCAGCTGCCACAGCTGAAACGCACGTTGTCGTTGCTGGAGACGACGCTCCTTGTATTGCGCCTTGCGCCATGTATAGTAAGCCCGTACGTGGGCGTCGCGTTGTCTGGTGTCGGTAGAAACTGTGACCGACCGAGTTATTTCTTCTGCGCACTCCTGCGCCCATTCGATACCGAATCGTTTTCCGACCTGCACGAGAGTGAGGCCGGCGCGGGGGATGATGTAGTTGAAAAATGAAGCCATAGTTGCTTCCCTGTTGTCGTCTTAGACCTTTTAAGTAAAAAAGGCTGTTGACTCTTCTTCTATACTCGCACGTCCTAATGCGAATATTCTTTGATGCGGTCAATAACGCACCCGCACTCAATTCTTCGATTTAGTTCCACCAAATGACCTAATAGCGTGGTGCCTGGGGCTTCACTCGAGTGTCCTCGTGCTCAGATCGTTAGATCCGATACGTAATTGGTGTCTCGAGACTGTTCTCCTTGCTACACGGCACGCTACCAGACTGCCTTCACTCGTTCCTGAGTTTTTCCGAGACAAACGGTGTATTCCGCTGACCAGTGCCTGCCTGCACTTTCAATCACACGGAGATACTCTCGTCCGAATGCCTTTTGTAGACAGAAACCTTTCGGTAGTAGTCACTGATGACGATCAGCGAGGCTATCTGTAGTCGACGTCGGTGGCGATCCTCGAGAGCGGCTCAGTAGTCACGTGGTGTAACGTGTACCGAGGTCCGTCGCGCAGGCTTGAGGGAACTCGTCGAAGACGCGCACGACAGCGAGCAAGAGATGCCCCGAGGTGGTTGTCAACGACGGCGAGAGGTGTGGTAAGGAAGACTCTAGATTATGTTAAGACGAATCTAAACACAACCACAGGTCTCAACGAGAGAGGGATAGAGAAAGAGTTGTATTGACACAATAGACCAGTAAGCTGGATTAGAGCAAACTATCTAGAGTCTTAGGACTCCTACCTACGGATACGCCCTCCTTATATACCTTTGGTCCTGGTCTGTGCGCACAGACTACACTGCCTCCAAGGCTGTGTACGCGCAGCAACGTTCCAGACCCCCTCCATAGCCAGACTCGCCCGGACCCCTATGCCTAGACCATCGTACAGCCACCCATGGCTTACCTAACCGGTCCTTCCATAACGGATCCCCCCAAGCCCCTATGCGTATTGGTATCCCTCCAAGCGTCCGTAGGCCTCCAGATAAAATATAGAAAAATAGTGAAAAATAAAAGAAAGCGTCCAGTATCGTAACATGTTTGCAAAGGAATGGAATCAGTTAATGCACACACTCAATGGCAACATTATGAAACCGCAGCAATATAAAACTAATTTGAGCTCACCACAATACTCACCCTACAATAAGACAAAGCAGGTATACACCATTCACAAAGCGGAACCAGTTACACCTAAAGATTACAAGGGACTGGGAATGCTTAACTGTAAAACATTGAGCTTGGATTACTTTTTGCCTGCATGTGGCAAAGAGACGTTGAAAGAGCAGACATGGCGCATTAGGAAATGGGCAGACAAGGTTGAGGCCAAATTACCTGGCAAACCAGGTCATTATAAACAAATGGCGTCAGAACCATGGCAACAGAAGGGCTATTGCTACATGTACCTTTTCGAACCAAAGTACTATGCCAAATACCAATGGCCGAGTTACCTGACCATGGCGGAAGTTGCATCATGGGCTCATATCCTACGAAAACCCTATGTCAGACTCGCGTTGAGGAATGGGGATGAGAACAGAGTTTATCATATATACCCAGGAGATGAAATTCTACTTGAAGAAAACCGAACAATACGAGTAGAATCAACGTATGACTGGGAAGATGTGGATAAATTTGCAGAAGATTATTGGTGGAAAAAGATCACTCTTGGTGTGGCCAAGAATGACGAGGAAGTTGTATATCCATGATGGACCTATGCACAGGCGGTTCAGACAAATCACTTTCAAGGAGCTGGCAGACAAGTCATGCGTCAGTTCACAACAAACTGGTTTGGCAAACCATCGGGCAATTGGTTCAACAAGGAACTAAAAGAGGAAATGCGAATGCAGTTGGAAACAGTACACCCGCCAAGTTACATTGACATCACAAAGTGGAACCAGCAGGTACAACACGCTAGTAAAAAGGTGTTGCCACCAAGAGGATTCAATGGGTCAGGACCGGAAACACCAGGGTTGTGTTACCTCCGGTTGTTTAAAAAACAGTACTGGAGAGCATTTGCATGGCCAACAAATCCATCATGGGGAGAAATAGCGGTATACAAGAGGGATATGAGAGATCCCGACACCATGGCAAAAGTAACCTTCAATGCAAGGGAGGCGAAATTCCATGTGGAGCGAAGTAGTATGGGAGTAGGAGTGGATGAGATTTTGGAGAAGTACGGGGGGACCAATTTGGTCCAACAACATTACTTGGTCAGGTTTGATGTTATAAACATGATCATACAGGTGATGGTGGGACTCATCACAATAGCCATAGGCATTTTTGGACATGCAGCTAGTCAAACTGCATGGAATGCATGTACACTGGTAGAACAGGCAGAACAAGGAAGAGTACTAGCAGATGTAATCAATCAATTAAACACTGCTCTTCATCCACTGTGTGATCCCGTTCCAATGTTGAAGATGGAGATGCCTGAGGCATATGAAGGAGATCCCAAGGAGATTGCAGCATGGTTAAGATCAATGGAAAACTACTTTGATCTAGTAAGGGTACAAGACCCAAAACAAAGAATGATGATCACGCTGCAGAGAGTGAGGAAGGGAGTAGACAATTGTGCTGGCAATTGGGCAGCAGCAAAAATGACAGAGCAGGCGGAATTTGAAATGGAACTAGCAACCAAAAATGAACTACCAGCAGTAGCAGCATTAGTTCAGCAATTAGGAAGGCTAGTTTCCTATACCAAATGTAGGGATGGAATCCGTAGGGAGGATGGAACATGGGCAATGGAACCATTTCAAAATCCACCACCGTTCAATAACTGGGACGATGTCAAAACAAAGATGAAAGATTTCTTTTTGACAACTGAAACCTGAGATAACGCAATGCAAAAAATCAGTATGCTCAAACAGGGTTCTCGAAAAGTCAAGGATTATATCATTGAGTTCTGAAGCATTGCAATGCTCACAGGATATAACAGAATTGCACTGGTGATGCATTTGATGAATTACCACCCCAGTGGCCTTGGGATCATGCAATCAAATTAGTACCGGGATCAAACCCTTTAGATTGCAAAATTTATCCATTAAATTGGGAAGAACAGAAGGTGTTAGAGGACTTTCTTACTGAAAATCTGGAGAGCAGACAGATAAGACCCAGTAAATTGCCAATGGCATCACCGTTCTTTTTTGTCAAGAAAAAAGATGGTTCCTTGAAACCAGTACAAGATTATCATAAACTTAACGAGATGACCATTAAAAATCGTTATCCATTACCTTTAATATCAGAATTGATAGACAAATTGAGTAATGCAATGATTTTCTCCAAAATGGATATTTGTTGGGGATACAATAATATCCACATTAAGGATGGCGATGAATGGAAAGCGGCTTTTTGTACAAACAGGGGACTATTTGAACCACTTGTTATGTTCTTTGGTCTTACAAATTCACCCGCTACATTCCAGACCATGATGAATGATTTGTTCCAGGAGGAACTTGCTGAGGGATGGGTGGTAATTTACATGGACAACATATTGTTTTCCCAGTCAAAAGAACAACACAAAAACATGTAAACCAAATTTTGGCAAAGCTGGAAGAAAACCAATTATCATTGAAACTGGAGAAATGTTACTTTGATAAAACAGAAATTGAATTTTTGGGTATGATAATTACCAAGGATTCAGTACAAATGGACCCAGCAAAAGTAAAGGCGGTGAAAGACTGGCCAGAACCCAAGAATAAATGAGAAGTACAACAATTCTTACGATTTGTTAACTTCTATTGGCGATTTGTGAAAGGATTTGCAAAAGATGCAAAGCCTTTAACAGAGTTAACTGGAAAGAAGGATTGGGAATGGGGCCCCCGCCAAGTAGAGGCAATGAGGAAGTTGAAGGAAAGAATAGCAGAGGAAGCAGTATTGGCGATACCAGACAAAGGAGGACAGTTTCAAATCGAAACAGATGCATCAGATTTCGCATTGGGATCAATTTTATCTCAACAGCAGAATGGTATATGGAGACCAGTCGCATTTATTTCGAGAGCTTTGAATGAAGCTGAAAGAAACTATGAAATATACGATAAAGAAATGCTTGCTATCATGCATTCTTTATATGAATGGTCACAATACTTGAAAGGAGCAAAAGAGATAATTGAGATCTTGACAGATCATCAAAATTTGACATACTTCTGTAAACCCAAAACTTAAATCACAGACAGGCACGATGGGTAATGGATTTACAAGAATATAATTTTGTGATTAAGCATAGATCAGGAAAATCAAATTCGAAAGCAGATCTACTGTCCAGAAGAGCAGGGTATGAACGAGGAGAAAGAGACAATGAAGATGTAATATTACTAAAGGAGGAATTGTTTATAAGATGGGATAGAAGCAAGATTGAAATTGAAAAACTGGAAAAGGATATTAAAAAAGTAAACAAAAGACAATGGGACAAACAAGTAGAAAAAGGATTAAAAGAGAAAAAAGAAGGCTTTGAATATGATAAAGAACAAAATTTAATAACATGGAAAGGGAGAATCTACATACCAGCGGTGATAAGATTAAGAGAGGAAATAATTCAGATAAACCATGATTGAGGACATCTGGGAATAGCCAAGACATTGGAATTAATAACTTGAGGATACTGGTGGCCAAATATGGGGGAGGATATTAAAAAGTACATTCAAGGATGTAGGATGTGTCAAACCATCAAACTGGATAGACAAAAGTGAGCAGCACTGTTGAATCCCCATGCAATACCCGATGTTCCATGGAAACATATATCCGTTGATCTTATTGGACCACTACCTGAATCCAAAGGATACAATGCAATTTTAACAGTAGTAGATTGATTCTCAAAGATGGCGTATTTCTAGCCACAAATACTACTATAACCTCATTAGGAGTTGCCACATTGTATCAGGATCATATCTTTAAGAACCATGGAGTACCGGAAAAAATCATTAGTGATCAAGGACCGCAATTTGTGTCCAAATTTATGAAGGAACTCTCAGGGATATTGGGGATCAAAGGAAATCCATCCACAGCTTTTCATCCACAAACCAATGGACAGATGGAAAGGGTAAATCAAATAGCAGAACAACTATTATCTACCTTTGTCAACAAAAATCAGGATGACTGGAGCAATTGGCTTGCAGTAGCTCAATTCTGTTATAATGATTGGGAGCATTCGGCAATGGGATATTCCCCTTTCTACATGAATTATGGACGCCATCCCAATAAGGGAACAGAAATTGATACAGGTCATACAACAGTGGAAGCGGTTACTCAGTTTGCAGGGAGACAAGCAGAGGTTTGGAATCAGGCAAGGAACGCTCTCAAAAAGGCACAGGAAGCAATGGCATTACAATATGACAAGAGAAAAAGAACATCTATATGTTACAAAAAAGATGATCTAGTCTATATACACACCAAACATTTACCAACTGTGCGCCCAACCAAAAAGTTGGGAGAGAGGTTTTTAGGACCTTACAAAATTCTTGAGAAAGTGGGACCAGCGGCTTACTGAATTTCTATCCTGCATCCTGGAAAGTTTATAACGTCTTCAACGAATCTCTTTTAAAGCCATATCTTGCACCTTCTTTTCCAATACAGGCCAGCAAAAATGCAAGCCAAAAGAAGAAGCAGGAGGAAGAGAGCTCCACCGGCGACTATGAAGTGGAAAAAATATTAGATAGTCGAATAAACTGAAAAGGACGCAGTGATATGCCTGGGACGTGCCAGTACCTGCACTAGCCCAATTCAGCCCTACACGAAGCCCTCCAAACCTAGTCGAAGCATCCCGCCCACGGTCGAAGTCTGTAGTGCCAGCAGTACCCCAGCGAATGAAGGTCAAAGCCCTCAAGATCAGAAGGGGTCTTTGATCCGGTCTCCTCAGTCTTAGCAGATACCCAAAACTTCTCCCGACCCCTAGACAGTCCCTGTTCCACGCTACCCAGTGATGCGCTATATGATGGGCAAAACCCAAAACCAAACCTCTCTGTGCACGAGCACACCTTCAGTGAAGGACCGAAGTGTTGTTTGTAGCAGGGTCGAGGCAGGGGGAAGGGGGAAACACACATCTCGAACAGCTGGGGGCAAGTCCTAGGAGGTTCTCAGACTTGGCCGACTGTTTCAAATCCAAATGGTGGTGGGGATGTTGTAAACGAAGTGAGTGCTGGTCAGGGTTGGTGATCTCGAGGTGACAGGGTGGTGTCGAAGGTGATCCAAGGTTATCAAGTGTGGCAAGGAGAATGGTTGTGGCTGATGAGGAAGACGAGGTGAAGATGAAGCAGAATCTTGAGGCAAGGGAGGACGCAAGGCGAGCGCAGGCTGAGTCAAGGACAATACTAGGGACCAAAACAAAACTCAGAGGCGGCCAAACTCGCACCAAGACTCAGAGGGGAGGGAAGCAAGGTCAAGGCTTCTTCTCTACTTTTTGACTAAGACATGCACAGGCTTATATATCTATCAATATGTCATATGGGGGAAACTTGAAACTCAGTCCAATATCTGTGATTTTGTAAGGTCCGCTCGACTACCATCTTCTTGAACCACAATCGAAGCACAACAATGGGAACAGGTCCATGACAACAGAAACGCACATGTGCACCAGGCACCAACCGGGAATACTTCTCCACCAACATTGCCGATGTTCGCAATGCCCAACAAGCACTCCACGGATCTTTGGGTATCTCGGTCGAAGTTGCTTGTCACTGGATAGCGACGCTCCACCCGCATTGCGATGCCTTTTGTGGTTTCTAGGCCTCGTACTCGTGACAGAGCAGGTCCTCGAGCTGGGGATGGTGTGTCAAGTCCGCTGGGAGTCATGCTACATGCCAAGTCAAATAATATGGCATCAACTGGTGCGCTGGAATGAGCCTCGAATGCAGCACGCCTTCTCGATTGATGACCGCGTATCGTCCGAGGGTTTGTCCGACAATGATTAGTGGTCCTCCGGATTCTATCTCCTTTCGGTAGCCTTCCTGCACTGCGACTGTGATAATCCTCCACACAACCTGACCGACGACGAATGTGGCGCTCCCTGCAGAGGCGAGCTCTTCTAATCGAATGGAGCTATTGATTAATTCAAGGTGGAACCGGCTTCGACTGTATGGGTCCCTGGGCGCACACAAGGCAGATGCCTCGTCCGGGTTGTGAAACATAGGTTCTAAGCCTCCTCAAGCACTGATCTGACATGTCAACATGGTTCACCTCTCCTCTGTCACCGTCCTCGAGTCTCCAAATTGCATTCCTATCAAGTCCAGGATGGATATACCGGCGCACTCGGATGCTGGTAGCTGCAAGAAGGCTGCTCCTGGGGTAAGCGAGACGAAGTTGTCGTATGTTGGTGGTTCGACTGGGCTCGGAGGGGCGTCTACCATGAAAAAGTCCGGATCTACTGTTGGAGGTTCAGTGCAATCAGATATCCTTGCCGCGAGCGATGAATGAGCTGGCACTGAGAGTCGTTCAATCAGTGTCAATGACTGTATGGTCGAGGGGGTTCCGTTCATCCTTGGTCGAGTCATGTATGCTTCGGCTGGTTGGTCATGAGCATCTCTGGGGCCATGAGAGGGTGAGCGTCTTGTCCTTATGTCAGGCGAGGCACTAGGCACCCATTTTCGCCGAATTTGCAATATGGTGGGGCCCTAGTGACTGAACTGAGGTCGTCGTGATGTAGCCGGGTAGCGCGGAACGGAGACTGTCTAGGGGTCGAGAGAGGTTTCAGGTATCTGCTAAGACCAAGGAGACCGGATCGAAGACCCCTTCTAGTTTCGAGGGCTTCAACCTGCATTCACTGGGGTCTGCTGGCACTATGGACTTTGACCGCGGGCGGGATGCTTCGACTAGGTTTGGATGGCTTCGTGTAGGGCTGAATTGGGCTAGTGCAGGTACTGGCGCATCCCAGGCATATCACCAGCTACATCACAATGACCTCAGTTCAGTCACTAGGGCCCCACCATATTGCAAATTCGGCAAAAATGGGTGCCTGGTGCCTCGCCTGACATAAGGACAAGATGTTCACCCTCTCATAGCCCCAGATATGCTCACGCCCAACCAGCCGAAGCATACATGACTCGACCAATGATGAACGCTCCGTTTGATTAGAAGAGCTTGCCTCTGCAGGGAGCGCCATGTTTGTTGTCAGTCAGGTTGTGTGGAGGATTATCACAGTCACAGTGCAGGAAGGCTACCAAAGAGAGATAGCATCCGGAGGACCACTAATCATTGTCGGACGAACCCTCGGATGATATGCAGTCATCAATTGAGAAGGTGTGCTGCATTTGAGGCTCATTCCAGCACACCAGTTGATGCCATATTATTCAACCTGGCACGTAGCATGACTTCCAGCGGACTTGACACACCATCCCCAGCTCGAGGACCTGCTCTGTCACAAGTATGAGGCCTAGAAACCACAAAGGTATTGCAACATGGGCGGTGTGTCGCTATCCAGTCACAAGCAACTTCGACCGAGATACCCAAAGATCCATGGAGTGCTTGTTGGGTGTTGCAAACATTGGCAATGTTGGTGGAGAAGTATTCCCAGTTGGTGCCTGGTGCACATGCTTGTTTCTGTTGTCATGGACCTGTTCCCATCGTTGTGCTTTGATTGTGGTTTGAGAAGATGGTAGTCAAGCGGACCTTACAAATCACAGATATTGGACTGAGTTTCAAGTTTCCCCCATATGACATATTGATAGATATATAAGCCTGTGCATGTCTTAGTCGAAAAGCAGAGAAGAAGTCTTGACCTTGCTTCCCTCCCCTCCGAGTCTTGGTGCGAGTTTGGCCACCTCTGAGTTTTGTTTAGGTCCCTAGTATTGTCCTTGACTCAGCCTGCACTCACCTCGCTTCCTCCCTTGCCTCAAGATTCTGCTTTGTCTTCACCTTGTCTTCCTCATCAGCCACAACCATTCTCCTTGCCACACTCGACAACCTTCGATCACCTTTGACCCCACCCTGTCACCTCGAGATCACCAACCCTGACCAGCACTCACTTTGTTTACAACATCCCCGACACCATTCAGCTTTGAACCAGTCAGCCAAGTCTGAGAACCTCCTAGGACTTGCCCCCCAGCTGTTCAAGATGTGTGTTTCTCCCTTCCCCCTGCCTCGACCCTGCTTCAAACGACACTTCGGTCCTTCACTGAAGGTGTGCTCACACACAGAGAGGTTTGGTTTTGGGTTTTGCCCATCATATAGCACATCAGCAGTCAGCTAGAGTATTTGATAAAGTGGAAGAATTACCTGCTCGAAGAAGCTTTGTGGGTACTGTCACGGAATTGTGACCATGCCAAGAGGAGTATCAATGATTTCCATTGACTCAACCCGGGGGTGCCCAGGAGACTCCATGGGCGAGGGTTAGCGTTCAAACTGTATTTAAACTACACACAGCCACTGGTATCTAAAAAATTATATGGTTGGGAAGACGGAAATTTTGAACAAGATTACCTGGAATGGTTGGAATGGAATTGGCAGAAGTGGAAAGGAAATTGTTGAGAAGCTGAACGAACAGATCCTGATCATGTGGAACCCAATCCTTGAAGAGGGGGTTATGTTACAATTTCTCATTTTCTTTATTTTCTTTGATTAGATAAGGGACACAGCCACAGGAGGGTTAGGTCAGCAAGGCAAGGATGGCTGAGTCATCAGATGTCAGGAGGAAGGAGCCACATGGTTGACTCATGGAGGACATGAGGCAAAAGGTATATAAGGAGGGGATAGTAGGTAGTATACCTTAGCCTTACAATTGTTTGTGTTGTACCACACATCAACTATTGCTCTCGTCTCTCTTTCTCATTCTCTTCTCAAACCTTGAGGTTGTGTGGAACAGTGTTCTAACAATGTTGTTGCTGAATCTGCAAACCAAGGGAATCAGTAACATTCACATCATCACTAATATGTACATTTTCAGTTAATTCAACTATTTTGGATGTGCCTAAGATGTCTATAATATTGTTTTCTGCAGCTGCATGTGCCCTTTCCTTTTTGGCACTATTGCCACTCTTTTCTTTTCCCTTCTTAGTCCAACAATCATTGGTACCATGACTGAATTTGTGACAGAAGCCACATTTAGGCTTCCCTTTGAAATGGCATTGTTCAGTAGTGTGATTAGTGTGAGAGCAAATATCAGGACTACCCTCACCATGATGGCTTAGGGCCCCAACAAGTAGACTGAGAGTGGAGGAGATGAAGGTAGGGAAGAAACCTGAGAGAACTTGACTGAGGACTCTGTGTTGAGCAGCAATCATATGTCCGTTAGACATAGTTTGTCTCAGTGGTCGTCACTGTTATGAATGATGAGCTCATATGTCCGTTAGACATAGAGTCATACGTTCGTGATGACAAGAGTATTGTATCACTGTCATAGACAGTGACCAGACACCTCTCCAGGTGTTTTGAGTATTGTATCACTGTCAAAGACAGTGACCAGAGACCTCTCCAGGTCTTGCACTCATAGAGTGGAGATACTCACATGCTGTTAAGCAGGAAAGAGCAACTGAATGTATATTCTCTATCTACAGGTCTTATATACACTTTTTAGTGTATGTACATATTTGTGTATAGAACTGTAATTAAATATACGTAAATAAAAGAAAATACAAAAAGAAATACCCTCTAAGGGTCAAACCGGTGATAGCCATGTTGAAGGCTATACTTAGGGGTATTTGGGGTGAAGGTCGTTCAACACCCCCCCCATAATCTGTACAGTCATGTACTGATTAGTAATGATCTTCTCACAAGTCTGTAAGAAGAGATACATATATTCTTTCAAAAATCTTCAAAAGAAATGTGTCCAGAGACTCCCTCACGTCTCCATCTCTCTTTTAGTTGCCAAGCCCAAAAGGCTTTTGGAGGAAATGTCCAAGGATCTCGTCCTTGGAGAGCTTGATCCATCCACATGGCAACAGCTGGAGTCATTGTAATCAGTGGTTGTGGTTTTTTAGGAGGTGGAGGTGGGGTTTGCTCAAATTGACAGCGAGATGAGTGCTTGCATTCATGTCCAACATTGGAGTGTCCTCCAATAGTCAGAATAGGTTGTTGTTTTTTACTGCGTGGTTTTCTATTTTTACCCATAATGATAAAGCTGTTCAACAGTCTTTGTTTCAACTGGAGTAATCTCAACAGTGATAGACTGCTCTCTTTATCGCAGTAAAATGAAGCAGTTTAAGGCCCTACTCCAGGGCCATCAGTAATCAATTTAATGATTCTGATAAACCTAACATTGGTATAAATTTTTGAAATAATATTCGACCAAGATTTTTAGTCAGAATATCTGCAGGATTTTCAGATCCTTTGATGAATCATAATTCAATCTCTTTGTTATCTATGAGTTTTTGTATATGATGATATTTGATATCAATATGTTTGGAACATTTTTCAGTAACAGGATTATTTGCAATAAATAGAGATCCCATACTGTCACCATATATTGGTGCAATTGTTATGGGAAAATGGATTTCTGTAAGAATAGATCTAATCCATTTGTTTTCTCTAGCACAGTCAGATAAGGCCATATATTCTGCCTCTGTCAACAATAGTGCCACTGTTTTCTGTTTTCTAGACGTCCAAGATACTACTCCTCCTGATAATAGAGTAAAGAATCCAGATGTAGAATGATGATCATTTTTATCTGAAGCCCAATCTGAGTCTGTATAACTCATTAAGCCAGATCTTAACGATCCATCATATTTTATGCAGAGATCTATTGATTTGGCTAAATATCTAGCCATTCCTATTGCATGTTTTAGATGATCTGATGATGGATTTGCTGAAAATTGCGACATTTTTATTACAGCAAAACAAATGTCTGGTCTTGTTCCAATCATCAGATATAATAATGAACCAATAACCGATTGATATTGAGATCTAATCGCATGATCTAATGTTTGATCATTTTTAATTGGTTCATATCCAGTAGGAAGAGGAGTATTTGTATGAGTAGCGTCACTCATTCCTAGTCTCTGGATTATTTTATGCAAATAGGGTTTTTGATTGATGGTAATGATATTTCCATTTTTCTTTATTTGAAATGATAAGAAATTTTTTGATTGACCATTGATGAGATCTCCTAAATCTTTAGATTCCCATCTATTCATGAACTCCTGCTTTTTACACAATGTTATGATTTTGTTGGACCCCAAAAACATTGAGTCATCGACATAGATTATTGCTATGACTATGTTGGTTCCTTGTTTAAAAATGAATACACCCGCATCTGAATGTATTCGTATAAAACCCATTTTTTCCATTGATTTGTCTAATGATTTCCACCAAGCTAATGAAGCTTGTTTTCATCCATAAAGTGCACGATGTAATCGATAAACCATGCTTTTCTTATCTTTATTGATAAAACCTGGTGGTTGTTTCATGTATATTTCTTCATCCAGTTTTCCATATAGGAAAGCAGCAGTCACATCTAGAAATGATATATATAAATTTTCTAGTGCTGCAAGTGCAAGTATGAGACGACATGTCTCATATCTTACTACTGGTGAAAAAATTTCATCATAATCAATGCCATCTATTTGGGAAAATCCCTGGGCAACTAGACGAGCTTTTTTACATCCATTGTCTTTTTGGACATAAACCCATCTACAACCTATAGCCTTTCAGCCTTCAGGGAGATGTTGTAGATTTATTATAACACCTCTTTTAATGAGCATGTCCCATTCTTTTTGTTCGGTATTAATCCAATCTTGTTGTTCGCTGACTGGTAAGCGAAATATTTCATGATGATGTTCAGGTACAGCTGTATTAGCTGTTTCGTTGATAGGAATTGCACATGATAATAATTTATTAATCGTGAAACGATTTAATCTCGTTCTTCTATCAATTTTCTCGATTTCGACTGGATCTAAATCTCCATAGACATTATCTGGTCAATTTACTGATCATTTGGTTCTAGTTGGTCTAGGAGATGATGGTCTTGAAGGAGCAAATAAATCTTCTTCAACTTCATTTTGATCGTCTGAATCATTACTTCCAGAATCATCTGATTCATCACTTTTAGAATCATCATTTGAACTATCAGATCCCTTTCCTTTGGGAGATATACTAGATTCATCAGACGAGTTATTGTCACTCTCTGACTTTGATGAATCTTCTTCTTCATCTGATGTATTTTGTTCATTAGACGTTCCATGAGGTATTTCTGGCATGAGATCCTCAAACTCTTCCTCTGGATTAAGGAATGTGGGAATTTGATCAGAATTTCGACATTTTGGAAATTTTGTTTTGTCAAATACTGCTGTAGTTCCCATAAAAATGGTGTTATTTTCAGGGTTTATAAATTTATGCCCTTTCATTCCATTTTTATATCCCAGAAAGATCATCATCTTAGATCTGGCTTCAAGCTTATTTTGTCTGCATTCAGCAGGAATATATACGTAAGCTTGGCATCCAAATACTCGCAAATCCAATACATTCGGTTTTTTCTTTTCAATAAGAAAATATGGTGTCTGCCATTTATTGCGAGCTATGGGAGTCCTATTATATAGGTATACTGCATGTTCAAGCGCAAATTCCCACCATGACTGTGGTAAGCAGGCATCGAATCTAAGGGATTGTGACTTTTCCCAAATAGTTCAATTCATCCTTTCAGCTCTGCCGTTTTGTTGTGATGTATATGGTAACAATTTTTGGATTTCAATTCCAAGATCTTTGAGGTATTTTTCACTTTTAGTGAATTTGCTTCCTCCGTCAAATCACCATTTCTTAGGCAATTTTTGATATTTATTCCTTATTAAAGCAACAAATTGTTTTAGTGAAGATTCCATATCGGATTTCTTCTTTAGTAAACCAATCCATAGATGTCCAGAGAAATCATCAATAAATGTCACAAAATATTTATATTTGTGATATGATATCATCGAGATTTCTTTAAGATCTGAATGTATTAAGTCAAAAGGAGATGAAGCTCTACTTTGTGACTCTGGAAAGGATTTACTGTGCATTTTTCCTTTAGCACATCCTGAACAAGTTTGTTTCCGTTTAGGAACGGGAATATTAGGGAATCCTTCTAAATGAAATTTTCCTTTACAGATTACTTCATCTTGATGATGTCCCAATCGTTTATGCCATATATGAAAATCTGGTTTTCTTGTTACAACATTTATTGATTCACTATGAATCTCAGAGTCTAACCAATATATGGTTTGACCTTGTTCATGTGGTGAGAATCTTATAATGGAAGATTCTTTGATTAGATCTATGTGATCTCTATTTCCTGAAAGAGAATATCCTTGATTTAGGAATGTTCCCATGGAGAGTAATCTTGTATCCATGTCAGGTATATAAAAGACTGGTCTGATCAATCTAATATCTGTCTTTCCATTGACGATGATTTTGATCATAACGGCACCTACGCCTAATATCTGTAAAGTTTTACCTTTAGCAGCAGTTTGTACAAACCTTTTATCGATGAGCAGTCAATAATATAAGAAGTCATTTTGATTGTGAGTAAAGTGTAATGATGCTCCTGAATCTAGGATCCATGATGACTCATTTTCTTTACATTTCACACAATTATTGCAATGAGAAAAATAATGTATATTTTCATTATATACATTTATACTACCATATTGCTGTAAAAAGCATTTAGTAGTTTCTCTATTGACAAATGAATGACTTAACTCGTCACCGAGGCTTACAGCGTCGTCATCAAAGAGAGGATCCATTTGATCATCAAACAGATCCTTTGGAATGTCGTAATCTTTTTCACCATCTTCAAATAATGTTTCTTCCAAAACGTCATATGGGTCTCCCACTGTTGAATAATCAAGATCTATAGTAGATCTTTTGCATTTGGGAGGTGGTTCAAAAGATAATTCATCTTTTGTGATGGTGTTGAGTATTTTCAACGTCTCCGTCGTTGGTGTGATGCCAAGGCGATCAGCAAGAGATCTAGTGTTTATAGATCTTTGCCATGTTCCTTTTCCATATTTTGACTGACCCGTGAATCGGGTAGCCGATGGATGCATTCAGGCTTGTACATTTCTAGCCGCAATAGAAAGAGCCGGAGATATGATCTCGACGGCATTCTGCTCCTGATTAGATTCAGGAGGAACATCTGCTTCTTGGGCGCATTTCTTTCCCTTGCCTCTAAAGCCCTTGCGAGAGCGAGGTCTTTGATTTTTGGATTCATCAGAACCCTGACGTTGACTATCATCATCCTTCTTCTGATTGTTCCATGATGCATCTTTTTCTTTTCTTTTTACACCACTGATTTTATTCACCTTTTCCTCGAGTTGTACTGCTGTTTCATCGCATATCCTCTGTGATATTCTCCAATAATGGAATCGGATATAGTCTCAAACATGAATTTTTCTGTTCCATAGAGTTGGAACATAGTGGTAGAAACGGCTGTCCATTCTTTTGGAAGAGCGGCAGCAAGTATTAATGCTTGCATAAAATCAGGAATATCGACTTTATCTTCCCTAAGCTGTGAAAAATACGACCCCAGTCTTTTGATCTCAGGTACAGGATCCTTTCCTGAGAGTTGGAATTTGACCGCTTTTTGAAAATGATCAAAAATGAGTGCTGGTGTCGTCTTTTTATAACTATCTTCCAATATTTTCCATGCTTTAAAAAGCTCATCTTCTGTCGCAATATGTCGCCTGATAGAGTCTGATACTTTTAGACATAAAGCACCAAGACCAGAATCATTAAGTTTCTGCCACTCTCAAAGATCCTTTTTGTATTTGGTGGCAGCGGCAGCAGTGAGTGTAGCAGTAGACACTTCGGCAGGAGGAGATGGTTTTGGAAATGAATCATTGATAATAGCCCAAGATCCGATATGGAGCAAATAGGATTTCATCCTTTCTGCCCAGACATGATAATCGATGCCAGAGAAGATGTTGATGGAGTCAATGCCAGTGGAAGTTTTGGAGGACGACATAGTGTATGATATCTTTATCTATGAAACATGTTTTATTAGCGTTTTGTTTCATATAAAATAATTTTTGAAAAATGTGTATACTGTACCTGGACTCTACAAGGACTGAACCTGGATTCCCTACAATGACCTTGCTTGTGCCTGGACTGAACCTGGACAGTCCCTGGAGTGCAGGGACTTTACCTGGACTCCACAAGGACATGTGGGGGAGTGTAAAGTGCTGCCAATCATCAATATACCAGAAGGGATGGTATTTAATATTCCCACACCAGCAAGCCACCAGTGTTCTCGGGCAAAATGTCTGAGGTCACAAATTTCATCAATGCCTGTCAGCTGTACATACAGCTGAAAATGGCAAATGCCAAAGAAGAAGGCAAGATCCTATTGGTCTTGTCATATATGTCAGATGGATTCGCAGTAGATTGGCAAGACAATCTATTGGATCTAATTGCTGAGGATCATGTGACTGTTCCTGAAACAGTGGAACAACTATACTGGTAAATACAAAGAGATTTTGGTGACACTGATGAGCACTCATCAAAAATATCAGAATTGCGCACAATGTCACAGGGCGCACACACGTGTGAAGAACACATGCAGAAATTTAAAAAGGTAGCACAAGGAACAGGCTACAAGGGACAAGCTCTTATTGAAGAGTTCAAAAGAAGTTTAAATGCCAGCCTCCATAAAAGGATAATGGAAGCTGATGAAGTGCCAGAAACCATAGATGAATGGTACTGGAGATCAGTACATCTCAACCACCAATGGAGACAGGCAAACTCCTCAAGGAACAGTAACGAGTGAAGGGACCAATGGTGAAGCCAGTAGGAACTGGCCAGCCTAAACCCTGCTGGAAATTCAACATGGGATCAGCAAGTCAGAACTGATTGGGAGCTGGGCCCTCCTCAAGTAGTAATGTGGCAACTAGGCCACAAGACCTGAATGCCATGGACATCAACAGAACACAGTGCCCACCAATGCACTGCTACAAATGCGGAAAAATCGGCCATATTGCAAGAAATTGCTGTTCAGGTTTGGACATCCAAACCATGTCCTTTGACAAAATGAAGGACTACTTCACAAAAGGTGAAGAGTTAAAAGACAATGAGAGTCAGTAGGTCCTGTACTGTACTGAACTCTCAAAATAGATATTCTTTATTAGGTAATGAAGACAGTCTGGTAGGTACAGTGGACTCGGAGACTTCAACAGTCTCTGAGACCACTCTGCAGGGAGCAGTCTCTGGTGCCAAAGCACAGGAGTGCGGCAGGGCAGTTAGACCTGTGCTTAATTCTTTTTTTCATCATCATTGATCATGTCCTTGAGACATGTTTTGTCATTGTTGACAACAATGACGGGCTTATCAGGGCCCATAACCTGTTGAGCAGCAATCATATGTCCGTTAGACATAGTTTGTCTCAGTGGTTGTCACTGTTATGAATGATGAGCTCATATGTCCGTTAGACATAGAGTCATACGTTTGTGATGACAAGAGTATTGTATCACTGTCATAGACAGTGACCAGACACCTCTCCAGGTGTTTTGAGTATTGTATCACTGTCAAAGACAGTGACCAGAGACCTCTCCAGGTCTTGCACTCATAGAGTGGAGATGCTCACATGCTGTTAAGCAGGAAAGAGCAACTGAACGTATATTCTCTATCTACAGGTCTTATATACACTTTTTAGTGTATGTACATATTTGTGTATAGAACTGTAATTAAATATATGTAAATAAAAGAAAATATAAAAAGAAATACCCTCTAAGGGTCAAACCGGTGATAGCCATGTTGAAGGCTATACTTAGGGGTATTTGGGGTGAAGGTCGTTCAACACTCTGGGTGTTTGTTGCATGGTTTATATACATAATTACATGGTCTGTGCACTAACCCCTACAACCCTAAAGGCTGTGGAACCCTACACTATTAATAGTCCCATGTGAGTCATACTGGACAGCCACAACTGCGCATTGACTGCGGATTAGTCATTGTGGCTGTGTTATCGGTCTGGTGGTCCGTTATCTAATCTAATCTAATCTTAGCGCTGGCTAGATAAGATAGATGCTGACCTGACTAAGTATTTGGCTACAGCATATGTAAAATACAAGAAAAAGAAAAAGAAATGTCTTAGTGAAATGGAGCTTTCAATACAAGTCATGACAGTACCCCCTTTTTAGGTTTTGGCCTTCTAGACAAACTAAAAATCTTCAAAGGATAAATGTCCTCCTTTATTTTCTCGCTTCCATCTCATGTAGACTTGCCATGCCCAAAAGGCTTTTGGCAGAAATTTCCATGGGTCTCTGCCCATTTTGTATTGTTTGATCCATACTTTGACAGATCATTCCATTGTGATGATAGGATGGGGAGGGCATTTTGGTGTTGGTTTGAGTTTTTTGGGAAAGATGCATCTAGATGACTGTTCACAACAGTGGCCTACATTTGAATGGCCACCTATTGTAAGGATTGTTTGTTTTGTTTGTTTATTGTTGTGATGGTTTTTGCCCATGATGAACTAAATGTGGCAAATACAAATCCGTGGTGTCCATGTGTTTGGTCTGGAAAGACTTTTTGCAACAAAGTGAAGCAGTTTAAGGCCCTACTCCAGGGCTAATCCTTTTTAGTTTTTTAAGCATTGATTGCAATTGCATGGACCATTGTGATCTGATGGTTCATTTAACTGTTTCAACAGTGATTGACTCATCCATTTGTGCCAATTTTTCTCCCATGTTGCAGTTTCTGCTACTATGTTAACATCAATTCTGGAAATGGTGTTTCCAGGAAATTCCGTGAAGTTTTCATACTTTTTGAAGCCTAGCTTGTCAAAGATGGTTTTATCAATAACTCATATTGCTCCAGGGTGTTTATTGTAGAAATGCTTTATCTTTCTTTTTGCATTTCCTAAATTGTTCTTTGGCTCCCACAAATTGTGTTCTGCCATGTATCCTTTCCACTTTACAAGATATTCTATCTTGTTTCTTTTTAACCTTACATTGAGGATTTCTTCTACCTTGTATTCCTTTTCTCTGTCAATTTCCACTGGTGGTGGAGCTGCCATTCTTTGTCCTCTCATTGGTTTAATATAAGGACGTATTCTTTAAATGTTCACAACAGGATGAATTTGTTGTGAGAAAGGTAGACTTAATTCTACCACATTTGACAAAATGATCTTTTTAATTGGATAAGGACCTATCCATTGTTCTGCCAATTTTCTGGTTGGTTGTCCAGATAAAGATAGATCTTTGGTTGACAACCAAACTCAATCTCCTACTTTGTATTCTGGAGCTTCAGAATGTTGTCTGTCTGCATATAGTTTCATATCATCCTGTGATTTCTTTAAAGCAGACTGTGCTTCTTCATGAATTTCCTTCATTTTTTGTGCAGAGTCTGCTGCTGCAGGGTGACTTCCTTCCTTTCTAGGTTCAATTCCCATTCTTGGGTGTTTTCCATAGTTTACAAAAAATGGTGTGTGTTTTGTTGATGCCTGAATTTTGTTGTTGTAACTAAATTGTGCAATGGCTAATCATCCTGACCAATCTTCTTGTCAGTGATCTACAAAAATCCTCAGGAATTGTTCCAATCCTGATTCATTTGTACTGTTTGTCCATCCATTTGTGGATGGAAAGCTGTAGACAAATCTGTAGAAATGCCTAACATAGAATTCAACTCTTTCATCATTTAAGCACAAATTGAGGACTGCAATCCGAGATTATTGACTCAGGAAGACCATGGAGTTTCCATATATGATCTCTGAATAATGTAGCCAGCCCTTGTGCTGACATTCCTTCTGACATTGGGATGAAATGTGCCATTTTGGACATTCTATCACAAATTACTAGAATTGCATTGTGACCATGCGATTCTGGTAACTTCATAATAAAATCTGTGGAAATGTGCATCCATGGCTTTGAAGGTGCAGAATTAGGCATTAACTTTCCTGTGGGTGGTTTGGGGAAGTTTTTGCTTCTTTGGCACTTGTCACATCTGGCAACATATTTTTTAACAAATTTAGTGACACCTGGCCACCAGTAATTTCTTGTGACAAGTTCAACTGTCTTCCATTGTCCTCCATGTCCAGCAATGGGTGTATCATGATGGAGTCTGACTATCTCCATTCATAAGTTGTTATCTTTTGGAATGTAAACCTTTCCTTGCCAGAGGATAAGTCCTTGTTCCATTTGCCATTCTCCTGCATTGAGCTGTCTGACTCCTGCTTTTTTCATGGCTTCCACTGCTTTCACAACTTCTTCATCATTTGCATCTGTTTTTTGTATTTTATTTAAAATTTCTTTTTCCAACATATTGACAAGCACATGTCCTTGCTGGAGTGCTGCAATTTGGAAAAACTCCGGTTTTAACAAGGTGACTTCCTTGTTATCATCTTCTACCCCCTT
The DNA here is from genome assembly GCA_020011035.1 of Amanita subjunquillea. Taxonomy (NCBI): domain Eukaryota; kingdom Fungi; phylum Basidiomycota; class Agaricomycetes; order Agaricales; family Amanitaceae; genus Amanita; species Amanita subjunquillea. Next base: position 71,822 of record JAEBUT010000038.1, read on the forward strand.
TTTATGGTCTGGCCTCCTGGACAGAGAATCAGCCTTTCCCATAGTTACTCCTGCTTTATGAATTAATTTAAAATTGAATCTGCTGAGGTATAATGCCCAGCATGCTTGTCTTCGATTTAACTTCTTTGCATTCATAAAGTATTTGAGATTTTTATGATCCATCCATATCTTGAATTCTTGCCTTGCTCCTTCTAAGTAGTGTCTCCAGGCTTCAAGACACCTAATAATGCCCAACATTTCTTTGTCATGGACATCATAATTCCTCTCAGTTTTGTTGAGGGATTTGGAGAGGTATGCTACCAGTCTCCATTCATATTCCATAGATAACACTCCTCCTGTGGCATAATCTGAGGCATCAGACTCTATTCTGAATTTCTTGTTGGAGTCTGGTGCAACAAGAAGGGGTTGTTCCGTAAATGTTTTTTTTAATGTTTTAAAAGCATTTTCTTCTTCCTCTTTCCATTCCCATGTTTTGTCTTTTCTGACCAGATTATGTAATGGTCATGCAATTTTGGCAAAGTCTTGGACAAATCTTTTGTAATAATTTGCCAAACCTGAGAAACATTGTACATCCTTGACACTGCCAGGTGTTGGCCAGTTAAGGATAGCATCAACTTTTTTTGGGTCCATTTTAATTCCATTGGGGCCAATGAAGACTCCTAGGAATTCTACTTCCTGCATGTTCCATACACATTTTTCTGGTTTAACATAAAGATTATTTTCTTCCAAATGCCAGAGAACTTTGAGCACTATATTGTTGTGCTCTTTTTCAGTTTTTGTATAAATAAGGATGTCATCAATGTAAACAATGACTTTTCCTTCATTTATCATATCCTGAAAGATATTGTTCATCATGGCTTGGAAGGTTGCTGGAGAATTGGTAAGCCCAAAGTACATTACTACTGGTTCAAAAGAACCTTCTGGTGTAGTAAAGGCGGCCTTCCATTTGTCTCCTTCCTTGATCTGTACATTATTATAACCCCACCTAAGGTCCAACCTGGTGAAGTGTTTGCTTGTCCTGCTTGGTCCATGAGCTCCAATATTAATGGTAATGGATAGTTAATTTTAACCATCCATTTGTTTAGGTAACAGTAATCCTGTACCATTCTCTTTTTTCCATCTTCTTTCTTTACAAAGAACACTGGTGATGTTTGCGGTGATTTAGAAGGTCTGATGTACCCCTTTTTTAATTGATCATCAACAAAATCTCGGACTTCTCCAAGTTCATTGGGTGATAATGGATACACCTTTCCTTTCCTAGGTTGATAACCTTCTTTGAGATCAATAGCATGATCCCAAGGCTTTCTAACCAGCATTCTTTCTGATGCAGTTTTTTCAAACAAGTGTAAATACTTGTGGTACTGCAATGGAACCAGATCCCTAGGTTCCACTTTCTTCAACTCCCTAATCCATCTAGGATTGCCTGATTTGGGTTCTGATGGAAGAAATTCATATTTCTTTCCTTCCTTATAGAATTTTGGATGTTTCCATTGATCTAGGAAACCCAAATCTGACTCCTCTCTCTCCTTCTGTTCCAACCAATGCATGAAGTCCAACTCACATTCTTTTTCCCAAATATACATGTTGGACTCCCAATGCTCTGCTGCTTTGGTTTTCTTTTGTCTTTCTATTGTCCACTCCTTTTGTTTGTATCCACATGATCATGGACAACATGTTAATTTAATTTCTCTGGTGATCCAATTAATGTCTGGATTATGTTTTTGTAACCAAGTGGAACCTATGATTATGTTAATTTTTCCTAACTCACAAATCTCAAAGGTTGTGCATTCTTGGTGTCCCTTGTAACTCATGATTAGATCTACTTCATGAATAATCATACCTCCTTCATTGTTAGATCCGTTGATGTTTCTAACTTGAATTGGTCAGTCCAAAGGAATTAACCTAAAACCTTTTTTGTTAGTGAACTTGGCATTCATAAACAAACCTGTTGCTCCAGAATCAAGCAACGCTGGTTCGGTTGTTTGGTCATGTGTGTCTAGCATTTCTAAACCTATCTCCATTAGTATTTTGTCCTTCTGACCAATAGAACGAATGAGAAATTCTTTTTGTCCCTTTTTAAATATTCTTTTTTTGGTTGAGGAATTTTGCAAAAACAGTGTTTAGACACATTTTCTACATTCTCCCAGTAATTTACACTCCCCCACATTGATCCCTGGACTCCCTCTGGACTCCCACCTCACTCCCTACAAGTGGAAAATGGCTTTTTGGCAGCTCCCTGTATCTCAGGGAGCCCACAAGGAGTCCCTGCTATCTTTAGGGATCACCTCAGCTGGATATATAACTGATTTTTTTCAGGGAGTCCCCATTGATTCCTGGCCATGTACACTACAAATGATCATCATAGAACTTTACACTCCCCCATGTGTTGTACCTAGACTCCTGGTACTCATCCAGAGTAGCAGTTGAAAATCCAGTCCAGTCTTGTTTTTGGCTCAAACATGGAGACCAAGACAGCAGGACCATCAGCAACCTACCAGCACCTACTATCACATGCCAGCACCCTCACCATCTCACCTGCACCTTGATTGTTACCATTTTGATTCAGTAGATATTATTCAAAGAATAGAAGGCAATCAAATATACATAAATAGCTGCCATGCCTATCCCTTGAGCATCCATCTCAAACTCTTTTTCTCTACATCATTTTAGATTGCTTTTATTAAAGGCAATAACCAAATATCTGAGATAAGATAATGATTAGATTAGATTAGATATTGGATATCAGGCCTAATTATGTTTGACTCATACAAACTACTATCAGTATTGGGTTCCACAGCTATTAGGGTTATAGGGTTTAGTACACAGACCATCCTGGAACATCTATAAGCTGAGCAACAAGCACTGAGAGTCCTCAGTTCAGTTCTCTTGGGTTTCCCCTTAGTCAACTAGTCATCTACCCTCCTGTACTTTCAGTCTACTATTAAGTGGGGCCCTTAGTTGTTGTTACAGATGATGCCCTTGTTGTGGTTTGTTTCTAAGTCAACAGTGACAAGCAGAGTCTCAATCTGCTCCCAGCCACTGGACAAAGAGTCTGGATGCTAAGTCAAACAATGACAAAGGTCTGGAGAGTGATGAGAGAAGAGAGTGTTGAGGTTGAACAAGGTTGAGAGCAAAACTTGTCTAAGTTGGAACTAGAGTTACTCTACTGTACATGGAGCTTATATACAATTAGAGAACAAAGGAAACCATAAAAGGAACAAGGCTGTGGCTACCTAAGAAAGGAAATGTGAAGGTAGCTATGAAAGGAGATAGCGTCCAAGCTGTGCAATGTGCAGTTACATGAGTATTGATGATGAGATAAAGGCGGTTCAGAAAGAGCTTTGACAAACAAAGGAGGTGGAACAAAGAGGAACTGTAACAGTTGTCATGACAAGTGTCCTGATAAAAACAGATTTGTTTGTAACAGAGGAACAATCTTGAGTCAAGTCTTTACTGGCTTGCCTTAAACCCTGTGCAAGTCACCATAATTTTGATTCAAGTCCAACTGAGCATGGCTACATTGCTGAGTCTTAACAGTGCCAACATTGTCTCAAAATTGAGAAAGCCAATCATAAGGATAACCTCACCTTACATGATTGGCTCATGGTTGTCAGATTTGCTGATGAACACAAGGATCTACCACAGTATGCTATTGTTGAGCATTTCCGAAACAAAAAGGATGGTGCCCTGTTCTTCAGCCAGTTGGCTCTTTCACAGAAGCTCCAGATGCAATCAGAGCTTGAATCCTGACTTTGGTATGGCATATCAGCATTGTCAAACAAAGCTTGAAAGAATGGCTTATATCTCAGGAAGTTCTTTGTTTACCCATGTTTGTATGACATCACTGGCATCAGACATGACCCCTCTACAACTTTTGTTAATAAAACATGTCATGAAAGTGACTTTTGTACCTCAGTATGCTGTGGCTGTGCAGAAAAATGCGAAGTTATGATAGTATTTTGCAATTATCTCAATGAATACTGGGTTTACAGGTTTTTGGTTTTCATATTCAGGGTCAAATTCACTCCCTCTACATTTTTTGTTAATAGGTCATGTGATGATTCTCACTTCTGGAAATCATGGAAAATGTGACAGTTATTGTGACAATCAAGTGTACTTAGTACTGTGGGAAAATGTACATCTTATCTAACTTATGTAATCAATGGTATATTCAATCTTATCTACATTACTAAAACTAATCTACTTATGTAATTAATCTCTATATCACATGATCTGGCTTACTAATCAAATTTTGAAGAGGGGGAATGGCAGAAACTGGGTGTTGCCAGCTGTCTTTATATACCTGTCTGGTGTGCACAGACCATCTGCTGCTGGTCACATGATGGCTGTGACTCACATGTGACAGCTTCAGCAGTGCCTGGACTCCAGGGACTCCCTGCCCAGTCCAGGTGCAAGGACTCCCTGGAATTGCAGGACTAGTCCTTGCAAAATGCATGGAAGTCCAGGCACATTCCAGGCACATTCCAGGTCCATTTTGGCTGGGTTCCCTGCCAAATCATGATATGTGGAAATGCAAGGACAGTCCAGGCACTGTGCCTGGACTCCATGTGGACTCCACGAGGAACACGTGGGGGAGTGTAAAGACCTCATGATTGGGGCCAGTGTGGCTGGTGGTGGCATTGCTGCCTGCTGTGCTGCCTGCTGTGCTGCAGCGCGTTGTTATTTTGGAGTGTTTGGAGTTGCACCTGCAACTGCTGAATCATATGGTTTTGTTGATTCAGCAACTGTAACAGTTGCATGGATGTCAAATCATCCTCTCCTTGATCTGACATTGTGACATATAGTGGGGGCAGTGTAAATGGGGAAAGAGATCTTGACAGCTGTGATGCTGATGGAGATCTAAATGGTGGTGGTGGTGGTGAAAAGGGTGGTGTGACTTCTCCAATGAAATCTGCATCAGAGTTGAAAAGGTTCTGGATATGGATGGTGGCAGGGTTCTGATGGATGATCTGGAATGGTGCTGGTTCCCAGTGATGTGGTTCTTCAGTGACCAAAGGGGGGATGATGATGATGATGATGAAGATGATGAAAACAGATCATCTTGGAACCTGTTATCATTAGGATCAAGATCCCCAAATACTTTGTCCCAAAAGTTGTCTATTTCATTTTCAGTAAGACTGTGTCACCTAAGAATATCCCGAATCTCCTGATCTTCTATTGTATGTATGAAGTGAGGAAGGGTTTAGCCTGTCACTTGTTTGGGATGTGCACTCAGGGTCCTCAACCCTCACTGTGCAGTACAATATAGGTATGGTATTTATAAATTTGGTATTCAAATTGAAACTATACTAATCTGGGGCTGAACAGTTGTCCAGATAGCACTGTACTCCTAATGAGTATGGCCTTTCTCAAGAGCACATGACCAAATGGTGGCTACTCTCAAGGACTATGAAAATAAGGGTAACTAGGTATGTATGATATAGCCTTCAAGGGCCTAGACCAGGGCAATTTAATGTGTGCAGGGGCTGGTGAGGCTGGTCCCACAAAACGAGTGATGTATCATGTCACTACTCTGGCACTTGTTACAGACGATGCCCTCATTGTGGTTTGTTCTAAGTCAACAGCGACAAGCAGAGTCTTGGTCCGCTCCCAGCCACTGGACAAAGAGTTCAGATGCTAAGTCAAGCGATGACAAAGGTCTAAAGAGCAACAATGAAAGAGAGCATTGAAGTCAATCAATGTTGAGAGCAAAACTCGTCTAAGTTGGAACTGGAGTTACTCTATGTTACATGGTGTTTATATATAGTTAGAGAACAAAGGAAACCATAAAGGGATGAGGCAGTGACTACCTAAGAAAGGAAGAGAGAAGGTAGCTATGAAAGGAGATAGCGTCCAGGCTGTACAATGCGCGGTTTAAGGGGAAATGATGGAGATGAAACAGTTACACAGAGACAGGAAGACAAAACGAAGAAGAGACTGTAACAGCACTGGTATCCTGTGCACAGGTAACCCTATAAACTGGGTTAGGTTCTTTGGTTTGTGTAGACTGGGAATGTAAGATGGAGCTTTTATAGATGCTCCAAAGAACTATAGTGTGACAGTTTTATTGTCTGACAACAAATAAACACTTTATGCTCTGCAGAAGAGTGTACAAGCCCCCAAATATCAAAGGTTCCCCTTAACCCAAGGGTCTGGGTGCAAGTGTGATGCTCTAAGTGCAAGCGTGGGGCAGTAAGCTGTGTAGTAGTCAAGTTCTACTATCAGGACTACCCTTGCTGTGACAGCTTAGGGCCCCAACAAGTAGACTGAGAGTGGAGGAGATGAAGGTAGGGAAGAAACCCAAGAGAACTTGACTGAGGACTCTGGGTGTTTGTTGCATGGTTTATATACATAATTACATGGTCTGTGTGCTAACCCCTACAACCCTAAAGGCTGTGGAACCCTACACTAATAGTCCCATGTAAGTCATACTGGACAGCCACAACTGTGCATTGACTGCGGATTAGTCATCGTGGCTGTGTTATTGGTCCGGTAGTCCGTTATCTAATCTAATCTAATCTTAGCGCTGGCTAGATAAGATAGACACCAACCTGACTAGGTATTTGGCTACAGCATATGTAAAATACAAGAAATAGAAATAGAAATGTCTTAGTGAAACAGAGCTTTCAATATGAGTCATGACACACTGGGCACAACATGTCTAGTTTGCACTTCTTTCCATGGAAAGATTCTCATGCTTTACTCATGACTTCTTCATTTTCATGTGAATAAGGACTCTTGCATCAAGCAGCTTCATTTCAAATATGCATGGTGAGTTGTCTGACTGACATGGGAATTTTCTTCAACTTGGTTACTGTTCCTATTGTTGAATTAACCCATTCAGCCCATGAGCATGGCAATGAGCATAATAAATGAAGTTTGAAGAGGTTGTCCATTATCTCCCAACCCATCATCTGTAATTCAACTCAATATTCTTTCATCCAATTGAGATGTGTTGTTAAATTGTCTTCTTCCATTGTGTGTTTGCCCAAAAATCACCAAGAGTAAGAAAAATGGCAATTATGCCTTGTACTTGATTTGCTTCTCCTAACACATGCCATATGTTGGCCAAACTTGCCATAGATCCACTGAGATTTTGCTTAGGTATGTGGATCATTTGTTCATTGCCTACAGTGCTGACAAGTAAAGTGGACACAGCACTGTCCATATACATCCATCAGCATGCTCCAATGGGATTAGTCAACAGATTAGGTTTTTGGTGGTACCAGTGACAAAGCTAAAACCATGGCAAGCATTTAGAATGTATAGCATATGTTCTTTCCAAGCTAGCCAATTCCTGTCATTAAGTTTCTCCATCTTCTGTACCACAGATAAGAGTGATGTGACATGTTTATATGAATAGTTGCATCTTTGTCTATAGATGCAATAGATGAAGCAGTAGGTGCAGTAGACAAAGATGTGGGATTCACAGCCAGATTAGGCACATCACCTTCAATATTACTAATTTGAGACATGATGTAATGATGTCTCAAACTATAAATAGACATGCATTTTGCGAGGTTGTTTCAAGCATAGTGTCAGGGCCCATAACCTGTTGTAATATCTGCATGATTATAGAACAATAACCAGAATGTGGGAGAGAGTGGAAAAATTGGCAGTAGAACAGATTTGATGTATTGGTGATGAGGGTAAGTGGAGCCAATGTTATATATTTGGTCAGGCACACTATCTACTTATATAGTAGTGACTAATATGATTGCTTTGTTTGTTTATATTTCTTTGATGACTTGGACATATCCAATGCTTGTATATTCTCAACAACTATCAACTCTACTGGTATACTACCCATTCTATGAGTGCTATGGTGAGACCATGAGAAACCCCAAGGTTTGCTGATGTACACTACTTATATACTACACCAGGAGCCCTCATAGATCCTGACTAACTCCCAAAGTTTGGTTTGGTTTGGTTTGGGGCTATTTTTGGCTGAACCTGAACTGGAACTTCAGGTTCAGTTTGGTTCAGTTCCAGTTCTAACCAACTTGAACTGTGGGAAAATTCCTTTTAGGAAATTTCAAGTCTTTTTAAGTGTCAGGTGGTGCACCAGGGTGAAAACAAGTGTTGGCAGCATCAGGAACATGTCTACATGCCTACACAGTGGTCCTGCACCTCATATGAGAGTGTATGTAGCAGTAAGTGGGCAGTGGTGTAGCATTAAGGTATGGTGGGGTGGTGTGGTTCTAGTTTGCTCAGCAGCATGCTTTATCTGGGTTGCCAATACCCTGCCAGTACAACAGTTGCCCATATAACATGTCATGCAGAATGAATATGTGGTTGTGATTTTTTTGATAAGCAATCAAGAAAAATGAATAATTCAATACACTACATAGTTTCCCTGTGGGAGTGTCCACAATTCATGTCTTTTCTGCCTGCATTTTTATAAATGCTATTCTTTGTCTGTTCATTCAAATGTTCCAACCTTTCATCTTTTTCCAGGAGTGCTGTGTCATGCTTTTTCAGAAGCATTTTGTGTTTGAAATCTCTGAGCTGGACATGACTTTGGCCTGGAGATCAGGTATAAGTATATAACATAGCTATACTAAAAACATAACATTATTAAATTTCCAACCAAGGTCTCTGTTGGCTCTCATTGACACTTACCTAGTGCATTACAGTTTTACAAAACAGTTTTACAAAATGACTGGGACAATCATTATGTGTTACATGTTAACACTAAAACTAGCTGTCTCGTTCTAGCCCCGCGCAAACAAAGCATCAACTGCAGGCTACATAACCCCTGCAATGGTTGACAGTGCATATCGTCAACGATAAATGTTAAGCATTAGTGTAACATTCGACCTATTTTTCTCCCGAAGCCAGCAGGTCCTTTTCAAGTTGTGCCAAGAAAGTATCTGCCTCTGTTGGCGCATTACTTTTGGTTTTGTCCTTTCTAGGACGTGTCGCTTGGACTTCGAACGCTGCAAAGGGGCCGGCCGTAGAATCGCCAGCAGACTGGCTCGGTTGCACCAGGCCCGTTACCGGCTCCGCCGCAGGTGTTTCTTGTTCCCGAGTTTCTTCATCTTTGATTTTTTTCCGCTTCGCCTCGATCAACGCCCTTCTTTCCTCTATTTCCCTCTTCCTTTTCTCCATGGCTCTGCTCTTTGCACCCTCGCTTGCCCGCATTCCCTCGATCTCTCCTGCCTTGATATCGACCGCGCCTGTGTCTTGCCGCACCTTCATGGTTTCGTCTCTGGCAGCTTTGAGCTCCTCCATCTGGGCACGCCTGGTCTCCTCGTCTGCTGAGAATTGGTAGAAGCCGGCACCCATGGCACGGTTTTCCTTGTCTGCATTGAAATGAACGTTGAGTGGATTGTTCTCTTCAGCAAAGGTTTTGTCAATTTCGGCTATGCGATCCTGGGATGGCGTATAGACAGGGAAGTGGTTAACAGGATTTCCTATCTGGTATGTCAGATAGTTTGTCTGCACGGTGAGACCATTACGAACGTATAACAATATCCCTGAGATCGTTTCGTTCAGAGACATATGAGTCAAACAGATGATAGGACGCACTCGTCTTCATCATGCTCTGAAGGTATGAGGTTTCGCGGTACTTCAGATCTGCGGGCTGTTCTTATTCGACCGAATTCATCTTCATATTCCACTATTGGATCGTCCTGATGACTGATGTTAGCGTGGTCTTGTGCGTAACATAGACGCGGCAACAGGCTTGTACCTCTGGCGGGGGCGCTTTAGGTATCGTTAGTGACTCATCTACGTCGTCACTATCGGATTCGTAGCCGTCGATAGGTTTCGAGTCGAACTAGGTGTGTTGGAAAGAGCACAGACAACGCAGAACGCTCAGCTTACATCAACCAACAAGGAAGCATATTGATTTTCTGAGAGCCCGCCTGTCTTTCCTTTCATAAGCTTGTCATAAATCTTTGCTTTCCGTTCCAGGACTGCGCGGGCTGACTCGAGTGTTGGCTTATCAATCGCTTCCAATTCTAAATCTCTTGCTGCCCTGGAAGAAACACCTTTGTTCTGACGAGTCCATACTGTGGGTTTCTTGGATTGTTACGTCTACAATATGAGCACAAGTCTCGGCTCAACAGTTAAGTACCTTGTCGGGGCGTTTAGGGCCACCAGCAATGGTAGTGCTTTGGCCAGCGGCCTTGAGCTTCGTAAGTTCCTCTTCCTTCTTTGCGAGCTCTGCCTTGAGCTCTAGAAACGAGCTTGCACTGATTGATTTGGATTTGGATTTGGAGGATGGAGCCATGAGGATGGTGAAACAATCCCACGACCCCCCTTCGCATAGCTATTAGCACTGTGGCTTGTAAGTGGTTGAACGTTGAACGCCCTTTATGTGCGCTGTATATCTCCTCGTCCCGTTTCTCTGCGGCTCCCTTTTCTTCGTCATCGGTAGTCTCTTCCAGTCCCAGCCAGCCTCACCTCCCGCAATGTATTTCTATGCTTAAAAAAAAGCAACAATCCCACGCACGTCAGACTCAAATAACCGTTTCACTGGGCTGCCGTGGTTTGGTCGTGGCCCACTTGCAATTTTGCAATCCATATGCTGTCGTAGTCCGACCGTGGTTACTTGCAGCTAATCGACACTAACCAACGGCGCCAACATTGCCTAATTGCTAATCAATTATCGCCGGCTTTCCTCCCATCGTTCCACGCTGCCTCGAGGTGATATACTTAGAACGCATAGCTTCAGGTCTGTCCACGTGAACTTCTCTCGTTATATAGCCAGGGTCTGTGGTTTATGCCCATCCATGTCCTCAGCCAGCTCATCCGCATATCTCAAAGTATATGAAGCGAACATACCACCTCTTTACACTATTCGTAGGTCAAGCACCTACTCCAGATCTACACTCTCACCATTTATCTTCCCTAGTTGCTTCCTTGACATGGGTGCTCCATGATTATTGTAAGTTTATGTACCTGCGAAAGGGTTGAGAGTGTTGATCATGGCCTAACCCGGCAGTCGTAACGCTCGAGGATGAAGTAAGTTTCTCAACTTGAGCATTATGCTATTTCTGATCACTCTCACTAGATTCGATTAGTCTGGGTACGCCCTGGATGGTGTCGTCTTGTTTGCTGACTATACAGACGAGAATCGCAGGGACAAAAATGGAATCGTGGCAAAGTCATGTTTCTTTGGGTATCTGCAGATGCTGCCAATGTTGTCACATACTCATGCCGAAATGCCAGATACGCTATTACACCATTTTTCTTGTAGCGGCGAACGCCCTCCAGATACACCTCTTCACAATTCCAGGCATCGCCTCAGAGAGAGTGTGAGTGAGGCACTCGTTACTATCCATGTCATGTCCTGACTGGTATCTAATAGGTGCCTCGCTGTTGACCCTATCCTAAGAATAACTGGTGCTATCAGTTTGTGGTCTGTCGAGATCATAATACAGTTAAGGATATACGTCTTATATAGATGCTCTCGCAAGGTTGATATCATTTCTTCGATATGGAGGGCCAAAAGCTGATCCTTTACAGGTTGCCATTTTCAACGCCGTTCTCATGCTTTGCTCCATGTTAGCTTTCATGGGCATCTTGATCGACGTTGGAATTGGAAGACAGAAGGCCATATCAAAGGCAATACATCTCTCCCTCATTGGTTGCCCAGTCGTTGACACTCCCATTCAATGGAGCGAGTGGATGCCAGGTGCGCATTGCTATCCGATATTGCAGGTCTTTCTAAGATTTGAGATAGCGACGATATTTGAGCTTATTCTGTTTGGATTTGCGTTGAACAAATATCTTACAGCACCTGACTTTGCTCGATTACCAGCACTGAAGCAAGTGATGGGATTATCTAGCATATTGATCAATGACAATATCCTATACTTCATTGGGTAAGGTTTTTATACTGCTTCCTTCCGTCGTGTTGAGGAATACCGGCCCAGAATTACTGTTGTGCTTTTGATCAATAATCTCGAGGTTGCCGTAAGCGGGTCTTTTTTGATCGAAAAATGAAGGTGTTATTTACTTGTCCCGATTATAGGGCGCAACAAAGATACCTTGGTTCAGCTATGGGTAAATTCATGCGCATAACCTCAATCACAATTTTCTCATATGCACCCGCAGACCATTTTATGCTTCCCTGGGTATAATGACGTCCCGAATGATTCTGCATCTTCTTAAGAGTACTATACAAGACGGGAAGCTTGATGTCGTTGTTGCTAATCTCAACTGGACCACTGACCAGACCAAATTTAGTAGTACGTTTCAAATCTGCTGTTGTACCGATATATACTGAGAAAACTCTAGGTACCCGAATGACGTCCTCCGCTTAAAGACCAGCGATTATATCTACTTATTCAGATGCGATTATAAACATTGTTTTTTTATAATTTATGGAATCCTGCACTATGTCAGAGTCTATGTTGATACCAACTCTAGAGTGCATCAAGCACCGCAAAATATACACGAACAGAGAACATTGTTTGCGACGTGGAACTACTACGTAGTTGGGGTCATCAGACCGGTATCCCGGTAGAAATATTAGCTGTCTACGTTTCCAGGTCCATCGACAAGATAGCTCGACAAACGACCATCGCAGTCATGAATTACCTAACATCACTGCATCTGATCAACATGACATACCCTATTCAATTTCGGCTGTCATGAAAATCAGGGGGACGCCTTCCCTGACCCTAATTGCTATTTAATGACTCAAAGGGTTGTCAGCCGGTGTTTCACGAATGCAAGGTGTGTGGTGGTAAACGGCCATTGAGAATGATTTACGGCATTTACCACTTCTGCCGTGCTCAGGACCAAAAACGGTTATGATCAATGCGGTATTCCATGTTTGAAAGGCAACTTGGCCGAGTGGTCTAAGGCGCCAGAATCAGGATCTGGTCCGCAAGGGCGTGAGTTCGAATCTCACAGTTGTCAAAAACTTTTTTAATGTCATAAACGGCGTTCATTCACCGTTTTTCGTTCGTTACATCTATTTCTACACACACCAATTCGAGTGGAAAAAAAACCTTGCGTCATTCCGTCATCCCATCCTGACAAACCTGCGCGATGCCGTTAGTAATTTTCACAAGCGACGCAGGCCAAGCGGAAACCCACGTTGCGTCAATTTGTTTCAATTGCGGAAGGGCGAGCATAATTTTCCGCCTATAGCCTGTCATATCCGACAACTGACACGGGTTTCCTTCCAGGTAGAGAGTCTCTAGGGTCGTTACTGACCGCAGTTCTCTTTCTAGAGCGTGAAGATCAGGGATCTTATTATTATTCATCTAAAATGGTTTCACATGAGTTCAAACTTCCGTCATGAGCATTGACTCGAAGTTACCCATAGCTCAGTCAGATTGCGAAGGTGGGAAACACATTCCAATGCCTCAACAAAGTTATTCCCAACATCAAGTGTGGTCAAGTTAAGCTGCGGACGATGATTAATCACCCGCGGCGAAGATCGTAGAATATACCGCACATTCGTTTCAAGCCCCTCAAGTTTCTTCACGCCGTTGTGACTCAGATAGAGTTGTTCCAAACTATCCAACCCCTCTAGCCCCTCGAGTTTCGTGATACGGTTCGATTGCAAGGCCAAGATCTTGACCTTCTTTAGAGTGCCGAGACCCTATGTTTACACAGCTAAAATGGGCTCATTTTACACGTCATTGTCACGTACCTCAATCTTTGAAATTTTATTTTTGCCCAACCAGAGCTCTTCTAGATTTACTAATCCATCCATGCCTTCTATTTTCTAGGCAAGAATCAACCCATGTTTGACCAGAATGACGCGAGTCTTACACGTATTTTGTTCCCTCCTAGTTCCAAACTGCGAAGGTGAACTAGCGAGGTGACCCCGGTGATTTTAGAAATGCGGTTCTGGACGAAATAAATCGTTTCCAACTTGGACATAAAGTCTAGACGCTCTGGAACACTCTTAAACAAGTTGAATGACAAGTCGAGCGTCCTACACCACTAGGTTGATCAGCCGGAGGGGTGTGAACGCGAAAAATATATTTCCTCACTGGAGGTCCGACAGCTTGTCCAATGCATCGTCGAGATGCTTTACCTTGTTATCGTACAAATCCAATTCCTCGAGGTTAACGAGTGCATGGAATATTTCCGGATCCAGATGAGTAATCACATTCTGGCGGAGACACAAGCGCCGGAGGTGCTTTGCGAACCGCGGAAGACGCAGGTTAGCGAGCGAGCCGATGCGAAGGTGGACGAGTTCAAGGTCCTGAAGGCGCGAAACGCCGTGAGTGTCGCGTGTCGCGTGGGCGCTGGGCGCTGTGCACTTACATCAGTTTCGTCAGGGAAGCCGACGAGAAAGTCATCGCCGTCTTCCTCGTATTCCTCTTCCCCGGCTCCCCCCCCTTGTTCATCATCAGATTCTGCGTCGGCGGTGAATACTGGTAATTCCACTCTGGCGCTCAATCTGGGTTATACCGGGCACACTGATCAGATCCGTGCACGCCGCTGTTAGGCCAACCTACTTTGCCTTGTCTTCGCGGGCGTCCGCAGCACTGGCACCGGCAGGCATGGAATCATTGTCGTCAGCCATCGTTGCAAGGTTGCAGGGACTAATCAACACGTGATTGATAAAGCAATCCTACAATGACATCACCTCCGCAACAATATTACTAGTATTGGACGATGTTCATTGTACTAATATACCCACTAGTCTGCCCCCAATTGTAATCAAGCTGCACATACCAATATGCAGGAGGCGTCGGTAAAACTACTGTACCACTATCGAGGTCCGTATGATGTCAAGAGGCACTGGGCTACCTGTAAATAATCGGAGAACATAACATAATGCAATTATGGCGTGGATAAGGAACATGTGGAATCAGAAGAAGACGTGGTGTGTAGGAAACGGAATGTCCAACCCTAAACCCAATCATACAGCGGATAACGGAAGAGAGCCTTTAAGAGGAGGTGACGCACTGCAGCTATCATCAAACGATACGAGGCGCATGGAAACAATGCGGTGTTCAAGCGCCTGTCCTTGGACCCTCGCTTGACGTAGAATTCCGTGCCGTTCATACAAATACAAGTCATAGGAATTGAGAGAACTGAGACATGATGGAAACGAATGGACTCCGTTTGCTTGACCCTTGCAACGTGGAGACAAAGAAAGAATTGAAACATGGTGAATTTGCGCCAATCACGGAAAGTGTGGTCTCGACCATCATTGATGTGTCAGAACAGACCTCCTGGACTGGCGAGGCTCTGCCGAAACCGGTGTTGGCGGAAGTTCTCGGTCTCTGTCTCTGTCCCTTTCACGCTCATATGATGCTGGTGGCAGGGTAGAGGTAAGCGGCGAATGCGTGATTGAGGAAGCTACCGAGAGCATCGGGGACATGCGACTAGCATAGGACGAAATTTGCCCCAATGGAGGTAGCTGGTTGCCACGCTGTTCATGCGTTGAAGGTGCAATTTCGTGCGGAGTGTTCAGGACAGATGAATTAGAAAGCGGAGATGGAACTGAATAAAAGGAGCTAGTAGCGGTGGAGTATTGCGGGCGAGAAGTTGTGCCGGGGGAATAATGTATAAAATTCACGCTACTTGCGGGCGGAGACGGGGATGGGGTGAGGGTACCCAGAACGGGATGTCCGGAATTGGGGTAAATTTCGCTGCCTGACGGTGAGCCGGCTGGGGAAGTGGAAAACTCTTCTCCGATCCTGCGCCGCATAGCCGGGTACGAAGGCGATGCATTGGGAGGCGTGGTTGACTCGGCCTTTACCTGTGTCTTCTCTTTACGCTTTCGTTGGGTTGGATTGTGACCTTCCTTCTTCGCCCTAGAGCGGGCATAGCGCAGCCCGCACCTGTATCGATGGTTATTTCCTGTTCGAATTTTGCAAGATAGGACTTACGCATTGCACAACTCCTTCTTCCCGCTCGGTCCTTTGCGCCACTCGGGGCTTTGGGTTGCCTTGCAACTTGAGCAACGAAGGACGCCCATTGGTCGATTGCTGGCCGCACGGCCAGTTGTGGAGTATTGATCGCGCGTGGAACCTGGGCTTACTCGACGCCTCGGAGGAGGCACAATGTCTGCCGACAAGGTTGGTTCGCCCCCGGAACCTCCTGGTGCCGAATAAGAATAACTCGGGGAAATTGGCCGATGGAAACTTGTCTGAGACTCATTGCTCGTCTCCAGGTATGAAGGGTGCGAGGCCTGCCATTGATGCAAATGCGGCGGATACGCTCCGGATCGTAGATTACTTACGGTGGGTGGGACAGAAGGTGTTGTGTGCGCAGATGATTCCCATTGATGATACATGTTTTGCGGCTCGGAGGCCGTTGTTGACCATCGCTGAGTTGAATATGTTGCCGGTAGATTCTGAGTTTGAGGAACATAATTCCCGTTGTACGTGTGCTGAGGAGAGGATGCGAGAGATGGGAGTGCGAAACCGGTTTGCTGTTCATAATATTGTTGGTGCTGCTGAGGATGGTATGTCGTCGAGGTACTATACGTTTGGGGCATGGTAGTGGTAGTGTTACGAGTGGATGCATTGATTTTGTGACAGGCAAAGATAACAGACCCTTGGAGAAACACGCGTCGAGTCAGATATAGTTCACCCAGTGGGATCACGCCTGCTTACCATGAGGAACGAAAATGCTCTCGACGGCTTCCGCGAAAAAGGGCAGGGGTCTTATTGATCGATATCGTCTCGCACAAGTAGTCTTTGCATCATTCAGACTTGGATTGGTGCCGAACTCGACGGTCTCAACAAGCTTTGCGAAATCCCGTCCTGTGGGTGCTCCATCATTATGAACTTGGTCCGGTGGCCAGCTTATTAATAAACTTCGTTCTTGCGAATTTGATAATATCTGGAATACTCTGGACATACTGCCTTGCGGGATGTACATGAGGAGGGCATGACACAAGCGTTGTATCTGATGCACATCCATAACGGGAGTTCCGCACCAATTTGTCCAGTCGGACTTTTTCTGTTCGTCAGAGTCATTTTCGGCTGCAGCATGAATGAAACAGAGCACGAGGCCGTCTGCAGCCCAGTTTGTGACAATATCAACAACCATGTAATGCTGATCAAGAGATGCTCTGTCAGCATGAGGATCTGACCAGGGCCCGTCGTAGCCCAGCAAGCGACGGATTCTGGATAAGCGAGAGAAACGTATGCTGGGAAAAATAAGCGGGGAGCGGGAGGAGAGAAAGAAGGATGAAAGTACCGGGTTATTGAACCGTGCATAGTCTTACGCTGGACGACGCTGCCAATGTCATGCTTTGCGGAGGCCTGCTCATCGGGATGAACGAATTGTATGAGAGATTTACCAAGCAAAAGGTTGGCCTGGTCAGCGAGATGGTCCGACAGGACGGGGTCCAAATAAATGAAATCAAGTGATGAATTGAGCAGGGCCCAATCTGTAGAAAGGGATGAGACGATCGAAAGCGATCAGAGAAGAGAGAAAAATACAGCAGACGGGGGTAGGCTTGTGGAGGGGCAGGGGCTGGTGATCGCCTGGATAGTCTTGGTCTGCGGAGTGGTTGGCGGCGGGGTGAATGTGCAGTCTTGGACTGACGAGAAAGCTCATGACTGACAGGGGAGAGCAAGAAAGGGTGAGACAAACCGCCCGGATTTGCGGCGCGGCTCTGATCCCAGATCCAGATCTGTTTGGCCCTGTTGTCATGCCCCGCCTTTCAGCCAACATCTGGGTGCCGCCGCAGATGGCGACCTGCCGCGTATTCGTGTATGTCTTCTCTTTCTCTCTTTGCGTCTGCTCCCCGCTCATTAAGCTAGGATTTTGTCGAGAATCACTGCAAGTCTTCCTCCTCCTCACCATCCACTTGCTGACCGCCACAGCCATCTCTCCCAATCTCCCCGATCAAAACACGTATACTCCGATGCATGCCGCGGCATCGTATGCTCAGCTGCACGTTCTGCACTACCTCGTTTCCAAAGGTTAGTCGCATTGCGATGACGTCCATCTCAGACTGACCTTCTTCCAAGGCGGTGACGTCAATATCACCGATAGTGATGGCGACACACCAATATACACCGTCGAAGACATAGCCACTGCCCGTTTCCTAGTTGAGCATGGAGCTGTCATCGACCGCCACAACCACGATGGGATCTCAGTAGGCGCTGATCGAATCAGCCTGGCTTCGATTCACCCATTTCCATTTTCAGCCACCAGACCACCTACAGGAAGAGTTCCCAGACGTCGCAGACTACCTGCGCTCTCTGACCTCTTCCAGTACACGCGGGAGTCGGCCGTCGCAGTATCAGCAGGAACTCGTATCAGATCAGCTGACGTCTCAGCTCATGGACTCGGTACAAGACATCATGCAGCGCGCAGAACAAAATGGTCGGGAACCTGACGACGAGCTCAGACAGGCTGTCAGCAGGGTCGTGTTGGATGGAGTAACCACAGGATACAACATAGCGGCAGGCGAGAGCACCGACGCAACGGAGGAAAGCTCGCGACACAAAAGACAAAGGCACGAACTAAAGTAGCCGCATTCCCATGTCAGGCTTATGATATGTCCTGTCAAGTGTCGATCTCGAAACGTTGATCATGATCAGAAGTGTTATTGTAAAGTCATTTGTGATCACGATCATCAATCATCAATACTACTTCGATCAGGGCAATTAAGCTGCCAGGGTTCAATACTTAAATGGCAGCTTTCCTTGTTTTCTACGCCCACAACGCGCCGCGGGTTCGTTCAACACAACCACCCAAGCGCGTTGTTTAATTAAACACCAATCCCAAACGGCGGTCCCTAGCACTGTCCTTCATTATTTATACTTGTTGATGCATTGCTTGGTTCCAACGCTCACGTCAAACAAACGCCCAAATTCACCCGCAGCATGTCCTGGAACACTGGCGCTGCCATCGCCACGTACTTGACTCTTGAAGATATAGAGAAAGCTGCTGTATCATTGGATGTGAAGCAATATGAGACGCCAGTCCTTAAACTCGTCGCCGAAGCTCGATCCAAAGGATACGATGTAATCTGCCTGCCTCTCACAACGGACAAGTGGAGACAGCGTTGGACAGAAATGTGCATCCAATCATCTGACCTTGAAGGACTTGAACGGGATACGACTACCGAAAGGCGCGCCGAGGACTGGAGGGCGAGACCTGCCTTCTTGAGGGATGAAGTAACCATCACGAGATTAGGTTAGTGGCCTCTCCCCCAGTCTATCAGAGTGGTCGTCGATGGTCTATCTGCAGACGAAGCGGACGGGATCACTGCAATGATATCCGAATGGCTGGAATTGGATGCAGAAGATAATTGGGTGCGCCATGATGCCGAGATCGTACGTCCTCGCTAGTTTCTTTTTGATGCTGCTGATACCTTTCACAAAGGCTCTCCGTCAGGAGATCGCTTATGCTTCCTATCTGAACATCCATATGATCATTCTTCCACCTCCACGGAACCGATCTCATGTCGCATCCTATGCACGCACCATCAACTCCTGTCTGAGCGCAGCACCTTTCCTCAACTTCTCAGTCAGACTTCCGATTTACAACCCTTCTGTGCTTATACCTGAGACTCCAACCCCGTCAACTCCTCAAACTGATTCTGAAAAACATCCTGCTCTACCAACACTCGTGATCCCCGATAGTGCTCCGCAAAGTCTATCAAGTGCCCCAGTCAGCGAGTTGAATGCGACATGGGAAATGTGGGATGTTATCAGGTCTATATGTGACTATGATATTCGCTTAACTCTGAGTGGGTACCACTGTCAAGCTTCATCTGACCCACAACTGAGCGCCTTTCCGTAGCGCTCGACCTGAGCCCTCCCTTACCAACAACCTTGGGAGTATTGTGTAAATGGGCTGCCGAATCTGTGCGACATCTTTACATTCCCGCCTCGATTTTTATCGCAAACGCGAAAGGGTATCCTGTTCTACCCAAACCGACCCAGACGTTTATCCGAAACAGCATGATAGCAAGTCTATTCTGTAACTTCATATTCGTGTTTTCTGACAGTCGTAGCAATGCTAGCATAAACCGACGATTATTTTGTCAGACGCGAATGCTGGCCTGCACAGTCGAGGGGACGAACCCGCATATACACAGTATCTGAAGCATTTAGAGGGGACGAGCCCTGCTGTGCAGGCTGCGCGCCAGGCGGGCACGGTGGAGAATTTTGCACAGGGATATCAAGATTATCTGCAGACCCCTCTCCAGGTCAGTTCAGTCCCTCTGATTCCAGGGAGCATGGTTAATGTGTTTGACTGCAGCCACTCATGGATAATTTACAAAGTGTGACGTATCAGACATTTGAGCAGGATCCTGTGAAGTATGCTCAGTACGAAGAGGTCGGCGATAGCTTCAGACTTCTATTCTACGTGTTGCTTATGCATGGCTAGGCTATGTATCTTGCTCTCTTAGAATGGCCAGCCACGTCAGATAGAATGTGAGTCTGGAATATTGTAATTCGAGCTAGGGTTGGAACTTTTCACGCAGAGTATGCTGCGTGGCGGGAGCCGGAAGAGGTCCACTGGTAGCACGTTGCTTGCAAGCAATTTCACGGGCAGACAGGACGGCATTTGTATATGCCGTCGAAAAGAATCCAAATGCCTTTGTAACGTGAGTCAAAGCTTTCGGTCTGCTCTCCATTCCTGGACAGCGAGAATAGATTACAAGTGCAACAGGAGAAAGAATGGGGCGATAAAGTCAAAGTTCTGTTCGGTGACATGCGTTTCATCGACGTACCAGAGCCGGCCGATATACTCATCAGCGAACTCCTCGGATCCTTTGGGGACAATGAACTTAGCCCTGAATGTCTTGATGGAGCTATGAGATTTTTGAAACGTTTGTTCCATCTATCAGATATGACTCGGTTCTAACATGGATGGTGCAGCTGATGGAATCTCCATCCCCTCATCGTATACGGCACATTTAGCTCCACTGTCATCCTCCAAATTGTATAATGAAGCGCGGTTAGGCAAGGATGAAAAAAGTTTGGAAACTCCTTACGTTGTCATGTTTTCGGCTGTCAATATTCTGAGTGATGACGGCGGTGGTTTGAGGGGTATATGCGGACCGCAGATCCAGGAATGCTGGGAATTCGAGCATCCGAGACGGGATATCGTCGTCGATCCACGGGGTAAGATGCCCTTGTTGTCTCGCAGTGTTTCTGACTTGGCGGAAAGGTCTACCGTTGACTAACACCCACAACGTGCGTGCTGCGAAGCTCACTTTCTACATACCACATGCTGGGGTCCTTCAGTGAGTACTACGTATATAACTATACTATCACACTTAGGCACGTATATAGTGGACTGGCGGGGTACTTTGAAGCGGTAAGATAGACATTGTTTTACTTTGGCTCCGTCTTATGTGTCGGAACGGAAGGTTTTGTATAGCAATATCGGACTGAGTATCCACCCTCATCGCAAGGACTGGGTATCCAAGGATATGCTAAGCTGGTTCCCGTTATTTTTCCCGTTCAAGGTCCGTCAATTTTTAGGCGAACTGGATCTGCCTGAAACACTCTGCAGGAACCTCTATACTTACCGAGCAACTCTGAACTTTGTGTAGCGATCTGGCGGTTGACGAACGAGCGTCAAGTATGGTACGAATGGCATGCCGAGTCGTTTTTGACGGTGCCTGCCGGGTTCTCTGGTATTCCGATGTCTTCCATGGAGGCGGAAAGGCGGTTATCGGCACCTTCATCAGCGCTCTCCCCGAGTGCTCCGAGCCCGTTGATCGATGTCGCTGAATCTGCGCCTTCAGTCAGGTCTCGAACCAGCTTTATGAGCTCGGCGACAGAGGAGACAGGTTATGAGATTGTCAAGATAGGGCATACGAGTCTGCATAACCCGGGAGGGCGCAGCAGTTGGATTGGGTTGTAATATATATGTGTGTCGCGAGCATTTCGTTGATGATGCTGACTAGGTGTACTAGAATATAGCTTGGCGTTGAGTACTTGAGTCTTGTGCCTTCCGGACTGGTTCGGTCCAGTGCCTCGATCAATGGCAGTCGCTGTGACGTCGACGGATCTCAGAATCCGCGGTATATAAGCACAGCGATGGCCTCTCACCATCTTTTAGACAGTCTGTACTTTATACTCCTCAGCTCATCGCTAGCCTCCAACAGTCGCAACACGTCAAGATGAACAAGTTCTTCGCAACAGCTATTGCCATTATTTCATTAGTACCAGCCATCGCTTCGTTGGCCATTGATACTCCGTAAGCCAGCCACGCTGTTTATGGGCTTGAGTCTAATTCGCCAATTTTCAGCGCGAGTATGACCCAATGCCGTACGCGTTGTTCGTCATGTGTTCGTGGTTTTGAATAACCCGCTGGCTGTTAGAACCTACATTGTTTACCTGGAACGGTGGCACCGGGCCTTACTTTTTGAGCATTCTCCCAGGTATGCAGGCCAATTCATGCGTGGATCACTGTGCTCAAGCTATATGCAGGTGGCCAAATTGGCGCTGCTCCCGTAAGTGCAGTGCGTGTGCTTGGCAATGCATGGTGTAAATGATCTTCGTCAGCTCGTTTCGCTTGGCCAAACAGGCGACACGAGCCAAACCTGGGTAGTCACTCTACCTCCAAATGCAGGATAGTATGTGCCCCGAAAGTCGTTGATGTATTGTTGCTTGATGCATATGCAGCACTGTCGTGCTCAAAGACAGCACCGGTCAGCAAGCCTTTACCGACCAAATTATGGTCCTGCCAAGCAATGACCAGAGGTATGTGCAGAGTTGGACGATGAAGTAGCGACTAAATGTGGAGAGCTATAGTTGTATGAATGAGACTGGATCCAACAACGCCGCCTCTTCGGTGGCAGTTGGGACCGCAACTGGTGCGGCAGGGTAAGTCGAGTAAGCCTGTGTGAAGCTTGACTGACGTCAGTACAGCGCGGCGCACGCAACACCGGCCGCCAGTGGCGCGGTGCAGGCTTCTGCCAGCAAAGCAAGCGCGCATCCTTCGTCCGCGGCATCGAACGTGTCGAACGGCGGAATTATGGTCGGAGCAGGATCATTTGGGCTTGTAAGCCTCCTGGGACTGGTTGGGGTAGTACTTTTCTAGCCAAATGGCAAAAACTATGACTAGATAGCCACATTTAAAGACCCTGAAGCTGTGGGAAAGGGTCGTGTGTGTTCCTTTTTGAACAGGCAAAGGTCCGCTAGCTCGGCTCAGATTAACTCTCTTCTGGCCTATCCTCAATGTCCGCTGCCGACCGCGTAGACGACGCGGTCCTGCCCACCGACGTGTCGGTTCCGTCTGATATTCCTTCCGACCACTCCGTCTTGCTCAAACAAGGCGCGTCTCTGCCTGATGTATGTTTTCTTTCTTCTTATCGCCCAATGCCACCAACCCCTTCCTCCCATTCAGGCCTCTGAGGCACACGACACTGCCCACCGTCACTCATACTCCATTGTATATAACGAAGAAACACCCGAGCACGAGTCTAAAGTTGCGTCCACGCCCCCACTCGACTCGGGTCCCACAACGTCTGATTCTGTCGCCGCTGTACATTTCGTCCTTTGCCCTTGATAGACTGACGTGCGAATTTTTTGTTAGCATCTAGACGCGGCAGTCGCGCATGTGAGCGTGCCCATGAAAGAAACGGACAAGACGACGACCAATGTAAGTCATGGGATGCTTGCTCATCGTTTTATTTTCACTCATGGGTGTTATTGTGCGGTGCTACAGGGACCCGCCGTGGATGCGACGACCACGGAGCACCCAGAACATTTGACCAGCGAATCCGTAATGGCTATCGTGAGTATTTGCGCCTTACCTCACCCGGCCCGCTAATTGACGTACTCGGTTTTCCTTTTCAAGGGTGATACCACCGAGGAATCCGTTGCTGATAAGAGCATTGGCCACGATTCCGGTATTGAGATTCTGGCGCCTGCTTTGGAGAAGAAGGAAGACGAAGAAAAGGACCACGTTCCTGCCGATAAGCCTGACATCGAGGCGGTCCAGGCTGCGACAGCGACAGTTGTTGAGTCAGACGCCGCGGCGGGTGTTGAGGATACCCCTGAAGACACGAATCATACCCAGATTGATGAATCCTCTGTAGAGGAAGTTGCCCAGGTTGAAGGTAGGTAGTACCGGGCATAACTTGCTTGGTATAGTGATGATGGTACTTGTGCAGCGCCGAAAGCCACAATGGCTGCTGAAGACAATGCGACCGAGACGGTGGAGCAAGCCAAAGTCGACGCTGTCACTGAAGACCAGCCACAGGTTGAGGTTACTTCTGAGGAGCCTGCTGCTGAGACCAGCGGATCAGAGGGCGAAACGAAGACTGTCAGAGGTGTGGAGGTTGAACAACAGTCGGTCCACGAGGCCGAGCCTGCCGCAGCTGTAATTAATAACGTTGAAGACAATACCCACGAGGTGACACTTGAACAACACCAACCTACACAGGATGCGCCACGAACCGCACTAGACGCCAACGGGCATGAAGCGACGCTGCAAGAAAGCGAGGAGCCAGAGGTGGCCGTCCATGTCCAAGAGGCCTCGTCGATAGTAGAGTCTCCGGCTGATCATGTCGCGGTTGATGACGCGGTGGAGACGGCTAAAGAGTCTGCGAATGATGGCATTGCTGTCGTTCAAGCAAGTGCAGAGCTGACAAGTGAAGAAGTCGTAATTGGGATAGCCAGCAAAGAGGTTCTGACGCCTGTTGAGGCCGAACCTGTCATTGAGGTGCTTAATGCAGAGGTTTCGGCTCCCGGTGAAGTCGCTGAGACTGCCAGTGAAGAAGCTCCGGCGGTTGAAGTTGAGGCTGTCGGGGAGGAAAGGATTCAGGTTCCTGCTGTCAGGGAGGAAGGGGTTCAGCCCGTTAACGATGCTGTCGCCGAGAGTACCGCTGAAGAACTTCCAGAGATCGAAATTATCACTGAAGGGGCTAGCGAGGGCGTCTCAGCGCACATCGAAGCTCAGCTTGTCACTAGTGATGGAGTTGCTGGGCCTGTTGGGGCTGAGCATGCTGTCGAGGTCGCCGCACCTGCTACTGAAGCGCTAGGCGAGACCTCTGCAGTTGTGAAAGCGGAGGTTGCCACGGCCGCACCCGAAGCACCAACAGCCGGGGTCACTAATGAAGTTATCTCAGCACACGTCGAAGACAAACCTGCCGCTGAGGCTATCGAGGCCTCAACTTCCACTGAGGTCGCAACTGAAAAGGTCCCAGCACCTGTCGAAACTGAGTCTGTCACGAATGAAGAGACATTGGCAGCAGCAAAACCCGAGCGTGTCTTCAGCGAAGAGACGCTTTCTGTTAGAGCCGAACCTGCCGTTGAAGCTATCGAGGCTACAACTTCCGATGAAGCTGCTGATGAAGCGCCTGTTGGAACCGAGCCTATTGCCGAAGAACACGTAGGATCTATACCTGCCGGCGAAGAAGCCAAGACCACTGAGGCGACGGACGAAGATATTCCTGCGCCTGTCGGAGCCGAGCCTACCGCTAGCGAAGCACCGACGATGGTTCATGAAGAAACTGCCCCTGTGCAAGAGGAGACGCCGATTGGTGCTGGCGATGTAGAGCCATTAGCATTAGTTGAGAATACTCCTCTCCTGGTTTCAGATGCCGAACCAAAGGTTTCAGTCCAGGCCGTCCTTAAGGATCGGGAAGCACTCGAGTCCCAGGCGGGTATCAGGGACGATACTGAGGCAGAGGTTGTGTCTAAACCTGCTTCGGTTGCGCTGGCAACATGCGCTGTCGAGGAGACACCTTCCGCTGTCCTCTCCGAGTCGGCCAAGGAACCAAGCGCAGAAGAGCAGCCGGATTCCGCGCCTGCCGAGTCCGCTGATATTTCGGAGCCACCGACGGAAGCTGTGAAACACATTGATACAGAGGTTGAGCCTTTAACCGAGCTCACGACAGAGCCTTTGTCCATCCAAACCTCTGTCGATACGACGCCTTTCACCCCAATAGTCGACAGCGGGATTGAGGTATGTATAAATTCTTGTGGGGGGGGCCTTGGTCTTACCAGATGCAGCTCAAGGAGCAAGAATCTCAGCCTCCTAATTTACTGAGCATTGTTGAGGAGATTGAACGACCGAAATCGCCCTGGTCACCGTCGTTCCAAGTTACCACTGTTGGTCAAGGTACTTTGCTCAAAGACGCCGAGGAAGAGCCAGTTCAAGATTATCCAACTGTCCCAGAATTTAATGACGCGACAAAGTTAGGCGCTGCTCCTGCCCTTATCGTTGAAGATGTAACTGGCACTTCGGAGCGGCAGCTACAACCTCTGAGGTATTAGCAGTTTTCGTGTCGTATTGCTGGCACTCATCAAATTTCAGAATTCGTCTTCGACCGATGAACAATCCCTCGAATTGCCGGCCAGACCATGGACACCTTCATACTCTGTACATTTACAAGGTAGTCCAGTGCAAGTCACCAAGGAACTCACAGTGGATGAACAACACGTTGGCGAAGTTATGCCTGAACAAGTCCATGTGGCTACCGTTGAGGATAATGACGCCGCTTCTGAACAAGTTGCGGAGGTTGTTGTGACTCGGCAAGAGACTGGCGAAGTGTCTTTATCTGGCAGTGAAGTCGAAGATGTAGCTTTGACCGGTACGACCGAAGTTCGTGATGTTCATTGGTGATTTGGTATAATCGGTCTGACATCTGAACAGCCTTCGACGGAAGATGCGGGTATGCCTGTAATTGCAGTCGCGGCACCTGAGTCATCAACCAAACTCTGGACATCGTCGTACTCTGTGCATGCACAAGGTAGTCCCTTGCAACTACCAAAAGAACTTGAAAGTGGCGCAGAGAACATTGTTCTTGCGGAAAGTGTTGAGGCAGCTATTGAAAGTAAAGCTGTGGAAGGTTTGAACAATGCGGAAGCCCGTTCTCTTACAAGCGAGCAGTCTACTGGTGCAGGTGTCACGGACGTCGCTCCTATGGTCGATATCGAAAATGAGAAACTTGTGGATGAAGCAAATACCACGACGGTAAGTATTTTAACAGCAGTGGAACCAACCCACTGAGACCTGGATAGGAACAAGAAACTACAGATGACACCGCGCTTGAAGTGTCTGGTACGCCATGGGCCCCTTCATATTCGGTTCATGCACAGGGTATTCCTGTGGTAAAATCGGCGGAACTTGAAGTTCCAGTAGTTAATGTTGAACCATTGGACGTTGCAACATCAAATGGGTCTGCATCTCTTGAACCGCCTGCTGAGCATGGGTCTCTTTCGTACTCTGCGATGAATGACGTTGTGGAAGCGGCGGCTGAGTTGCCTGTGCTGTCTGTGTCGAGTGAATCTTCCGAGAACACGACACCCGAAGCTCTTGAAGAACCATGGACACCATCGTATTCTGTCCACTCACAAGGATCACCCTTGGTACCACAGACTGAAGCTTATGCAGATGCAGATGCTAAGGTGGCTGAATCATCTACAGAGGCTTGGGCGCCCTCATACTCCGTTCATTTGCAAGGATCACCGACGGTCGTGGCCAAGGGGCTTGGCAAATCTCCTGAACCTGCAACGCTTGAGCCGCCTGCGGAGTCCTGGACGCCTTCATATCCTCAAGGAACGCCTTTGGTCGCCCCGAAAGAACTTGAGGATATTCCGGTGCACGATATCGTAGAAAGCATCAGTACTGGCACAAATAGCGTCGATGAGACGATTCCGTCGCTGTGAGCTCTACCACAGACGCCCAAGATAAACATACAAACGAGGACAACGAAGCCGAGGTTCGAGTCTTGTTAATCATGTACAACAATTGACTAATCGGCCAATCAGGCAATACTTCCAGCGATAGCTTTAGTTGCGCCTCTCATCTCTCTTGCTTCCTTAGACACTGCAGCTGAAAACCCAGTCGCGGTTAGCGAGGTATACCGAGTTTTACCTTTAAGATGAGGAAGTACTAACATTTTGTTTTTTAAAGGCTGCAGAGTTTGCCTCCATGCTGAATACGTCGCAGGAGGTTCAGTCCGACGATCGGGCGGCGCCAACGTGGGTCCCATCTTACTCTATTAGCGTGCAGGGTACCGGTGTCGAGAAGACTGAACCTGACGTTTCATCGGGAAGTATCACTCATTCTGTAAGCTATTATATGCTTGCGACATCCTATTCTGACGACGAGCAGGATGTTGAGCATAGTGTACCGGTGCAAATTGACGCTATGACATCCGTCGATAAGACTATCTACCCCACCATCTTGCTCGGCGGAGGAGTATCATCCACAGCGATGTGCCGGAACGTCCCTGGACGCCAAGTTATTTAGTGACACAACAAGGCTCTGAACTTCCAGCTGAGGAAGGAGGAAAACTGGATAAGGTCGAATCTTCGTCGCAACCCGTCCAGAAGCATCATCCGTTCCCGATGACATGGAGGTTGGTATTCGAGAATTGTTTTGGCAATGATCTGAATTTGCATCGTACAGCCACAATTAAATGAAGTTCAGCAGTCTAACGAGTCTAATGCTGTGCAATTGCGGCCTGGGCAAGCTGTAGGAAGTGCCGAAGATATGGCTCGAAACGAAAAATTCATGCTGTTCGGTCTGCGTGCCATTGTCGCGTATTTGTGGGTGTTGCCGAAGTGGTTGTCAATGACGCGTTCCCCAAGCGAGAGCGGACACAGCCGCCGTGAGCCGTCCTCGTCTTCTCCATCCGCTTCATCCAAGTTCTTCCCTGGTGGCTGGTTCTCAACCAAGCCGAACGAGGGCAGGACATCCTTGGATACTGCACAGGGCGAGTTTGCAGCTTCACCCAAGACCACCTCCGACGCTTTTGAGACGATCAGTGCCGAAACCATGTACCGTGAAGCAGGAGTGTCCACTAGTGCTACGACGGTTGAAGATGGTACTGATGGCCAAAACCGGAGATGGTGTGTCGTGATGTGATGATTAGCGATGCAAGATACTCAAATCCCATTCCTCCTACATATGTTATACTTCTTTGACATCATTCTTAATTTTATCTAGACAGTCATTTACGATCCTTACGACTCGTGTATGCCTTTTTTTCGACAATAATTAAATAAATTGTTTGGATCATAGCATTATTTCAATTCACTATGCCCACTATCCAATATCACATCTTGAAAACAGAGAATAGGATAAGAAAATTACATTTTGGGCATTTGATGTGTTCCATTAATCTATGATAAATACCAGATAACTGATCGGTATATATGATAAATTGGAAGCCATCTGACACGCTTCCAGCAATTTTATCGAAGCTGGTATATGAAAACGTTAGTCGAACTTCCGTCGGCGGTAGTATATCATGCGCGGTTTCTTTGGCATCGTAATCATCGTCTAAAGCACCGCGTCAGCAAACTCCCAGGATATAGTACTCATTACGCGTACATGATAATTGTGGCCAGGTACTTCGTAGATCTTGAGCTCCATGCGACGGATGATAGTGCTAATGATGGTTCCCAATTGGAGGTACGCAAACTGACAACGAATCAGAACACAGGATAAATGGACTTGGACGGCACAAACCTGTTCGCCGATACATCTGTGTTTGCCAGCACCAAATGGTTGATAAGGACTCTCTGTTCCCTTGCTGACAGCACCAAATCCGTAGTCAACTTTCTCTCCATTTTCATCCACGTATGTCTTCAAGGCCTGCGCAGCAACACCCTCGGGATCACTCCATCTGTACGGATCCCATGTTTCAGGATTCTTCCATATACCAGGATCAACCTGGCTAACTGCAGGACAAGCGAGGACGTAGTGGCCTTTGGGTACAACATATATGCCATCCTTGGATGGAGCAGCAAGTGTAGCAGGAACA
The DNA here is from genome assembly GCA_020011035.1 of Amanita subjunquillea. Classification (NCBI taxonomy): domain Eukaryota; kingdom Fungi; phylum Basidiomycota; class Agaricomycetes; order Agaricales; family Amanitaceae; genus Amanita; species Amanita subjunquillea. Next base: position 101,463 of record JAEBUT010000038.1, read on the forward strand.
GTCACGTCGTCGCGGACTTTACGCATAATGCTGTGAATGGGTGGGTGAAGCCTGAGAGTCTCACGAATAACAGCGTCCAAGAGAGGGAGATTTTTGAGTTCCTCATAGGTCGGAGAGCGAAGTGTACCGTCCGGGTTAGAAAAATATTTGACCTGTTCTTCGTACAGAGCATCGCTGTAATTATACCGTTAGCCTACTAGTGAAGAGAGAACGTTTTCGAGTGCTTACGCAACGCCTTTATTGTGAGCAAGATGAAGAAGAGTCCATGAACCGGAGGAAGAACTCGTATGTTGACCAGCCATCAGAAGAGCAATCATGATGTGAGCTATTTCGTGGTCCTTGAGCGGTACTCCATTTCGGTATTCTTGTTGCATCAAGGCGGCAATCATGTCGTGGTCGTACTATATAAGGGCATTAAGTGAAATAAAAGTTCACGGAACGCGAGATACCTACATCGCTTCCTCCTGCCCGCCGTTTTCGAATGATATCAATATAGAACTGACTCATTTTCTGGTGAGCCCTGTCCCTCTTGCGGTAACTCTCCAGGGGAAGAGTAGGGAAAAGGAAGTTAAGGGGTGTGAACCCGCCATCCAAGTCAGTGTACAGCTCTGAAAATGACTTGTCCAACCCGCTCCTAACTTCTTTGCCCTGCAGAGTCCTCGACGCGGTAAGAATTGTGATCTCAGCAAGGACGTTCGTTACATCGAACTTTCCCCAATCATTGATATCGTTGCGTTGGAACACATCGAATGCGATATCGTGCCTCATAAAGTGCTCCACTTCATCTTCAATCATCCCAACGTACATTCGGAAGTTGTCTGTAGACAGTCCAACCTTGACAAACTTCTTTTGTTCCATGAATTTCTCATTTGGCACGTCATACACCACATCCTTGCCGAACACGGGGGTTGTCAGGTGCTACACTCAATTTCTCAATCGTTTGACTGAAAATTCAAGGCAGGTGTCAACGCACCGTATATGCGTCCTCGGCGTTCAGGACCGTCGACTTGCCCCCGAGTATAAAGTTGTTACCTTTGGCACCAAGTGCAACAGTTACCCGGCGCCCAAAGAGTATGAAGGTGAACACGTCTCCATACTGGAGCGCTCGTTAGCCGATCCGAAAGCGGTGCGACATGGAACGTCACCTTTGCCCTGCATTTGAAGAAAAAGTCGATAGGTTGGTTCCCATATGCGGCAGCAGAGCCAACGAAAGGTAGCCAGTAGAATACGACGGGTGGTTCATTCGCTTTGCGAGGGCGTATCTACAGTTCCTCGTCAGCTAACAGCGCGTAAGGAACGCTTGAAAACACGCACAAATTGCCAAATGACATTCAGCATAACAGCCGTAAGCGGGCTGTACAAGAAAAAAATGAGTGCAAGCCTGGTCCTGTTTTCAGGCAGTATGCTGGACCATGAATCCAGTACTGGCGATGGCAGGGTGCCGTTGAGGGCAACGCCTGGGATAGACATGGGGGATGAGCAAGAACGTCGAACCGAGGGCCGACTTTTAAGTGCGAAATCGAACCATCTGTTTATTTATTTATGGTAAGTCAGGGTAATAATATTACGATAAGATATTAAGTAGTCTACTTTTACTCGTTCAGCTCAAACATTAGCTGAGGGCGCGTCCCAAGCTTCAGCGTTTTCAGCTTCACGTTCAATAGCGTTCCGATTTCCATTTCTTTCTTATCGTGTGGAAGCTCCAGCGCGCCACGCACTCCAATGGTCGGAACTTGGATCGTAACTTTATACCTCCGTGCTTCCAGATTCAACATTGGCGTATTAATCGTCCGCCCGTAGAGTCGTTGCATCGGATTCCCACCTTCCACTGATTTGTCTGGATCGATCCGGCCTAATCTCACGTCCTCCGTCCAACGATGAATAAACAGGTTTGTCCAGTACTTTCCATGCATTTTCATCAATGTCCTCGTCACACTTTCGTACCGTAGAAGTTCCAGCCTGTACTTCTCCACATCGTCCGAGCTGAATGGTGGCTTGTGGGACGCCGCGCGATTGCCCAAAAGTGCATGGTGCAATTGCCAGTGAACCATCAAATCACTATACCGCCTCAATGGCGAGGTCGACCGCACATATCCCTCTCCGTCCGGTATACCCAGAAAAAAGTGCTCCTTCGGCAACAGCGAATAAGTTGAGGCGGGAGTCAACGACACATACTTGAAGCCCAAGTAACTCTCAACGTAACCATCTGGCGTTCGTGCTTCTAGCAACTTGCTGAGATCTTCTGGACTGTTCGCCACGAATCGGGAAACGTGTCGGTGCAACAGGGGAAGGTTCCCATTCTCCAGTCCAAAGCGTGAAGCTACGCGGCATGCCAGCTTAGCTGCCTCAGCAATGATACGCCGCGACCCATTATCGGTTTCACTATCTCGACGCACGACATAATTCATGGAGGGGAAGCCAGAAAATTCAACAGGTTCAAACGTCGGCCGCACAGGCAAGTCCTTTGGTAACGACGCTGCCAACGATTCGATTGATCCTTTGGTCTCGTCAGTGATAGCGATACCAAGCTCGGCGCGTTGCCGAGCCGCAGCATTGGCAAAGGTGAGCATTGTGCGAAATTCCTCAATCTCTTCTTCGGTAAGTGACGTCGCGTTCTCCTGAACCATGGACGGTAATCGCCCGAAAGGATAAGAACGCGGGGACCAGCAACCCAGTGCGCGATCAACAGTGTCGTAGTTGACTATCTTGATGTTGCGCATCAAACCAGCCCGTACTTTGTAGTCCAAGAGTTGCGATTTTGCATCTACTTTACAGCTGAACGTAATGACACGCAAGGGGTCTCCGCTATCCCTTTTTGAGCCAAGAGACAATCCATATCGTGGCGAGTGGACCAGTGAGTCCGGAAACAAAGGCCACGTACGATTGTGAAAGTACAGTGTTTCTTGTCTTCTGCGTGCGTCAATCGCGAAAACATGATCAGGTGGTATCACTGATGCTGCATCAGTGATATGTATGTGTATCCATAAGTTACCCGGTTCGGAGGGTATTCGTTCGATGGAAATGCCGTCGTCCAATTCTTCTGCACCGACATCGTCTATGACGTACATCTTCATGTCGCCAAAATCATGCCGAACGCTCTCGAGTGGATCAGTTGGGTAGAAATCCTCAGGACCCAAAGGTCCCTGAATCCGACCTCCAGGTGACTTGGCTGTCGCTCCAACCTTCTCAAATCCCCGCTGCACCAGTGCAGTCTGCTCTCTCGCTCGTTTTGACTTGTGCTCTGGTTCAAGGTCAAGGTCCAGCTGTGGCTGAAACACCGCCAGATCCTGCCAAGGCGCCAAAATTCCCAAATCGACTAGCACCACTCGAAGCTCGTGATCATCTAGAATAGGGCTGTCCCGATCCAATGTCTTCAGTATTGCACTCGTGGGCACGGCGTAGGGATCAATTTGAGAGCTCCTAATGGGCCGCAAGGCTCTAGTCAGGAACCTTAAAATCACTTTGTCATCCCTATTCCACTCGTGCTGTGCAGGGCGCAGACTTGGAGTACGATTGAGCTCTTCTTGCAGCCTCTTCTTATTCGTCTTAATGACACTCCGCGCCTTGTCAGCAAATGTATTCAATGGACCACCTCTCTTGATCCTCATCCATTGCTCGATTTCTTCAAAATCCTTGAGGTGCGACAAAGGAACAATTCTGAATCTCTGGGACGTTTCGTAGCCCGGTTCTGCGACAAAATTTGCCGGATTATTCATTAAGAATTTGTGTACGGCGAAAGTCATGATCAAGGACGGCTCTTCATCCATTAACCTAGCGACTTCACCGACCGTAGTTGTACTCCACTTCTCCGGATCGGGGTGTCGTAGTTTTTCGTACAGGCGATGTGCACGGGAGCATACGACATTATACATGTCTTCTAGTGATCTCTCGACGAGGCGAATGCGCCGAAGCAATTCTACCCGTGCATGCAGTTGGATTTTGTTTTCCGCAAAGAATTCTAAACCACAGCGCGAGGTAAGATCGGAAGGAACAATGGAGGGGATGGCGAAGAAAATGTCATGAACTTGGGGTGTCCAGATTTCACCCGAGGACATCAAACAAATGCAATATGAAATTCCAGTGTGGTGTCGTTCGCCCACCACAATACCATGTGTGGATATTTCATTGCTGTAAAGTACATATTAGATAAATGAGATTCGTTGTGTTATATGAATGCTCACCGCCTCGACTCAACGAATGTTCCCGGTTCGTATCCAACTATCATTGGGACATCATCAAAGCATTGTCCCTCGTCCACTGCATCAAAATCTTGTTTCGTCCCAGAGGGTTCCTGCGTTTTTGCCACCGAACGCGTTTCCCCTGCTGTGTCCTTCCCCCGCCATTGCTCGCCCTTACTCAGACCTCTGTCCTTCTTCCGCTTATCTTTCCTCTCGTTCTGGTGCTTCAACAACGCATTTGACTTGATAGAGGCCGTCAACCTGTGTTCCTCGGCCCTTCGGTACTTGGTATGATGCCACCCATGGCGCTCTGCAGGTTGTGCAGCGGCTCTGCCGACCAATTGAAGCGTGGTCCGGATCATTTTACTATCCAGTGAGCTCTTCTTCTCCCTGCGGACGTCTTCGGTATTTGAGGTGGACGATGGCACAAGTTTGCTCTTCTTGTACTTGTTGGCAACATGGTGGGAGGATGGAGATGAAGACAGCGCTGAGGACGATGCGAAGGCAAGAAGGTCTAAACGGCGACACCGGAAGGATCGCTTGGCGGTATTGGCGGTGAGAAGCAAATGTCGTCGATGCATATCCACGCGGCCAGACTCAGATGTACTCGGGTCGTCGAGCGCACGGCGCCTTCGTTGTTTTGAAGTCGTGGCAGCGGAAAAAAATTCCCGATTCAACTTCCGGCTATCGGAATAGCTGCCGGGAGTCTTGACATCAAGGTCTTGCCTTAAATCTTGTCATTTTATTTTGCGGAATGCGAGGCCTCGCAAACCTGCGACGGACGTGTCAACCGAAATAACTGTGTTCGCCGATAATCGGCTCTCAGTACTTTATCCCAGAAAAACCAACTGGAATGAGCAGAAAAAAGACTTGACAGGTGATACTTGCCCGGAATTGATTGCTACACCATAAGGCTGTACAGTGACGGGGATAGTAGCCCAGCGCAATCGACGAACAGATATAAAAGCAGTACGTTTCCAGTGTGCAGGACCCAGACTCGCCCCTAAACATGTACTTCCGTGCACATACCGTTGTTGCAAACTCTTCACCGTCGCCCTTCTCCTAACGAGCAGCGTGCACGCTTCACCTGTTGGCGCCCTCGTCGCCAGGCAGACGGATTGTTCCTGCGAGGTGCCAGGCGGCGAGGAAGGAAACCTGATTTGCGAGAAGTCCTGCACCTCCCAACACTACATAGGCGGTTACTGCAGCGGCAGTGCGTGTATCTCCCTTCTGACCATCGCAAATATTTAATGACATCCCATCATAGACTTGTGCATCTGTTATGGCTGAGCGAGCAAACCGAATTTATTTGTTCACGTCTTGTTCAGGATTTTTATGTAATTGTTCCGTATTATATTACAATTTATGTTCTACTATGTATATAACTCACATCTGATGGCGAGCATAAGTTGACGGAAAGCGGTGACGATCCAATGCTCTGGCTCCCGACATCTCGTTTTGGATATTAATCAACGGCCCCTGAGCGCCATTTGATCGAGGCTTTGGAAGTGCTTTGATCAACAGATGCACAGAGCAAACAGCCAGCTGATGGTCGTGGCAGTGAGTGTATGTATTTGTCTTTTGACCACCAAATATAAACGGTAGACATTTGCCCTCCAGCCCTCCGAACTACTAGGCAAGCCTAAAGCACGATTTTCATCATTTATGTCATTGTATTATTTTTTTGCTATGTACTTGGATGACTCAATGTCATAGTAATCCATGCATCCAAACGCAGAGCAAACGTCAAAGTACACGAGGCAGCGGGAAAGTCTAGAGCGCGCATGATGCATGATGAGCCAATGCTCCGACCCCCCGACATTTTATTTCGGAATGAAGCCGATATTGCGACATGTTGGTAGATCAATGGCGCCGTAGTTGATCGAGGATTGAGCCTCATCCAACTTGTCGATCGGCCTTTTGATGAGACGCGAGGGAAGGCGGCAATCGCGAACTTGAAGGCCGATGCACGTTCGTCGACTACGATCCGGTCAAGATAACACCTTAGCAACCAAGCACCAATCTTTTTGGTATGCTACAAACTTGGGTTACGAATGAAAGAAAACTGACTAGGTGGCATATAAGATTCGCACGAGTTTGATTGGTTAACCCTACCTTCGTGGCTCAAGGAGGCCACATAAGTTACGAAAAAGAAATGGGCGTAGATGGTCTCTTATACGAAAGGTTCGGTCGTACTAGCGGAAGTGAAAAGAATAACGAAAGAATGCAGTGTGCCCATGTACGAACCAGTCTCCCATCACAATTTGCGACTTGGAAATTGACGGATTATAGGATGAACAATACATGATGCACCGGGCTTTTGTTACATAGGGGTGATTTCGTACATATAACCACTTCGTCACTCGTTCACCAGCCACAGTCGCCGTTTTAAAGGCGACCATCTGGAACTCCGCCCTTGAGAGCTTGGAACATGGCTCAGACGACAAACGGACGACGGCCAAGGCTGGGTCCTCCTGACGAGACCACGTATGGTGCCGTCATCTAAATGTGGAGAATGGAAGATGGCTGCCAATGTGTGGAAACATTCGAATTCGATGCAGAATTTTCATTCCGTCGTACACCCTTCAATTGACATTGTTACGTTATCGATATGGCGCAGTAGCACCTGCATGAGGGTTTACAGCGGCGGATGTGGCGCCGCTTGATTTCAGATAGCAGATTGTGGTCCGGGGTTGTTATCAAAGAATGCAGCCAAGTTGGCGCAACCTGATAGACTCACCGAAAATGCCCGGATTGGCTGCAAAAGCCAAAAAACACGCCGCTTGGGCATAAAAATAGCATGATAAGACCGTTTAAGACCCGAGGGCAGGGGGCGAAGAATGCTAGCGGACCGAATGACGGCAGTGGCCGGGGAAGATCGGCAACAGGGGTATGTTATTGCTAAGCCTATACACGCTTAATTAATCTGGGTACAAATACAACACGTGTTAATGACAGAAATCGAAATACGCCAGCATCAAGCACCATGCTGCACCGGCAGAGAGCGAGAAGACGCCGTCGAGGCGCGCGAGACAACATTCTGTCGACGGGAATGAACGGATGTTCGAGGGGGGGCAGATGAGATAACGTACGCCCATGCAAACGCTCGATGGAGTTGATCGGAACAATAGATGAGAACGAAACGATTGGGTTGGGCTGGGAACGTGTCGGGTATCAGAGGGTATCAGCGAAAGGGAAGGCTAGCTGTGGGTTTTCGGCCGGATCGAAGAAGCGTTGGTGTCCTGGTCGGATTGCCAGGCAGACGTGTCGCTCGAGGCGGCTTCGTCTGCTGGCGTCTCCTTTTTCCGCGCCAGGTAGCTGAGATTCCACCTAATCCGCTTTTTGATCAAAGTGGGAGGAACTGGGGGATTCTGCAAGCGCAACTTGGGATGTGTGGGGGAGTGGCCATTCGTCGCGGCGGACGAGAGCAAAGGCTGGGAAACAAAGGCGAAAGGTCTGTGAAAGTGTACAGAGGGAGGAAGAGAGATGGGGAAGTTGAGAGGGCAGCTAGAGTGGGAGCCTGGAGAGGAGGAGGAGGAGGCGAGGGAAGCGGCAAGGGAGGAAGAAGAAGCGGAGCAATCTGGGAAAGGATACTCGAAGCGAGCAGAGGTAGCGAAGGGGGTGCTGACGATGGGGGAGGGCGAGTGGAGGGCGAGGTCAGTCATGTCTGTTGGAGCTGGAGGAATGGAGACTTGGCGGCTGGGGTTTTTAGGCGAGCCGGTAAACCGGGATTTGCAACGGCCACCGCACTTCTCCGGCTTAGTCACCCAACGTGGCATCCAATGCCTCTGCCACCCCAGCTCATCCGCTCCCTCGAGTCATGGAAAGACCAGGCCAAGGACGCTCTATGGGCTCTCTCATCTGCATATGCAAACAATCCGCCAAGGTCAAGATAAACGGTAGAACCTGTAAGTTGCCTTGTCACGCCACGATGCCCTTTGATCGTTGTTTCTAGTTCAGATCGTTAAAGTCCTCGGAGAGGGCGGCTTTTCATTTGTCTACCTCGCCCAGGACGAAACCAGCGGCGTATGTCGCTTTCCTGCCACTCCCTTCCTACCGCCCTTCTCACTCTCAACAGCGACAATTTGCTCTGAAAAAAATACGCTGTCCAGCCGGCTCCGCGGATGTCAAGCAGGCCATGCGTGAAGTAGAGGCCTACAGGCGTTTTAAGTACCCTTCGCCTTATCTCTTCCCTTATTCCTTTTACTAATATAGAATAGACATCCTAACATCATCCGCATCCTGGCAAGTCACCAGCTCCATCCCCTTTCCTCCTCGACTAACATTCTCAACAGGATTCTGCCATAGTCCAGGACCCAGACGGAGATGGAAAAATCGTCTATCTCTTCCTCCCTCTATACAAGGCACGCGTATCTCTATTCTCCTACGTTCGCGTCCTAACAGGCACCAGCGTGGTAATCTACAAGACGCCATCAATGCCAACGTCGTCAATCGTTCTTCTTTCTCAGAAAAGGATATGCTGCGCCTATTCAAAGGCACATGCGAAGCTGTTCGCGCCATGCATGACTACCGCGCACCCCTCCATCCCCGCAAAGTGAATCCACCATCCGCCATACCCGCATCCGCCCTTCCGACGTCCACATCCACCTCTGCCGGCCGGCCGTTTAAAGGCAAGAATAGACACCGTACAGGCCCAGAAAACTACGACGACGACGATGATGATGAGCGGATTCCCCAGCCTGATGGAGACGCTGACAGCGGGTACTCGTACAATGCAAAGAACGAATCCGAGGTTCCATTGGTGACAAAAGTTAGCAAGGACGAGTCAAATATGGTGTTCGACGGAGATGAAGAGCTGGGCGGGTTACAAAAGAACGAGGCGCCAATAGGGAACGGACAAAGACCAGAAGACGAGACGGTCCACGTCCCGTACGCACATAGAGATCTGAAGCCAGGGTCAGTTACGAGTGGTCCCTGTTTCAGTGTTTGTGATCGTGAACTGATTATTAGGCGTTGTGCAGGAACGTGATGATCGCCGACGACGGAGTGACGCCGATCTTGATGGACTTTGGCAGTACCCTCAAGGCGCACATAAAGATCGAAAATCGTTCACAGGCGCTGTACCAGCAGGACTTGGCTGCTGAGCAAAGTACAATGACTTATAGAGCCCCCGAGTTGTTCGACGTCAAGACTGGTGCCACGCTCGATGAAAAAGTCGACATTTGGGTAAGCATCGCGTTCGCAAGCTCTAGTCACGATACTTATTCTTTGCCCAGTCTCTTGGCTGCACGCTTTTTGCACTTGCATACTCCCGATCCCCTTTTGAAACCACTCAAACAACCGAACAAGGCGGGTCTATTGCGATGGCGGTTCTGAATGCGCAATATAAGCATTCAGACACATCAAAGTACTCTCAGGGATTGAGAAACATAATTGATAGTATGCTCAAGGTAGATCCAAATCAACGACCAGATATTCATGTGGTAAGCCATTCTCGGCGTCCGTTTGGGGATTCGCTCAAATGCTCATGCAAAGGTCATCCGAATGACAGACCAGGTGCTGGCCACCCTGTCATGATAAACTATTGTATTGCATGCATCGGATATTACTATTCACTAGTTGGACTTTTTTTTATTCTGGTTATGGAATGTATGTGCACGGAACGCCACAACCTCAAGTCGATTTGTTTCCTTTTTTCGGTTTGGGTTTACCATTTTGCTTAGCTTTTGATTGAGCAAAGCGTGCTCGTACGGTAGCAGACTTGGCAATATCCTTGATCTGTTGCGCGACTTCCTCTTTGAGGATGTCCTCGTCATCCGTTTTACGCTTCTTGACCGGGGCATGGTTATCTGTTGTTACGACGGAATCCTTCTCCTTCTCTGTTCCCTTTCGGCGCTTCTTGTCGTTGCGTTGTTTCCCAATCGTAGCCTTCTCCGCTGCCTTTTTCGTCGATGGTTCTGGTTGCTTAGCCTGAGCGGGTTTGGCGGAAAGTCTGTCCTTGGATTTATCCTCCTTGGAGGAAGGTGCGGCTGCAGGCGCCTTTGCAGGTTTCTGACCGCCTCGCGTATGCTTTTCCTCCTCGGCCTTTTGTTCCTCTTTCTTCTCCCGCTCTCTTGCCTTCTTTTTCTCGCGCATGGATTTTCGTATTTCTACCACCTTGCGCTGCGTCGCCGAGCCTGAGAAGGACGACACCCGCGCAGAGATATATGCGACGTACCTTTTTCTCAGCGCGTTTCGACGTGCCCTTGTCGCCCGTTTGTCCATCTGGCGGTTGGAACCCAACACGGCGTCCGACCCCCTCCATGAGTTGCATCAAGTCGCTGAGCGGGCTGTTCGCATGGCCGGGGAGCGACGCCAAGTTGGCGATATGCCTTGACCGGCGTTCATGCGCCTGTCGTGAACGTACGAGTTAGACAGACCATGGGTGCGCTGACGGAGCAAAACCATACATGCTTTAGATGCGAGGTGTTCTGAGATAACTAGTGGATGTATGAGCGTTTTTCCAGGACAGATGGCGCACAGCTGCACGTCGTTCTGGGTGGGATGAGCGTAGATGGGTTCATCGAGCGCCTGTTGGGCTGTGAAGATTTGGAATGCGACATGTCGTGACCCTTCCTCCTCCTCCTCCTCGTCTTCTTCATCACTACTCCCGCTTTCCTTCTCTCCATCCACTCCGTTACCTCCAATCCCACCCCACCCCTCTTCCCTCTCAACCTCAGAGGTGCTCACTTCATTCTCCCCTTCCGACGGTTCAGACTCGGACTCGTCAGAATCTGTATCATTCAGCCCGAGAATGTCTCGCGTTTCCTCGTCGATGCCAAATTGTATCTCTTCTTCCCGTTTTTTCAGCCGTTTTTCGACTCGTTTGAACATCAGAGAGTTTGAGGCTAAACCTCGGTGATGTATAACCGCGAAAGGCAATCTACGGCTAACCAACTTCATTGACAACACATGACCTAACAACTATTATATACTCAAAAGAAGCCTATGTACCTTTTTTTTTTTTTACGAGCACACGAGCAATCCGCCGTTTATTTCCTACTTGCCGATGCTGCATTTACTGTTCATCATAATCGTCCCACGGTTTGGCTGGCAGCCGCAGAGCAGGAAGCAGCGCCAGACAAGACAAGACGAACAGGATAGCATACACCGCATAACCGTCAAGGATGTTTTTATCCACGGAGAACGAAAAGAGCGACGTCGCTAGCGCAGGTCCAATGGCTCGCGCAATGGACACTGTCGTCTGCGAGATACCATTCGTGGTACCAAGCGAGTTTTTGTTCGGTGATGATGCCGTAATATAAATGAATATACAACCTGTTTTTGTATATATATATACATATCAACGTCTCGATCAATCAGCTACATCAATACGCACTATAACACATGTCCTTGATGGGATAGAGAGAGAGCGATAAAGCCAGGAGACAAGAAACCGTCCACGTTACTCCAGTTCGGCGTGCAATGATACTAGTCAGAGGAAACATGATAGAATTGATGCAGAATGTTAGCATCCCGGCTGCGAAGAGCTTTCTTTCCCCAAATCTGCGAATAAGTCTCGCAAAGAAAAGGAGTTGAAAGATAGCTGTATAGGCGCCGCTGGCGCCTAGCACGTATCCAATGACCATGGGAGTAAATCCCAAACCGCCAAGCTCGATTGGCATGGCCATAAACAAAGGCAAGAGAGCGATAAACATGATTTCTATAAATGCAAGAGTGACATAATTCAAGATGGAAAGGACGACGGGGTATGTGAGCAATTCACGGAGCGGGAGGGGTCTATCGCACTTGTCAGTGGGCGTGACAGTACCAGAGGAAGACGTTGAGTAGGAAAGCTTGCGATGCCTGGGCGAAGTCTATGCACACGGTTAACATATAGACTATGCTCGAACGTTACTTGTAATATCACCTCCTCGAAAAAGAAGAGCCCCGTGAGAAATGATACGATGATGAAGCTAGCTGCGCCTAGGCACGAAAGGAAATAGGGGTACTCTTTCCAGAAATCGCTTGTGAAGTATTTCGGGAAGCGATCATGTGGTCGCGCAAGACCCCCTCCCACTACAGGCCTGACGATGTCCGTAAGCCACATGATGTAAGGTACAGTGATGATCCGGCTTACGCTATGGTTGCACCGACGGACCAGATTATAGGGAGGAGGGCAAGGCCTTCAGCGCGATTCGTCGGGTCGAGGAGTTCACCCATCGCACTTTTCATCACACCTATTATTATCTCAGTTGCGGGGGTGGGGGTTGTCCCAATAGAACTGTTCTGCTCACCGATATTGCCATTTAATATACCACACAAACAGCGACTATTGCCGCAACGGCCACATCAGTGGCGGAAAAACCGGTAATGCACTATATTAAGTTACCTTATCACCAGGGTCATGAAACTGCGTGAAAGGCCGAAAAAGAGCATCGATAAGGCAGCACCGAACAAGCCCACTAAAAGGACAGGCTTTCGGCCGATACGGTCAGAAATCCGCCCCCATTGCAAGACGGTCGCAGCTTCTGCAATCGAGTATAGAGATTCCTGTGACGGTAAGTCATTGCGCGCATTACAAAGGCTCGTCGCGGAACTCAACTATAAGCCCGGCATAATAGCCCACTTTTGCCTTGTCACCTCCGGTGATGTCCAGTCCTGTGATCAACTTTGGAGCAAACATATTAAAAATCGGATCGCGGAGGCTACGGCTATAGGAACATGCCTCGTTAATGTATGGATAGATAGAAATGCACGTCATCGGATCACAGAATTGGAGAAACAGCAGAATGGATAGTTGCAACTTCGGAAGGGGCGTTCGCTGGCGTTTTTGACCAAGACCATCGGATAATAGAGCCGTCTCCTCGTCCGCAAATGAATGCTCTGAGTTGGACATCAGAGGCAGAGAGGAAGAATAATGAAACAAGGGAAGCCCAAAAAATCAAGTTTTAATGGACAGCGCCCCTTCTGATCTGGAAACTTCCTTGCTGGTGAGAAAACCTTGGGAGGTCCTATGATGAGATGATGCACCGGTACCGCGGATCTGCTGACTTGCTACAATGCTACTAGCAGGGCATTTATAGAGCAAGTACCATTGGACTGGTGTGTGATATTGTTCATGCCAGTGTCGGGTATCGCAATTCGGCTCCCCTCGCTTATTGAAGCGCAACGTGTTCAACACTCGTCTTATCTGTGTAATATAATTGGAAGCAGTTGGCGGGGGAGCCATGATCCGTTCAGTTCCCATGAAGTATACGGAATCATGACTGTGAACTCACCAATGTCATCAATTTTGTCATTGTTTGTGGCGACTCAAGTATTCATCTATTTACGCACAGCTGAAATGCTTGCTCGAACACTTTCCTAGGTCAAATTGTCAAAGCGTGCACAGATTTGATGCTACGAATCTACTTCTGCGGAATGATGCGCCCGTCGAAAATAATCCAGATACGTGATTCATATCCGGCCCCCGCAATCAGACCAAGATTTATGCTGCACTGCTAATCGGGTACCGCCGAAGATATTCTTCCAAAATGGGCCAGCACAAGCCCATTGAATGGAATGTCTCGTCTGTGACGTGCCATTGGTAGTACCAAGAGAACCCCTCCTTTCCTCACCGTCCATGAGGATGATTGTCGGGGCAGGCGCCTCTCAGTGGTGGACGTGGATCGCATTGCGTTCATCAGAGCTGTTCAGGGCATGGCTCACAACTTAGTGACTGGAGTGGATGTCCATTAGAGTTGTCGGCTTCATCAATAATTAACATCGAGTTTGCCAGGATAGTCCTGGCCACATCATGATATGCAGTAGAATTTCGTTTGTCTGCTTAGTGCAGGGATACAAGGCCAATGAAGCAGTGGCCAAATCCTCCAGGCAAACTCAAGTCGCAAGGGCAGTTATAAACATCTACTGCGCCTGGTTTATCGATGGCAAGACGGAATTTGCTGCCAATTTATCTTAATGAAAAAGCATTGAAGGTAGGAATAGGCTATGCCTATAAAGTGTACTTTCGAAGTAAAAGACTGGCATCAAAGGTGAAAGAAGCATGGATTGTAAATTCATTCAAATACTCTAACCAATCTGTACATTTAGTGCTACTACTATAGGCGGACGTAATGGACGCAAGAGTATCGGTTCAACCAATTACGTGAATCCTCGTTCACATGATGCTCATCCAAAACCAAACTTGCAATCCGAAGGCCCATATCGTGACGCAGCATGACGATTTTATGGATGAGTGGTTTACTGACGAGATTGTCTCCTCGAATTGTTATCGTCCGAAGCCTTGGCCACGCGATGCGAACAGGATGACTCTGAAGAAGTCGTCCCAAGAAGTCGTTCGAGCGCACATTGACAAGGTGAAGATCTGTCAAATAAGGGAAAGCGGTAACGGGATTTGCCGTAGAAGAAATGAAATCCATCATGTCAACCAAGCTAAGGGAGCGCAATGACGGGTAGTATAAACAATATAGTAAGTTCTCCCATTCTTTTGCCCGCGGTTTTTGCAGACGGAGGCATAGGAGCTGAGGCAGAGAGAAAATTCGGAAGAATTGGGATATATGAAAGTCTCGCCAGCGTCTAGTGTGTTTGAATTCGATGTCTAGTGTCCGGAGGGATGGTAAAGCAATGGTGGATCCTGCACCAATGTCTTCCAAAGCACTAGACGTTTGGAACTGCCGGAGTACGAGGGTTTCTAGTGTAGTGAGATGACCGCATAGTTCTTCCAATCGATCGTGGGTAGGCCACTGTGGTGCTGTCAGCTCGAGCACCTTGAGTCTCGGGGGCGGTGACAGTGAATTCCACGCGACATAGGGATCAATGTAGCGGATGCATAGTCTGAAGCCATCTCGCTCGCACGAAAGTAAGTCGGTCGGCTTGTCGATGGGAGTGTTGGACAATGTATTCAAACTCATTAATATCTCGCCTTCCGTGTCCTGAACCGTCATAGATATGATATTTGGACAATGGAGTCGTCGCATGAGTCTCGATATACCATGCGATAAGCCTTCGGACGTAATGAAGTGCAAGTAACGCATTGCAGGGAGGGATATGGGTGGCCTGTCCTCTGATTGAATATCACCTGTAAGTTGAAAGGGATTGATGGACTTGAGATGAAGTGCTAGGTGTTCTAGAGCTGGAAAATGAACTAAAATGCCGCAAAAATTGAACCAAGTGGTCATCCCTCTGAGATCCAGCTTTCGAAGGCGAGGCATGGCAGGTATTTCGTTTCCCAACGATATATTATGTGATGAGAACGCTGATAAGTTGGAGAGATTGGACATGGAGAAAGTAGGTGAAGGACCCGGCGATGCCTTCTCCCGCGAAAAGAGGCTTATTTCAACGAGCTCGAGCGACGGTCCCGGCACATGTTGCAGATGGGAGAATACGTCACAAGTGGGGTCTGTATCACCAAGCGTCTCCAACGTTCGCTGTGGGGTATGATACAGTCGAATATGGCCTTGGTAATCATTGGGTGCCAAAAGCACCTCAAATAGATATCCAGCGGGTATCGCTTGGAGCGCTTCAGATGTAATTCGAGAGACTTGAGCAAGGCGCCGGGGGACTGAGCTGCTGAGAGATGCAGTACGCTCCAGAAAGATGGTGTATGTAAAATGACGCGGCGCCACTTCCGAGATACTGCTAACAATCGATTGCGGAAAAGGTGAACTGAATCGTCGTGGCACAGGCATGCGCGTTCAAGAATAAGCGCTAGGATTTCATCGGGAATTGTCTCTATGGGTGAAATGGATCCCTTGAACATGGTCAGTATAGTAGAAGACCGATTCTGGAATGCCTTCTGGGGAGCTTTGGCAAAAAGGAAGGAAGACATGGAGTCCTCCGGCCTATATCGGCAACTGTAAGAGAGTCGTTGGGGGGAGGCCAAGGTACGCACATCTAGTGAGAGAAGCAAAACTCACTCCCCTTCAAGGGCGGTACTTATTAAGCGAGAAAGTTACATATCTCTATAGACCCTAAGGCCTAGACCTTCAGCTAAATTGTTCACGTGTCGCCGTGTGGAGCTACTTGTCGTGGCCCCAAGATAACGTACTCGCGCGCTGTCCATGGGGAATAACGCGTACATATCAACTGGCATGAATTGTACATTAATATCGGACATGACGTGATTGTCAGGTTGTCCCAAGATGTTCGTATTGCCAGTTTACCTCAAGTTGACAGTTGCGCGGCTTTGAGTATGGCTCTTATTGCGACCAAAGGTGACGGTGCCGGTAGACAAGCTAGCACTGAAGTCCTGACGATTGGACAGCTTGAACAGAGACGAACGCCTACTATAGGAACACGATGCGCATGGAATGTTTCGGTATTGGTCTGTAGTACTTCATTCCTGGGTAGTGTCAAGCGGAGCAGTTACATGCTGAGACTTGTCCCCAAAACACTTTCGCTCTCTTCGACCATTCTTGTTCGCGCCGCGGAGAGCATCTCCTCCCGCTCAGTCAAAATGTTCCCATGTTGCTCTAACTTCTTGCCCAATGATGCGTATCGGTCAATTTTGGCACTGATGAAACATCGCTCAGTACAGATGGCAGCATGATGAGAAAAGTAACCAACCTGACGTGATATTTCACCTAGCGATTCTTAGTTGATATGACACATGTATCATATTCAAACTTACGAAATCGAAGATCTTGCTTTGGTCTTCGCGAAGAACGGTTTGGCTAGTATTCAGATGTTAGATGTTCGCCCACCTTCCGCGCCGGCAGACCGCTCAGGGTGCAACCCCTCCATCTGTTGCAAGCTCCAAGAGACACTCTTCTACGTATGCGTCGACGTTACGGCCGAGTATTCAAGTAGTCCACCATATTTGTGCAAGTCTTGCTTTACATTCGTGATCCCAATTTCAGTTGGCTGGCACTTCAGGCGACTGTCCGCCTCATTGTCAACAACGTGGCGGTGAACCCCAGAGGCGTCGCACGGGGGATGGCCCCACCCATACTCAGGACCAGAACTAGCTCCACAGGTTGCGTTGAGATTTTTCGCCCTGGAACTGGTCAGATAATATAAATCATTGATCATATCAATTCGCAATAAACTATTTTCACTTTTGAAACGCTTCAAGTGCTTCTGAGACCGCGCTGGTTGGTCGTCTTATCTGTGTCAATTTCGTTACGCTTGCCGTGCATATATTACTGTGCCGGAATTTCTGGGCCGTGTTATCAATGTTATCTAGACTGCTGCAGTCATTATTGACCTTCAGTATGCGTCCAGGTCCGCTTCTGCCCCCGGAGGAACTGAAATGTAGTGTTCGCATCCCCGCTGTGTAGTTTGTGTGTATCTGCGCGACGCTTCGGCGCTTGAGAAGATATCTTCATTTTGATGCGTGAAAGGGAGAGACGGACCCAGAGGAGATGGCCGCCCCAGATGCATTCAAAAGCAGCGGCGGTAAACCCTTGAAAGTGTCAGTGTGGCAATAGTCGTTGTATGCGCAGCAAAAGATTGATCTTCAAAGTTTGGGTTAGCAGTGCCAGGACGAGGAATGTTCCCTCCACTGAGCAGAATTATTTGCGTTGGCTTAGAACGAGTCCTGCTGCAAATCAAACCGTGTACATTGAGAGGCTGGCCATGGGTATCAATTTCAGAGGGCAACTTGTAATTGGCCTCGGCGTTGTCTCTCTCCTTTGCGGGAGCATCCTTTTTTTTCTTTTTTTTTTTTGCATAGTAAAGGTGTGATTTGGGGAAAGTACGGTACTACATGGGGGAGTAACTACCATTGGTCAACGGTGCCAAGAGGCCCGCGTGTGCACGATACCGAGAGTATTCGCTGAAACGAGAGGGGCTGCCAAAGCGGGAGCATCCATTAACGTATTTTGATCATTGGATTTATCTGCAGTAAACTAACCGTCAACGCTTCCGTCATTCGCCTGAGATTCCTGTCGGGTGTCAGACGAAAAGAATGGAGTCCGAGCACTCGAGCGCTCATCCCACTACGTAGTAGTGGTGGTGGTTAACTCCACAGTTTAAATGTCATGGACCGTGAGAAACGGTCACATTCCTCTTTGGTGACGAGAAATTATGTCAGCTATGTCTGAACTCACTAATATTGTGTCACTCGGGAGCATAAGGCCGCGCGGACGAGTGGGCGCTTTGCTCATAGTGACGATTACATATTGCTGGTTCGCCACCTCAGGTTATTGCAGCGCTCAATCTGAGCCTTGGGTGAAGATCAAAATGTCGGCGATTCGGTTTGCCATGCTCGTGCCGCGAGCACGCCGTGTCACGGTAAGAATTCCATGGAATGGCCAACATGTAGTACTCGGGTCCTTAACAACTAATGCCAGTCCGTTATGCCATTAATATACGTACTAAATTCGGACATTAGAGTCAAATTATCCCGCGTGAATCACATTTCTCACAATGAACTCCTCATTTTCCAGATCCGTCATGTCGTTGAATGCTTCATGTCCAAGATTGGCATCCACTTTCAAATTACTGATTTCTTTGACCGACAACATCGAATAATCAACAATCTTTGCATCTACAAACGTAAGCCAGAGACAATGACCTTGCATGATAAGAAACCTCACTTTTGCCTGCGCTGACACGTCGCCGTTCATTTCTGCAATTCAAGTGATGCAGATAGGCGACCGTTATACATACAAATACACTGAAAGCGCAGAAGGCAGAAAGAAGTCCCGACAAACCTACGATGAATGTAAATAGCATGCATATCGGTACCGAACAATACATCACCCTTATGAAAGCGCGGTCCGTTTTGAGGCGAAAAAAGTAGCGGGCCGACCTAAGAGATAATAGCGAATTGGTTTAACAAAATCCAATACACTTACCATCCCACCACAGAACCCGCCAGCTGTCATAAGTGCGGTTGTCTGATGGCATAAGGCTTCAGTCGATATAAACGCTGCGCCCATACATACGCAAGTTTTTTTGGTATGACCGGCGACGTTTGTAGATTGCCAGTTCAATAATATCGGTGCCACAGCAGTGTACGCCGAAAGGATGTAGTATGCGGCTAGAAGTATGAAGCGATTTCGATCGGTTCGCTCTAATAGAAGAAGCATGGCTAAAATTTGGTTAGAATTGTTGTTCCACAATGTGTAAGGATACTGTACTTGTGCCACCTATACAAGGAACCATAGCAAGCAAGAGGACTGGGGATTTCATGCGAAATTTATTGGAAGCCCACTAAATCCGATATTATAGAGGGCAAGTTGCTTGCACGATGAACTTACGAAGGCCGTCGCAATGAAAGCGACTTGTAAAATCCCAAAAGGGACGTTCAGGAGCATGACCTTGTACCTTGGAAAGTATGGGATTAGTTTACTAGTCGGATAAAAGGTTCGTACCCATCAAAGCCAAGCCCTTGCAGTATCATGGGGCCAAAAGCATTGATCCCAGTAACAGGGATATAGATGATAAACAGCATGAACATCCAGCACCAACTCTTGACATCAAGGAACATTTCCCTAGCCTGTGCGAACTTGAATGCCTTCGTTTCAAGCCCTTGTTGATTGGCGCGTATGCGCTGCACAACCATATCATGACCTTCATCCCGTGACGGCGCAATGAGCTTACCTCCACAGCAACAATTTTCTCTTGGGAATCTAAGAACTTGCTCTTGACTGGGTTGTCGGGGAAGATGAAAAATCTATGCAAAGATCAACAGTACAGCAGTAGGATCGGAGAAGTTACGTGAAGACGCCAATAAAGAAGGTCAAGAAGCCCAATAACATGAAAATGACTTGATATGTGTGCAATGATTGGGATTTGATGTGTCCGAGGCCATAGACAATCATGCTTCCAAAGACGTTGCCCCATCCAGCGTTGGAGTACCAAACTGTTGTGCCGTAACTCAGGCGTAAGCCACATGCAAAAAATCGCTCCTAACCTGCAATCCGAAAGCCTTGTTCCTGCCTACGATACCAGATTTGCCCTATCAGGACGAATGCCGCAGTTATGGAAGATTCGAATCCACCGAGCTAATTAAAATCACTCAAAGAGCATGTTGATAAACTTATATGACATACGAAGAAGCGCGCAATGAGCAGTCCCTTAAAGTTGGTTGCCGCGGACATGGCAGCCAGTGTCGCACCCCAACACGTAACCATGAAGGGAACATAGAAGGAAAGTCGAAGCCTAACTAAAAAATAAGCAGACAGGGGTTGGCAGAGAATCTCTGCAATGCTGGCGTATCTCAGCCGAGGGAGGCACGTGTGGTCATCCACTTACAACAAAATGGAACCGAGCCAGGAATACTCGTCCCCTATGAGGTGCGCGTCTCGTCGAATTCCAAAAACGGAAGAGAAAGCAAGTGTCTGCTTGTCCATGTCTGAATTCAGATTGTCCAACTCTCCTCAGCTGTACCAAAAAACAGCTGCCGACTCACACTGCAGGAAATAGATTGAGAACATGATAGGCAACAAACTAACCATATCGTCAAGACTTTGTATTCGCAATAGTAGTCACGTACTGCAAGTCAATTTTTCTGAGTACGCGTCGGTTTTCCTCTTCGGTAATGGCCCGAATACCCCCTTCCGCCGATTTTAACACTTGAAGAGCCTCATCGCGACAGGGAGACTCGGGATCTGATGCACCGGGATGGTCGTTTGATGTAGAGCAGCCAGCCTTAGTCCCCGTGTCAGTAGATGATGGGGTATATGGCGAAGGAGCGCCAGACAACGATTTCTTCGGTACCATCGTCTCACGGTTTCAGCAGTCCATTCATGAACAAGGTCTGGTCTTATACGAGCAACGCGATTAAGAAAGTAAAATGAGGCCGTGGATCATGTGTTGGCGTCTTGTGAGGTGAGCCTATCCAGGGAGTTCGAGTGGCTCGACGCGGCGCGGGAGGAGGTTATTCCACATTCACTTGTTGTTCTAGCTCTAGGTTACCTTTAGAGACATACGCACCCCAAACTCAATCTTATTAACGAGCGATGGTATCGGCTCACGGGCCGTCACTTGGGAGTTTGCACTAGAGACCGATGCCAAACATAGTGGCCCGTCATCATGGACAATCCTGTGAGCCTCGACAGCGCGCTGCTCGACGCTAAACCGTCTTCCCTGCTTACTGAAACTCAGTTAGGGATCAAATGCTTTGAATCGGCAAATGCAAAGCTTATGGTCGAGTCATCGACGCAATAAATTAAATCTCAACTCCGCGCCAGCATTACCAAAAGCCCAGCAGGCATCCTCTACTTCCGAAGAATCCACGCCACCCGCCTTGTACCACCCGGTACAGGTGCATCCACTTCCACGTCTGTGACACCCAACTCCATTGAAACACCAAATGTTCAAGAGCCACATTCAACGGTCGTCAACGGCAAGCGCAAATTACGTTCACGTACGGAACCAAGCAGCAAGAGATCGAGACTCGCTGGTTCTGGTGCTGCGGCGTCGATATCCAAAGATTATTCTCCGCCGACGCTTCGTTTATCTGACCTCGGCGGAGTAGAAGCGTGCATAGAAAAGGTGCTTGAACTAGTTGCAATGCCGCTATGCCACCCGGAAATCTACCTGCATACTGGTGTTCCTCCACCTAGGGGAGTCTTGCTCCATGGTCCGCCTGGTTGTGGTAAGACAATGCTAGCCCACGCTATCGCTGGTGTAAGTTATCGAATCCGTTATCATCCACTCAATCCACACTTGTCGAATACTTCAGGAACTTGGATTACCATTCATCAGCATATCTGCTCCATCTGTCGTTTCCGGCATGTCCGGAGAATCGGAAAAAACATTGCGCGACACGTTTGAGGAGGCCAAGGTAGGTATCCGTTACTACTTCTTGCGATGATTATGAATCCATCGTCAGCGAGTGGCACCATGTTTGCTATTTATAGATGAAATAGATGCCATAATGCCTAAGCGAGAAAGTGCTCAGCGCGAAATGGAACGGAGAATTGTCGCCCAATTTTTGACATGTATGGATGGTCAGTATACAATGTACCTGCGATGCAAATTTAAATTCCCTGATGTCTGATATAGACATGTCATGGGATAAAACGGATAATAAACCTGTCATAGTAATGGGAGCTACGAACAGGCCAGACTCTCTTGACGCGGCTTTGCGGCGAGCAGGCCGATTTGATCATGAGATAAGTATGGGAGTTCCAGACGATGAAGCACGAGCAAAGTGAGCTGATCATGAATCTGTCCTATGCGTATTTTAGTGTTGTTAGGATCCTCCGTGTACTATGCGCCAAATTGCGACTAGAAGGAGATTTCAACTTTGATGCATTAGCCAAGCCACGCCAGGTTATGTCGGTGCAGACTTGTCTGCGTTGGCAAGTGCCGCTGGCATTGTCTCGGTGAAACGAATCTTTAAGCAGATATTGGAAGGTATACTCACACTTCCGGATGTACCACCCGATGTAGCGATCGAGCAGAGTCAAGAAGTAGATTCGATGGCCATAGATGGTCTTGCCCCTCAGCAAGATCAAGAACAAGTGTATAATTCTTCCCAGCCCTCGTCCTCCTTTTCCTCTGTGCTTACTTTTCCGGGGACCTCTGGCTCCATTGCGCACTTCCTCAATGCTCATCCTGATCCCCTGACTGAAGCGCAGCTCGCCCCTCTGTGCATCACATTTGAAGACTTCCAAACTGCTCTCAAGAAAGTTCAACCTTCCTCCAAACGTGAGGGGTTTGCGACAGTACCGGACGTCGCATGGTCCGATATCGGCGCCTTACACGGCTTACGTGAAGAGTTACAAATGGCTATCGTACAACCTATCAAAAGACCAGAACTCTTTAATGCTGTCGGCATTGAAGCGGCTTGCGGGGTATTGCTGTGGGGACCACCTGGTTGTGGAAAAACTTTGTTGGCAAAAGCGGTGGCTAACGAGTCGAGAGCCAACTTCATCAGTGTCAAAGGCCCCGAACTGCTGAACAAGGTATGTACATGCATCAATCAAGGTAACTCATTTATCTGATCAAGAGTATAGTACGTTGGCGAGAGTGAACGAGCTGTCCGACAGGTTTTTTCACGTGCTCGGGCTTCGTCACCTTGCGTCATCTTTTTTGATGAGTTGGATGCTCTTGTGCCACGTAGGGATGACAGCATTGTGCGTTTTCCCAGTCCGAGTATGCAGAAGTGTTCGCCTGACTGATCGCGTAGTCCGAGTCATCTGCTCGTGTCGTTAACACGCTTCTGACCGAACTGGACGGTCTTGATTCGCGTAAGGCCGTCTACGTCATTGCGGCCACAAATCGGCCAGATATGATTGACCCAGCTATGGTCCGTCCAGGGCGGTTGGATAAGCTTCTTTATGTCGACCTTCCATTGTCGGACGAGAGAGCCGAAATCATCCGAACGTTATCCAGACGCGTGCCGTTGGGCGATGGTGCAAGCCACATGGAAGCGACCGATGACATCGTCGGTCAAATTCGGCAAGCTATTGAAACTCTGGTAAAGGAGCAATGCGATGGATATAGTGGTGCGGATCTCGCAGCCTTGGTACGAGAAGCGGGTGTCATCGCATTGAGACGGACGCTAGGTGCGTTGGACAAGATGGAAAGTGAAGAAACTGTCAATGCGTCGTCGGTGGCCAAGGTGGTTGTCACAATCCAGGACTTTCATCGAGCGTTGGGCAAAGTTAGCCCCAGTGTGAGCGTTGCTCAGAGAAAGAGGTATGAGGCATTGAGGAATAAGTTCGCTGGATTACCCGTCAGAGTCAAGCAGATGCGATTAGAGGACGATGTCAAAGGGGGTGAGATGATGTAGTCAAAATGCGTGTATTTGGATGCCCTCGTTCTGACAAAAGCCCGTGCGCGACCCTGTTCTTCTATTATATCCAATAATTACAATTCCCCCACTTTCTTCACTCCAGCGACCACTCTCTCATTCCTCTTCCAGAAGTCCACCAGAATTTCTGCAAGACGTGTAGGATCGTCCTTGACATGTTATGAACTTCATTACTTGCTGTGATTCATTTTATGTACGTACTTCCTGTAACATGTGCCCCACACCTGGTATGACTTCCATTTGGAATTTGCCTTGCATTTGCCCAATCATCAATTCGCGGTCTAATCTATCAGTGCCCGCCAGTAGAAGCAAGCGAGCGGTGCGTGCTGCTAGGAATGTCGTGGAGAGGCCAGCAAACCAGCCTACAGTATATTAGTCGCGACACGAATGCGAGGATTAGGCCTACGAACCCGTCCAATATGGAGCCGTTGATCTGAGAGGCGTTCGCCATTGGTAAGATTTGAAAGTGTTGGGAACGTGTTTGAATATGGATGGGATAGACACGCGGGCCGAATTAGAGTTTCGAATGGTATTTGTCGATATACTAAACAAGAATATTGTTTTTGATTTTGAACTTGAGGGTAAGTGAAGACTCACTGCCACTCTACAGCTTCTTCGATATTATCAAATCCGTCCGGCCTTGCGTTGAGAAGGTTGTGCATGTGCGGAAGAGCTTCTATAGCAGAACCTATATCGGGATTAGCCAGTAGTATTTGTGGCATCTAATCGCATTTACCTTCCACGACGTCCAGAACGACGACTCCAGTAATACGATATTTCTTCTCAAGCAGCAAATGAACGGCCCGAACCATAACTGATCCTCCCATGCTATGACCGACCAACTTTGCGAAGTTCAGAGCCACATACTGCTTCAAGAACAATGAACGTACCAATAACGAAGGTGCCTTTGACGGCTGGGGGAACATGACTTGCACGAGATCACAGAAATCGGCCACAAGACATTCTATAGAAAGATTTTCGTCTTCGGGTTCATCTTGATTCAGTTGAACGGTTTTTCCTAATCACGAGTGTCAACTATCCGATGTATCTCCATCGTGATAAACTCACCATGCCGCCTAGCATCAGGGGATAATACGCCGCACTCTCCCTTGGACAGATCTTTTATCTCCATTGCCATACAAGCGAAGCTCAGACCTCCGTAGCCGGCACCATGATGGCAGATCATGATAGTGCCATTGGCATACTTCGGTGGCGTGTAGTAAACTCTGAAATCGAGCCCACGGGAAGGAACTGCGACTTGGGATGCCGAATCAAAGAAGGACGAACCAGAGATTGGGGAGAACAATGGATTTGGTGTCTTTGCGGGAGTGATTGGAAGAGTCCTGCGTGGCCTACAGAGTTATGTAACTTGTGATTCGCCCGAATGCGACCAAGATCTTACATCGCTGGTGGGCCCATGCCACTTCCGGGGAGCGTGCCTATAGAGTCTGCGGCTTCATCTTCTTCATTTCCCTCATCTTCATCACTTGGAGGAGGAAGAGGAACAGGGAATTTTGCAAGTCGCGCGTTAATAGCCGAGCGATACAAGTCGGACATAGATCTTGAAGACGTAATTGTAATCGTGATTGGTACGGCTTTGATGAATGGGTATAACAGGCATCAAGATTGAGAAAAGACTCCGAAAGCACCGCATCCCGTCCGATCTGCGAAGTCAACCGGAGTGCCGCTCAGTTAGTACCACGGTGGGGGACCACGCGGGAATTGTACATCACATGGACGATAATAAGTCTGCCCAAGAAGCCGACTTCGAAGATCTTGGAAATGGCATATACATAAAGAAGACGAGTACACCAGTTCAACAGGACACGCCAGATCCTACGTGAGTCTCGTTCATTCATGTAAGAGTACGTGGACATAACGTTATGGGCAGTATCATCTTGCTCTTTGGGTGGAGTTTGTTATTTGTCAAGTTTCGCCAACATACTAGCTGATACGCCGCGTCTAGTGGGTGCAAAGCTGCCTCACCTATTCAAATACACGAAGGGTTATGACCAATTATACCCAGCGGCTACTCATATATTGATACGATGCGAACCATCGACATACTGGAAACCAGAATGGATGAAGGTGATTGAATAATTGCATTCCATATTATGGCTGACGGTTTTGTTAGCGCTCATCCCTCTGTGCAGCAGTCGAGGCTCTAGAGGATCTTGGTTGTATGGCGCCTCGCGATACCGCTCCCGATAGTAAATCCAGTTCGACTAATCACCGAATTCTCATCCATACATTTTCCAACGGTTCGTCCACGGTTTACCTCTTTTTCCATTCAATGACACCTCATCACAGGAGGTTGCACACAACTTATTGCTCTGGGGAAACAACTATCCCATCGCCAGCCGTCTATTACCCGTGTCAGTGCTCTTATCTTTGACTCATGTCCGAGTAAGGATTCACTGTCGATGGCAATACGCGCAATGAGTTCCATCATTCGCTTTGCCCCTTTACGCCTGCTGATGAGGCTCTATCTCTGTGTCTTCTATGCCTACGCCGTCGTTCGCAAACGCCTGTTCGGTATTCCATTAACTTTGGAGAAGAGCAGGATGCAACTCAATCGACCTAATGTTTTACCCTGGTTGAAGAAACGCAGTCCTCGACTTTACATATACTCAACTGCGGATAATCTTGTACCCTGGCAAGACGTCAAATCGCATGCTGAA
The DNA here is from genome assembly GCA_020011035.1 of Amanita subjunquillea. Classification (NCBI taxonomy): domain Eukaryota; kingdom Fungi; phylum Basidiomycota; class Agaricomycetes; order Agaricales; family Amanitaceae; genus Amanita; species Amanita subjunquillea. Next base: position 127,979 of record JAEBUT010000038.1, read on the forward strand.
GATGCGGAGAAGTGGTGTGCGGAAGTGAGACAGGTGAGATTCGAGAAATCGGACCACGTCGCGCACATGAGGCATAATCCGGAAAGATATTGGAGGGCCATACAGGATGCGTGGAAAGTTGCATGTAAGGCTGGCGATTAACGTGTTGACCTTTAGTTCTGCGCATGTCTCGATTTGTCCATGATAGAGACGGAATGAAACGGAAGGGCAACAGCATGTTTGAGAAATGTTCTAGTCAGGCAGGAATATGAAAAACAGTCGTACGGCGTTTATGATATTGCCATCGATATTGTTCCCTCGGTGCATTTTATGCCAATATGATAGAAGACATGACATTAACGTGAACAATAAATGATTCAATATCAATTGTCGCCTAGATGATAGTGCTTTTGTGTTGAGTACAGAGGACAATGTGCTGGCATCAAGGTACACATCATTTTATTGACACGTTCCTTAATCAGTAGAACCAAATTGATGGATTGCTTGCCAGGACAAAGTTGTTATGCGGAAAACATTCTAGCGCATTTGAAACAATTGGTAGTAGTTAATGGAAACTGAATGAGGGAATCGTCATGGCCAACAACAATGAGAGTTGGTGAACGCGCCTGAACCTCAACATAGCCCCATGTCAAGCACGCCCAACTTTCATAACATGTCGTAACATACTATAGCATCTTCGGTAATGAATGCTCGCATGGGGCAATTCAGACGACAAGTTTATCTCAGTCCCAATCCCTTTTCTGTCGGCCTTTCTTCACGTCGCTTTTGTAGGCCTTTTCTTTACGACGTGCGGACTTTCCTGCGCGTTCGAGCCCCCTGATCCTTTGTTTTTGCTCTTCCGTTGGGTCGCTCTTGATGGGTGAGGACGATGCGGACACGAGGAGGGCGTGAAACTAGAACATGGATAACATCAGGAACAGGTCAGAATGGATACAAGGAACGGACACACTTCAGACAAGCATTCCTCGACGTTTTGAGATTGTGAGCGGTGCACAGTGGACGTGATGAGAATTTCATCGGATGAAGAAACATAATGTGACTGGGCACCCCCGGTCATCAACGATCCAGTGAATGTCGGCAAGAGAAGATGTTGTTAACGCGACGTACGCTTCTTCTCAACTGCGGCCTGGCCCAAGCGGGTATCCATGCAGCATCCACATTGCAGCGAAGACTTGCTTTGGTGTTTACTTTGTTTACATTCTAGTACTACGGGTTATCGAGTCGCAGCTTGCCTTGATGTTACTACAAACCTGACCCCCTGGCCCTGAGCTTCTGGCAAATGTAAATTTTACAAGGCGTTTAGGGACAGCGAGCTTCTTGAATTGTGCGATCCACGAACGTGCAGCGATTTTGTCTTCAGGGGAGTCGACGGATCTGAGAAAAGGAGGAGTCGGGAGCGTATCTGAGGCATGGCTGAAGCGCTTGAGGAAAGAGAGGGCTAGGGAACGTCGGGGGCCTCGGAGAGCAAAGAGGAGGGTCATAGCTAGACCTCCGAGCTCCACGCTAATGTCGAGGGATGATGTCCCGATAGATCATCAAACCCCTCTGCCATTTGCCTTTGGCCATCTCCGTACTTACCCAAGCTTCGCACCCATACACCAATAAGCCAGAAACACCGTTACTTCGTACGCCGAAAATGATCGACGGGTACGTTAGGCTGTCACCACCACCGGCTACCATTATGGCCTCTCGTAACCATGACTGTTGTCTCATTCCGCAAGAGACTAGAAAAGGGTTGATCAAACGTGTCAAATACCCGTTCTCACTCCATTCTGCAAACATCATGACAATGAGCGGCATATTGATGACACCCTTGATAACTTGTCGAGTTTCAGTAAAAGAACGAACTTCGCCGGGCTCTCTACTTTAGGAAATGTGCATCGGCTCGCATACCTCGTCGTCCCATGCGGGGAAAAACTTGCTGGCATTGCGTGGGAGTCTCCGTATCTATAGGTGAGCTAGCGTTAATCTTATGGAAAGAACAACAGTCGGACATACGGTGGGCATGGGAATGGTAGGTTCGTAATTATATGCATCGTGTGTATCGGGCGACAACACGACGGCCTTATTATAGTCCGCCAAGCATCAGCAAAGCCATACGAGAAGCTCACCTTCCTTCATTCCTGAATCCTCGCTCTCGTACTTAAATCCTACACTCTAATCCTTCCTGTTCTATAGCGGCCCCCGTCGTTCCTTTTCATATCCTCTCTTTCCACAATGACGTTCCTAACAAAGCCTTTGTTTTTCCTTTCCGCTTTATTTCTTGCTGTCGATGCTTATTGGCTTATGGGCGCTGGTGAGCACCTTTGTAACCAGTTTTCTTGCCAGTCGAAGGTAAATACATGATAGAAAATGTCCTTACCACAGTACGCCTGGACCCAATAGTTGACCCAGGAAGACTCGGGGCCCACGTGCATTCAGGTAATTTCCGATCTTGATCGAGAGATCAGGTAGTTTATGCTCATGGATCGATACTAGTGCTCGGTGGAAGCAATTTTGGGACTCTTAGCACTGCAGCTCTCAGGCAGAGCCAGTGCAGTTCAATACCCATCCCACAAGACAAATCGAATTACTGGTACCCTGTGAGTAAGCTATTGTTAGTTATTTTTACCAAGCTGAACGAGCGATCAGCACTTGTACTTCCAGTGAGTGTGATCTCCACTTGGTCCTCGTTATCACACGTTAAACCGCTCCAGATGGGCGAACGGAAGCTTTAGCAGCCTTAACGGTGGAGCTGTCATGTAAGAGTCTCGTGTTATTGTTAACACATCTGGCTAACTATTCACAGCTGTAAGATTCTGCTGTAAATTTAATGCAGCTGAAAATTCATCTTATCTATAGACTATCTCTTCAACGATCGCCCCGGAACAACCAAGGCATTCCCTGATGACGTCAGCCGTTTTCGTTCTTCAAGCAGACATACTCGTGCTAACTTCTGACGTGCAGTTCCGCATGATCAGTGGTATGGAAGCGCCCTCTTTTATGAATATCGCTATGCCTCATATAGTCGCCTCGATCCAGGTGATCCAACTTTGAGGACGTATAACCCCGGTAGCTTTGCACAACAAGCGGTTACTTTTCTGTGCTTGGACTTCAATGGCGTCAGCACACGCCATAACCAATTGCCGTTGCAATCATGCCCCTCGGGTGTCCGGGCCCAAATCGTACGTTGATTGGCTACCTTTGATCATCGCGGATCTGACCCCTATCGTTGTAAGAACTTCCCTAGCTGCTGGGATGGCAAGGTATAGTCTGCTCGTTCGATGCAAGAGTCTCCTACTCAATCATCGCTAGAATGTGGATTCTCATGACCACAAATCACACGTCTCTTTCTTATCTCAGGGTCCCGATAGCGGTACTTGCAGCAATCCCAGATATCCGGTGACCCTCCCGCGTATATTTATGGAGGTGAGTATATGGTCAACTGATGCTCATTATTTGTTAATGACGCCATCTAGGTTTACTGGGGTACCGGTGACTTCGATGCATTTAGATCCCACGCGATGGATCCCAAGCAGCCATTCGTGTAAGTAGCTGGACGCCACAGAAGAACCCGTTTCTGATATTTTCATGCAGCTTCTCGAATGGCGACCCCACAGGCTATGGTTATCATGCCGATTTCGTCAACGGCTGGGATGCTGGCGTCCTGCAGAGAGCAGTGGACAATTGCAATTGTAACCCATATGGCGATGTAAGCCCTAAAGTTCGATGATTTGGATGTAGTTTCTTATCCTTCATGGGCAGCCTACTTGCTGTGTTCAGAAGGGCGTCTTCGGCATGAACAAGGGGCAATCATGCCGGATCGAGCCAAAAGTCGCTGAGCAAGGTACGCGTCTTCCAGATCATCTGTCTATGCTTTTCTCACGCCACGCGCAGTGCTTGGTACTATTTCCAAGCTTCCTGGTAACAATCCCGTTCAAAAGGAAGGGACCGCTCAGACAAGCACTAACACCACGGATCCTGCCTCTCCGAACGTGTCACCTTCCTCACACAGTACGTTGCCCACCTCTGTCGCGGCGCACCCTTCATACGAGGTTCTCGCTGCTCGCAGCCTGCCGTCTAACTCAGACTCGGACGTCCCTGCGCAAGCGGCGGTCCACCCGCACCATGTATCTGCATCTCACAGACATACTGCATTGAAGCACTTCCACCCATCCCATAGCGACCCATGCGATGATAGCCACGATAGCCACTCTAAATCTCACCACCCCTCGCACCATCACTCATCCCATCATAACGACGATAACCACCACAGTTCAGAGAAACATCACCACCCTTCAAACAAACATCACCATCCTTCTCATCATCACTCCCATCCCGCCGGCGGGATATTGGCTGCAGAGCCAACTGACAATACTGAGACTTCATACCCACCTCCTCATGGAACCGGGTCGAATGGAGAAGCCAAGCACCCCTCGTCTTACAGGAAGAGAGGCAAGAGCCCACATTCAGAGGAGCGGCGCTCCACCGTGCATGTTGCACGTTCTCTCCCGGGTCACCGTTTCATGAAACACTATGCTCGCACTTTCTAGACTCCCGGAATTGATACAAGCGCTGGCTGCTCATCCTGGTTAATGCCACCCTTTTTTTCTCTGTACATATTAGATGTCGTCTTGGTTGATATGTTGTATACTCAGCTGGCGTTGACGCGGCTTCTTTGCTAGATAGATATAGTGTGTCTACGTCCTCTCTTTGATATGCCTGACTGTATCTGGAATAAAAAGGCTTGTTGTATCTCTTAAAGACTTGTACGCTAATTGTAAGTGATCTGGATAACGAGGGTAACATATACACTCGTAATCATTTCTCCAGTATCCAGCAATTCCCATTCAATCCATGTTCTCTGCATTAATCAAGTGGTCGACTCTGTTGATGATTTTCGACGGTCCAGTAATTCAGATGAGGATGGAACTTGAACAGTCCAAATAGCCACGAACCTTTTTTAGCTCCAGTCGTCATCGATTGGTTCACTTGATGCACCGGCACCCTCCTTCAGAGGCGTTTGACAGATATCCTATCCTGAGGTATGTTCTCCGATATTTTCTTCTGTCTTTCGCCACTAGGCTCGCGTCCATCGAGAGTAACACAGCGAGTGATAGAAACACATCCAGCACCGTTCCTCACCATCCTAACTTAACCCATTTCACAAACCAAAAAGTCTAGACGTTCAAGCATGCACCTGCAGTAACTGGAAATGACTGGACATCAAGATGGCATAGTGATAGCGCGAGTATTCCCCCTTCCATGGCGGAAACAAGGGACAGCTGGTCCCCGAACCCAACAGGGAATTAAGTCTGGAGGCGAAAAGGGATAGCTGGCACTGGTACAGGAAAATTGTCGATAAAATCGACACCGTAATGCTTGCAGAGGCCAATCACTTTAGTTAGTTCACAGGCGACAGAAATGTGAAGGTTGGAAGCGTCCTCGAGTCTGAGACAAGTGACATTCCCTTTCATGATCCCGAGAGCGGTCGCAAAGTGATGATCGTCGATTATCCCAACTTTTATGACTCGCGTAAATACAGACGTCCTGAAGAGGGTCGCAGAATTTTTGCCTGAAGAGCATATCTACGATCTGTACCCCATACAAACATTTGTTAGATATGATAAGGACCGAAAGCTAAATGGTCTCATATACCAACCGGATATCCGATCCCAAATTTGGTGGCCGGCGCCGCAGGGGAGGAACGGGAAGAGAAGCTGAGGTCAATTTCTTCACGAAGGAGGCACCCGCTTCATGTGACACATCTGGACCCATGAAAGTGCTCGCGAGGTTCTTCGACACGTAACAACATTGGTCTCCACGCATGTTCAAATCCAGGATGAGATCCGTTTGCAAGGCAAGGCGTTGGAGGATACTGCTGCACGAATTGTTGCCGAGCACGATAAAGACGTAGCAGAACTAAAGGCGATGAGGAATGGAACGAGAATTAGCGCAATGGAAGAGAGAGTGAAGAGCCTGGACGTGGCGCAGAAGGCGCGGGAGGAGGTCAAGGCAGGACAAGGAATGGCGCCAAGACCAGGAACGCGAGTGGATTCTCAACAAAAACGACAGCATGGAGAAGTCACGAAGCAGCAGCGTGAGGAAGACGAGAGTCAACTGCGAAAGGCGGCTGGAAGAGGAAACAAGGTGACGGGAGCATGAAGAAGCGATGATGTAACAACGGGGGAGATGCGACAGGAACGACAACGGCAGGGAGGGTCTGCAGCTACTCAGCCACCCTTCGTGCAACTGGTGTTTGAATTTGCCAACGAAATACTGACGTTTTGCACCTCTGTTTGGCTTTGCAGGAATGGCAGCGGGCGTGGCTGAGACGGCATCTAGTAACAGCACCACCAGGTCGCAGGCTTCGATTTCGTATGCGTTTTAATCGAGTTGTATGAATTTTGAATTCGATGGTCTTTTTCAGTCGCATTACCGGTAAACTTGAAGTCGGGCGCCGAGGAGTACACGTTGAGTGACCAGGCATACCCTCTCTGTCACTGTGAGTCGTCAAAGCGGTGCATGAAGACTATGGGGGTATCGAAAGGATCGTCGAGCGCTTGTGCATATATGCGGATGTCATCTGGGGAGGAGACATATGCGTCATTGGGTAGGTATTGGGGGGTACTCAAGGGGAGATGCTGAGCATCAGCGCTCGGCCATTGCCACCAACTATGCGCTTGATGGAGGAGCTCGGTTATCTCCCTCCTTCATTTCTTCCACCTTTCTGCCATGATCGTTCGGTAGCGTTCACGTACTCGGTAATCTCCTGACCAAAGACTTCTGGTCTTTCGGATTCTATATAATGCGTAATCCCCGGCAAATTTGAGATGTCTGCATTGTATGTGAGGTAGCCGTTTGAATACCTAATTGTGAAGAAGGACGGGAGCCTAGTGCAACGACAACATCAACTTGCATGCCAGCTAGATTGCTTTGCGACAGATTACGGCGTGCCCACCTTCTGCCATACGGTAACCTGACTTCTTACACTGACAATTCTCTTGATGTTCTTCCCTTCGTCAGTCAGATATGGCTAATTCGCGTCTTCAATCATCTTCGGAGAGAAAGGCTTGCCGCTATGCTTGCTTGTTGTGACTCGAAATCTCAGTGACGATGGTTTGCATGCTAGGACATGATGGTTTATATATCTTGCGACGCTATCTTGCAAACCAGTAAACCGACGCCAGGCTACTAGGTATTTGAAACTCATTGTCAAGGACAATATTGAAAGGCAGCCAGTTTCTTACGCCAGTGCCTATGATGCATGGGTATGTCATATGCGCAATATAATCACAGTAAAATAATCACGTACCACCATACACTGTTGGGTGTACTCCAATTACGGACCTACGCGAAGACAAGCCTATCTTCATGGGTGCATCAGAACATAGATCTCTGTTAAATTTTGCTTTTTTTTGAGCCTAGTTCGAGCCTTTATATATCAAAGGACAATCAGTCATATTAGCACGACGAAGCGCCAAATTGACATAAGCTCACAAGCGATGACAAATAAAGTCATACAATTTTCTGCGCGCCAAGCAGAAGTATGGACTATACATTTTCTTGTCATAAAACCAATATCTGCCGCATTATCCGCATCGTTGTTGCGTAGCTCGAATCGAGAGTAAGGTCGTAATATACCATACATTAGGTAGCAAGGATACAGTGCCCGATTGCTCATACAAAAACAGGAATGGCACCTCGTCCTCTAACGTCGATGCCTCCTTCAATATCGACACCCAAGTCATGGGGAAATTTGATAGTTCTTCTACTGTTAGGTTTCTTCCGATCTTCGTCACGCTCAGGTCTCCAAACATCATTGACCTTGACACTGACATGGACACACCCACACCCTACCACAGGGCACAGATACCGATGCTCACCTTCTATTTTGGGTTTCCGCGGACGTTTACGACGCGTAACAGCAGTAGAACTGGATGCAAAGGGGGGCACTGGAGACTCCAGAATTGAGCTCGCCGATTGCGAAACTCGAGAGGAACGTAGCCGGGAACGTATGGAATTGTCCTCGCTCACTGTCGGAGCAGGGCAGCGTTTCCATTATCGATTTTGACCATCCCATTTTCTGACGTAAAATCTTCTCCAGCCTTAGCCTTGCCCTTGCCCTTGCCCTTTCCTTTTGTCGGCGATGCACGCGCCTTGCCTTTGCCCTTCACCTCTATCCTGCTAACAGTATCCTCGTCCGTTGCATCACTCGGTGGGTGCCCGATTTCCATCAGGCATTTTCCGTCAATCATATGACCACACCTCAAAGCCCACACCTTTCTTCGCTCCGCTTCTTCCCCGACTAGTCCAGCACCCAGAACAAGGGGATCCAAACACTTGGCGCATACAAGTACGTTGCTTGACTTGATAGATGCAGGCGAGGATGCCCAGTGAGCCTGCTTGCTGGAAGAAGATGACGAAGATCCCAGTTCCTCGTCGTCAATAATGATGTGTGCGGTTTCCTTCGGTCTTTGGGGAGACGTGGGGGTAGAATCAGATGCAAAGTCATGAGTAAATCCAGGTTCCGCTTCACGCGGGTGGGTATATGCGGCTTGATATGTTGCGCTTTGCGGGTGACGGTCTCGTGAGAGGTGGCGCAACAGGTGTCGATGATTCAGATCTCCGAATAGTTCCTGCATCTCGGTCTCCACTAACAGCTGCGCCAGAGCGTCGTCGTTGTGTGTACCAAAGTGCAATGCAAAATTGTTGGTGTCAGATCCTATTCCTATATTCACCAAATTTCTGGACAAGCGGTTTGCCAGCCCACTTGCGGCTGCGCCAGCACGAGCCAATAGTCCTGGTTGTGGATTAGCTTGACGCTGATCTTCCCTGTAACTCGACATGAGCGCTCCTCCTAGGCCCATTGATGGCGCATAGTGTGAAGGAGCAGACGCTTGTATGGGAGGCGAGCGCCTTGACGGCCTGCGGCTAGCAGAAGGGCCCGGAACTCTTGCATTGTGATTCGCTTCAAAGTCAAAAGGTCGATTGATTGGTCGTATTGGTGGGAGGTGAACGGAAGGCGACCATCGTCGCATAGGAAATGACGTATGGCCTGCGTATCGAGGGGGTACAGGTGGTACTGGAGGTACTGGACTCGGTCGATAAGGCTGAGGTGGCGGTGAAAACAATCTGCTCCTGGAAGCTGGGCAGGTTTAAAAAATGTCAATACACATCGTTATTCCTATATATAAAAATCAAAACCAACCTCGTCGGGTGGCACTGGCAGTAGTCGAGACATCGTCTTCATCACTGTCGAGTACTATAATATCTTCCGGTTCCGATGCTCCAATTGTAGATTGTCTTCTCATCTGCAACCTTGGTTGAGGATGTCGCGCAGCAGGAGTACCATTCTCGTCAAGAGAATCGACGTCGATGATCTCAACATCCCCTGCTCGCCGTTGTGAGGCAATGGGATCCAAGCCATTCCCCAAGGACAGTGGTCTTTCGACTATGGCGGCCATTTTCCTCGTCGCCCTTGAGTGTCGCTTGACAAGCGCGGACCTTCACGTGGCGCAGGCTTACTAAGCGGCGCCCATTATTACGTCAGATTGCATCCACGACGCGTTCAAAATCAGGCATATTGCAAACGTATCTACAGTCCCAATATCTCTTCGGCCACGTCCATTAGACTGATAATTATCGGTTGGTCATGTTGCCTTCATGTGCCTTGCTATTTATGAAGTAACTACTTGTCACATTGCTAAAGAAACGCTCCTTAGCCATCATGCATCATGTGGTAGTTGGGACACCAAACGTTTGCACAAAAATTAACATGATGCATTCAGACGAATATGCCCGAGGCGGTTGCATGATAATATGACATCCCGGAATCTCACATCACCAGATCGGATGTGTTGTACTCTTCTCAGAGAAGTGCCACCTAGGCAGGGTGCAACAAATCCAACGATCGTTTATCAGTCGCCGTTAAGGACTTGCATGCTACCAAGCGTCGAACAACCTCATGGTTAGATTGTTGCGCAAATTTGGGGTTCTTCATTAAGAAAACTGAACGATTGACATCGTTGCATGAATGCATACTAGTAAAAGCATTCGCTAACTCTAATGGAAGCGTCGTGTTGCATCCGTTTTCCGCGACATAATTTCACTGTCGCGCGAGTAAATACATTCAGAAGGATCATTGCAAATAGAAATCGCCTTCCATTGAGGATGCCATGTGAGGTACAAACTGATAGGGGTCATGTACTATCCCATCATCTCCTAGCCACCATTATTATTCATATTACTCCGTCTGTGCTAATGGCTTTTGATATATCGTCCAGAACAGAGGTCACTTTGATGCAACAAATGCTCACCTGTCGCGCCGTTGGAAGTCTCTGGCATGTTGCCTCCGGGTTAGGAGTCCATATGCTCTATATTCCCGTGGTTCGCGAGGTGCCACTAAATCACGGCGGTACAATTCATCGGCGTAGTACCGCACCTCGCGAGGCGAGAGTATCGTGTTCGGACGGGGGATGACGGCCGCCTGGGAAACAACAGATGCGGCGACGACAAATAAAGTCACGGCAGAGAAATGCATTGTCGATTGAATAATGAAAGAATGGACGACCGAGGATGTACGATTCTTCACCAGGAAGAAAGCTGTCAAGGACAAGACTAGCTTGTTGGGGCGGAAGAGGCGAAGGAAGACGACACAAGACTGGCTTGTGCGGTGAGCTGTGTGAAGACTAGCTTAAAGAAGGGGAGGGGTTCGTATCAAGCATTTATATTCCTGAAAACACAGCCAGGGGATTGATGAAACACTGATGGAATTGTGATGGCATAACAACAAATGGATATCAGCACAGCAAAGCTGTTCCAGCACCACCGAACCGATTGGAGATTGATTCCGTTTCCAATGGCATGGTCAGCTAACTGCATCACGAATGACTTTTATGTTCATACCACGTAACCAGTCCTGAAGGAAACGCAGTAGATATTTCTGATTGCAACAATGGATACATAATCAATGTATCGTGTGCCGTCAGCGCGTCAGCGTCAAGGATTTCCGCATATATCCAGCACATGTTGTCGCACGCGTCTCTGCTCAACACCGCTGACACCCAGGACATCCTCGGGCGTTTCGCCGTCCTGGTTTGTCTGCAAAAGCAGATGAAAATCGATTCTGGATTTCTTAGAAGTTCGAACTCACCCTAGAACGGTCGGCGCCTGCATTTATGAGAACGACGGCCGCTTCAGCATGCCCCGATTCCATCGCGAGATGAAGAGGTGTGTTACCTGTCAAAAGGAAATTCATTTAGGGTGCTTCCAGTATGTAACAAGCGACATGCCAACACGGTCTCCTGTATTGAGACGAAGTTTATTTGCGGACGTTGATGAATTTAGTAGGAGACGAATAAACCCGACTGAACCGGTCGTCGCTGCCCGATGTCTGCAATCCTTGTCATCAAAATCCACTTCAAAGAAGCGAAGAGAATTGGGGTGAGCCTACAATGGATGTTGATTGGCTCTATCTCTAGCATTAATCTACGTACGAGGTGAGAACTCCTCGGTCTTGTTGAATAGGATAGTTATACGTACGTCGGCGCCCCTAGCTATCAACAGTTTTCCAACCTAGAACAGCCATCAGAAAGTCGGATGATGCCATACGATCTAATCGGCGTACGTCAATGTGCGATTTAGAGGCGGCATAGTGCCTTGGACAGAATTGTTGTTTATCTGTCAAAACTCTTCTGCCAATGAAAACTTACAATGGCGTAAGTCCTTTGTCATTCTTCCTATAGTCGCAACCTTAGTACGCCGAGCATCAAGGAAACAAAGTATCATTCACCCGTTAACGTTTGCCCCTGCTCCAATAAGTTCTCGGACAACTTCTTCACGTCCGGCGCTTACTATTCATAGCTTATGAGAGAGTGAAGAACCAGTGAGTTAACGTTAGTTTTGCACCTGCGATGTGTAGCGGGGTCCAGTCACTGTTGTCTGGTGTGTTGACCTCGACTTTCTGATCGATGAGGAAGCGTGTTATTTCGACTGAACCGGACGATGCCGCCCAATGTAGTGGAGTGCGACCATCCTGTATTCGTCATTACACTCAAAGGATGTACGTGATGTGGAGGTCGATTCACCGCATCGAGCGCATTGACACGTTTGGGATCCTCATTTACAAGCGTGCGTAGTAACGATAGCTGATCTAGCAGTGTTTTCAGTTGATGGAATCAATCTGATATTTCATGCTCACTATTCTGCGCAGCTGAATGGACAGATAGACTGGACATTCTCAGTACGACGACAGACGCGCGTAATTATGGATCTCACGTGAGGTGAATTTGTCAAAACCCAACAAAACCCTAACCTGAATGCGAGAGAAACATAATGGCCTCTCAACCACACGACAATGTTCCGAACGAAGAATACCACACCCTTCTTCCTTTTCTACAATCCCAGTCGCAGAATACTCTAACTCGTCTGTATCAACGACCTTCATCATGTCTATCTATATTTCGGTTGACTTCTACTTGGACATTGATTATTACTATCTGACGTGTGTACGTAGGTTACTAAAGTCTTTGGAGAAGCAGATCATCATGAACTTGCTATGGTTGGAATCCGCGATAAATGCGACGACCATGGCCGCCTGGGTGACTCGTGAAAACAAAAAGTACATCACTCTCTCAAGTTGAATTTTATGACAGTTAAACTTGTTCAGAAATTACGATGATGCGCTGAATACCTTGTCCCGGTTGCATATCGTGCCTTTGTCTGGCGTAAGACTTGCATTGAATCCGACCTTCAAATCCAGTTTCCGGCAAGCCCTGACTGGCGGGTAATATAAACGCTATAGTTGGCAGCGACCTGTCTAAAAATTGCTTTAGCGGCAGAAGTGGCAGTTTTGGCGTTTCCGTTGAAGACGATGACAAGCGACCACCTCCGGACACAGAAGCTTTGGACAGTTATGCTCTTGAGCGATGGGAGGTTAGTATCAGCCGCTCCAATGCCGACAATCAATCTCGTTATGCGAAAAAAAAAATTGTTAGACGATTTTGCACTACATGGTTTCATCTGGATCAGGTCAGCAACCAACGAAACCTTCGCAAGGAGTCCTGTATCTTCTCCAACGTAGTGGCCTGATGTCTAATTTCCAGTGAGCAGAATCGCACGTTGACGAATTATGGCATATGTATCATTTTATCTTAGTGGAGCTACCCTCGAAATTACTTCCGCCGGTTTCCAGTTCTTACTACATACACCACACGCCCAGCTGTGGGATCTATTACTCCAGTATCTCCATATGGCCGAGGTGCGCACAATCCCATCTTTCTGGCCCGAGTCTAGTCCCGTCTGAGGCAATGAATCCTCAAACTAGGAAAGGCAGATGGATCTTGTGGAAGTGCTGGGATTTTTGTTCATGCTATCGACCATGGAACTTGGGAGAGTATGCGCTATCGAGCCACTCGCCCGCGCGACCCGCTAACGCTCGATCCAGGAATATGCGACGGAGAATCTCAGCGAGACCCAAAAAGCCATGCTTGAAGACCTCCGAGATTACGGACTCGTATGGCAGAGGAAGGTAATTGCAGTGCGGACAGACTGCGTGCTTCTGACCATGGATGACAGCCTTCATCGCGGCGGTTTAGCCCCACACGCCTTGCGACCACATTGACCTCTTCTTCGCCACCCCTTCCCACGTCCGCTGGGACTAGCTCGGGTCCTCAAGAGGGATTCATCGTTCTCGAGACTAATTACCGGCTCTATGCTTACACTGGTAGGCAGCGTCTTTTGATTAGCTATCATTGCATGCCTCTTAATGGTCACTAGACAACCCACTTCAAACGGCCGTCCTTAACCTCTTCGTATCTTTAAAGTACAGGTTCCCCAACCTCGTGGTTGGATCTATTACTCGGGATAGTGTCAAGAAGGCGCTTATAAACGGTATAACATCAGACCAGGTTACTCTCCTTCGACCCTGATCCCTGAAAAAGGCTAACATTGGTTGTTAATCGGCAGATAATTAGTTACTTGGTCACACATGCTCACCCTCAGATGAGGAAAAATGTAGGACCATATTCTCGCTGACATGCGGTGAAAGAGTGATTAATACGGAATTCAGAACCCTTTGATTCCGGTCACCGTGCAGGATCAAATTCGCCTGTGGGAGCTCGAGAAGAACCGCCTTAAGTCAGACGAAGGCATGTCTTCAACGTTGCATCCGGCGCCATGAAAGTCCCATTTGACGCATTTCTGATCCTAGGGTATTTGTATACGGCGTTTGCCTCCCAGGCTGATTACGAGTACGTCCTCAAGTATGCGAAAGAACTTGGAGTTGTTCTCTGGGAAAATGCGGTCAAACGCTGTTTTTTCGGCAGCTTAGAGGGTCACATGAATATTAAGGGCTTCATCGAAAGAAGAACTAACGGATCATAGCGAACATAATTTTATGTTTCCCTCTGATACCGTAACTCTGCAAGTAATCACCCTCGATATGCTATTAAGGATTGAAGCTACGTTTGAATTTTGCCGTGGACCTGGGATAAAAGGAGGAAATAGTTATGACAACACGATTGGCATGCTCGCCCAGCATCACATTGACCCCGTTAAGAAGCTTCGATCCTCTGGAAATTTGAGAACCGCCCCTTAGCGGATGATTCTTCTTCGAATCTTCATTATTGACTGAATAAGCCGCCCGTGTACACAAGGGTGGCTAGAACACCTGGAATGGAGAGCCATCCCGTGTTCGGTTTGACTTCCTGGGAAAAGTCAGGAGTTCGTGCCGCTGTAGCCGCTGGTCAGAAGACTGTTCCGAACAATGAAGAGCCCGAGATGCGCGGGGAAGTTGACAGTGGCAGGAGGGTGACAGTCCACTGTCAATGGCCGATTATGTATTCATCAACACCATCGATGCGGCTTAGAAGAGGGCTTTCCATTTCACAACATCTATTCTCGTTACGTGCGCTGATAAAGCAATACATATATGTTCTATTCTTGAGGTACAATTACAAAGAAGGTTCAAGCAATTACCATAGCATGAGGGGGTACATAAGGAAAATTTTACGAAGCCAAGCGGAATGTGTTCCAAGAATGCGAACGCGGTTGTGACATTTAAGTCAACTTCGAGTCGCCGAATTCTTCGAGTTTGGTGTACTCCTCGGGGCTTGACATAGCCCCCGATCCCGAGGCGTAAGAGGTATCGTAAGCTGGCAGTTCCGTTTGTGGAGAAGTTGACTGCATCGTTGGTGTATTGATGATCCCCGTCGACTCGTAAGTCGATCCGTAAGAATGCTGGACGGGATGGTAATTATGAGAATATGGAATAGTTGGGGAAGGAGTAAAGGAATGATGGCGACTGTCCCTGGTCATATCGGAGCTTTCTTGTGGGAGCCAACTTAGGCGAGGCAGGGCACCATCGCGATGCCCAGTCGATGCAACGTGACCATGAAGGTAACGACCACCCAGACTTGGCGTCATCATGTCGCTATCCCGCCGATGCGAGACAACAGAAGACGTTTCGTACGCGCTATTTGAGCGAACACGAGAGCGGTCGAGGTATATATTATTTGCTGTTGGCTCGTGACCATCATTTTGCCACCGGTTAGTTTGGGAATGCAATGATGTCCACGACTCGGCAGTCTGAGACAGCAGACTGTTTTCCCTCCTGCGCGGAATTTGATGAGGCGTGGTATTTGAGGGCCAAGAAACATCATGATGAGAACGGCTCATATTTCTCAATCTCAATCCATTGTCTGCTGGAAGTGACCATCGATCATTATGGCTGACGGGGTTGTATATTCCCGATACCATTTGCTGGTTTTGCGAGACTGGATAAAGCGAACCATTCCCGTACTGATTTTCTACAGGGGAAGGCTGCGTGATTTGATTCGCTGACCAATGGGAGGTATCTGAAACATGATAATTTGTTTCCTCCGTCTTGCATTCCGTGGGCTCGAGATCTTCAGGTTCGCATCTAAAAAATTGTTCTAAGCTGGCATTAATTAACGAAAGGGGATAGTATCATACACTAATCGTGGCTTGCCGTCGGGACCAATATCAACTTTCGGTGGTACCCTGAAATTCGTCAAGCGAAAGATGTGGGGTGGCATCGGAAGCGCCATAATGTCCGGCCTGCTCGTCGGTCTCTGCTCATATCAACATGAGAAATGTCTCAAGAGCAGCGTGGCGGTCAGACCTCACTTTCAACTTCCCTGAACGTATGTCTTCCGACGTATAGTACGAAATCAAGTGCAGGTCTGAACCTTCGATCGTGACGGTGATAGTCTACGGATTTAATGAGTTATGAGCCGCCCATAGCGCCCAGCTTTCTGACCTTTTTGATAAGGCCATTAGGTTTGAAAGTACCTTGGTCAGTGCCACCATGGGCACTAGCCAACTGAGCCTTGTAGGCACCTGAAAGGGAGTCTGGCGAGTTTCTCCTTACCAATGCCCGGGAGGCCTCGTCATTTGGGTAAGGTTTCCTATGACTTCCGCGACTACTTGTGCGTTCGTTGATCTCCCGATAGACCTGGCATACGAGCTCGCACAGTCCGACCATGGCGGTGAGGACAACAAGCTTACGAGAAAGTTTCCGACAATGCGCGACGGCGACCAAAGGAGCCCATCTGGAATGTATACTCTACGTGAGCCTTTATGCTTTTATGGTGGAATATAGGACAGGATTACCCGTCCAGCGCTTGATGCCGCTTTCTTCGACGCTGAAGACGAAGACGGCACCGCTCTTAATCATACTTCTGCGTTCAGCGTCGTTGAGGCGGCGTGTGATGCGGGGAATAACGCCCTGCCGCGCAGCATGTATGAGGCGGAGGGCGTTGATGGTGGTCTCAACGTAGCCGATGAATGGTGGTACGTCTGGGTTGCTCGTCATCTCAGGACGCCTAAGCTTGAGGTTGTTGGACAATTGAGAGGTTGTGGGATGGTGAGTTACGGGGAAGCTGAGGCCCGTTCCTTTATGATTCGCCTAGGGCGCTATATCCTGGATAAATCATAATTAATCTATGGCGGAATCGATGAATGAAAGCGAACTTGCCAGGTGTTGCGGTCGCAAACTGGCGTTGACCGGTCGAATAACCTTTGTGAGGTATGAACGAGTTAACGTTATAGAGAAGCCTTGTTTAGCTGACATTACAGCGCCACTGCTTCTCGTTATGAATACTGGCGATTACCCTCTTCGGGAAATACTTCCTTTTTTGCTATAGGTAAAGTGACCCCCTCTCCAGTCCGGGCAGTTTGGCCCAGTTGTGGGCCTCTGTAGATCCCGCTCACGGCCATCTCGCCGCCCATTCTAGATGCCTCCCGGCTTCACTTTGTCCAAACCGAACCGGAGCATCCGTCTGCTTGCCCCCCGCTGCCCTGGAGGCTGCTCCGAGGGGCAACTCCCTCGTTCCACTCTCTCGGCTCCTTACGTGCTTGCTGCACCCTCTCCGTCTCCTCACAGGAATAATCACTACTAATTCGGCTCCTTTGCATGCCCACTGTACTGAGGCGATGCCTTTGCATCTCCGCCTCCATACTGGCCACGCTGCCTTGTTGATCGCGCCAGTAGCGCTACTCGAGTCTTGTGTGCACGCCAAAGACCTGGGTCTCCCCGCTATCGATCGAAGCTATCGTCCATACAAGGTAACATAGATGTAGACAAAAAATAGATACCATCAGAAACCGCATGGTAATACCGCCGCTTTATCCGCGAGTAGCCAATCACTGCACCTCCTGCCTTGTCATGACGAAACCCCCCTCTAAGCCGACCATACCCACAGCCGTGGAAGTTTCGCGCCATCTACCGACAAAGTTTCGGTTGTGAACGTATCCCTTGAAGATCCACTGCCCTAGATGAGGCATTGTGCCAGTGGGATCCTTCAAAAAAAAAAGTTAAAGTATCGGGCGAACAGGAAACACGCCCATACAGGTATTTGTAGCAACGCAATAAAGCCATCCCATCCTCGCACACGGCCGATGACTTGATAATGTCCCCATGCGTCTCCAGGTGAACCAGTCTTTAAGTTTTCATGAGCACACGAAATGCTATAGAACAATCGTCATACTTCACCGGTCACTAGAATATCGGCAACGCCACTGGAGAGATGTCTGACAAACACCATAACAGGATCAGCGATGACTTGGGGAGCAAGAAGATGACACACTCAACGTGGTCAGCATAGGCGTCATCCTGATCAATGTATGAATCATTAAAATCTGAGGCCGAGCGCACTTCGTCTTCAGATGACTCTTTGTCATCGTTGGCACCAAAGATCCATTCTTGTTTGAGTTTATCACGAGCTGAATAGTGCACCGTATCCCCGGGAATGAACGTTTCATAACGTGCCGATTGTTCCGTGGTGGAATCTAACACAACAATGGCATCCTGACCCTAGTCAGTCCTTCCATAACCAGAAGCGCTGATCGCATTTGTGTGACCGCCACTGACCTCAACCAGTTCAATAGTGTAACCTCGTGGCAACCATGCATTCAGGATATCATAAACACCTGAGCGATGGATCCCTGCCGATAGCGTTTCGTCTGGATCAAGGCAGTGATGTTCGCGTAATGTCCAATATAGAGGTTTCTGAAATAGAGGAACGGTGTGCGTCGGACGGCGGCCCAGGACAGCACTCATGTGTGCATCCACATGCGGCTCCTAAAACGGACTCATTGTCGCACGCGTGAGACTGTTTCTCAACTTACCATGAATCTCCCAGACCACCGGCCGCATAAAGATCCTGGCTGGTAGACCGGTCCTCTCAGCGGCACATCGCCTAAGCATAGATCGTAACATGCAACAAGTCTGGACCAATCTTCATCAAACTGCCGACTTCCTTCAGGGGAAGTTTCGAGATTGAAGATTTCCTCCGAGGCGCCTAGCGATCTCTGGGAACATGCTTCTTGTATCCGGACTGTGTAATGAAAATCGTGTATGTCCTGGAATGTCGGGCCTCTGTGACCAATCGCGTTTGCAATGTCTCTATTGGGAGGCAACGAACGCAGGGCTGCCGGCAATGGGTGTCCGTCTTGGAGCGATTCCGACTGTAGTGCCCAAAGCAGAGTAGCGGCAGTTGTCGCCAATGGATACGCAATAGTCAAACTGTGCGAATAATGCACGACATGCGTCTTAGGGGGCTCAGGACCAGAACAACGTAGGCTCCCAGAATCTATTGGTCCCCATAAAGGGAGATGAAAGCAGGTATCAGGTGCGTAGCTCGATGGATGCTAGAAAAAAGTTTATCGTCAATGACGCTATAGATCAAGGTCAGATGTCGTCGGCATTACGGACCAGATAACCAGCAGCTATCAAAGGATGCAGAACCTGAGATATTTGCTTCAGGATCTCGGGATGTTCCGTCTTGAAGGTTTCTATGCGTCAAAGTTTGTCAAAAGGACAGTCATAGGGTGCAAAGACGAGGGCTATACCTCGCGATGATGTCATCCACATCAGCCATATAGCGAGCGCATAGATCGTCGTATCATTTTCTGACATATCTTGCTGATGTGGAGCGTGTGCTCGCGCTATCATCAAAGCGTAGATAAGTTGCTTTAGTCTTGCCCAATGCAATAAATGGAGCATGTTCTTTCCATCGTTCTCCAGCATCCTATAAGAGATATAGTGCAAGAACGTGTTGATACGAATGACAAACTAACATCAAATAGCACGTCCAAAGATCATCAAAGTTGAACACTTGGTCTCTAAGGCGTCGCATTGCAGTAAATCTCTTGACCAATTCGCTTGCGAGACAACGGTCCGTCATCCATCTGTCTGTAAGTCGTCTGCGGAGCGCTGAACAGTCAAACTTGAATCGGAACAGCCGGGCATATAGTCGAGCATTGTTTCTGACGCACGTACTCGCATATATGTGATGGGAAACAAGCAGGAGCGAAAGGAGTCCCGAAGGCGGGCCCGCTCCTCCTTCTGATGTCGACATGTGGAATGCTATTGATTCCCAGTCATCGAGAGAAAGCTGGTACACGAGAGGGACGGGAGACGACATTGTAGTTTGTGGTCAGTGAGTTACTCGCATGGACAGATATACCCAGGGGACGGCGTTAGTCAAAGCGGCAAGCTGGGAATAGGTTATGAAATGTGTGTGATCGCCGTCCTTCGATTCCTATAGGCTGTGAAGGGGCAAACGATCACGTCGTGTTCTGACAGTAATATATTGTTCATGGGAATACGATGCCCCCGACGGTAGTCCCACATTCAGCGCTTCAGAGGCAGTCTTCAATAACTGTCGTATCGTCAGCTTTCACTCACCTGCAGATTAAGATATGCGGCAATCATTTCAATGGCTTTCGGGAGATGCATCAAAAGCACAATAAACACAAACACGGGATTTTCGTAACAATAACCAGTCCGTATTCAGCACGGGGTTGCCTAATAGCCGATGGCCTAGGGACAATTCCATAATAATCCACTTGCTACGAGCTGTTCGGAGTGCCCAATTTAATGGGGAAAAATGACAGATCTCAAGACTCTCGGGTTTAAGGGTGAATCTTCGTCACACAAGGCAAAATAGTTTAAGAATTGAAACACATACGCCAAGTATTTGCTCTCAAAGTGCCATGTATCAGCATCGCACGACGGCGAGGACCTGGAATTAATGGAGAAAGCAGGTGTATAGTGTAAGATCAGGTGGACCGATTTCTCATACAACATGGCATGACATGATTCCGCAGCTGCTGGATGGCGCCAACAGACGGAGAGAATAGAAAATAGTAACCGATCGTTCCACACCAGGTCGCCTGACGGTGTTTATCATCGCGAACTGTAGAAGGGTAACGGGCTTTTCAATACGCGGCTAGATTCAGTAGCCTGATACCTACGCGCTGCAGTGTTCTTCGAATTGAACCACATAAGTCATGCGATGGAGATGAATTCTTCGCCGCTGGAGCATTCGGTACCTATTGATGAGCAGTGATCCGATTTTCATTAATGAAACACGTGCTCCCCATCAGGAATATGATTTTCGAGTGGGCACTGATTGGTCTGGGAATATTATCCAGTAGGACGGCTAGAGATTATTTTCCACCTGAAGTGGAAATAAATGACCAAACGGCTGATGCAAAAGTAGCTACTGACCTCGGTCACCATGCTAATCTTGATTAAACGATCTCGATTGAAATGGTCTGAGCCAATCATTATCAGGTATTTTGGTGTGGATCGAGAGCGCCTGTATCATAAAACAATCATGCAATGTTGCGACAAGAAATCAATTCAAGGTATGATGGTGCACATTATTTTCTCTGGACCATGAATCGCAGTTTACAGGTAACTCACAATGCCTAGGGACAATCTTTTGAACGATGATTATGGTCCTCTCATCTTCCCCAAGAGAAGAATCTAAATTTGACATGACTCAGTCGCTCCTCGATGATTTGGGGATGGTTATGTATCCTTCGGCATGGTTTCATTCATTTACACTCACCTTTTATAACGAGTACCTGAGCTGGCCGTTTGTTAAGCCTAGTAGGCAGCTCCCTGATAGACGGATGTCCCATGCGGAACCCATGAACAAGCGGCGCCCAAGCCTATTCATTGCGATCATATCGCTACTTGCTGTTTCGCACCTCGAGGAGAATGTGATGTGTTTTTTTTTTGATTTTACAGAACTCTACTATGTCCACCCGTGCCATGAACCGATACAGGCCAATCTATTGAATAAGGCAGGGTTTGAATTCACGGAGCGACGTACCTGATGGAAAGCTTGCACTGGTAACTGCATTTCCTGCAAGTGTTAATCCCATAAGTGCTTACACCAACACTATTTTCGAGCGTCGCTTATACCTCGCCGGTCTTCTGAGCCTGGGAACTACTAAGGGCCCATGGATGAGGTATAGGTCGATGTAACCAATACCACGTTTTTCCAATGACTTCGATTGACCTGGGAATATACATTGTTCAGCTTGAGTTGAGTGAAGAATATCTCGGAACGGTCTACCCCGATCGACCTGCGAAAGTGGAGAATAGCTTCTCTCACCTCACGCTCATTTTCGTACCACTCCGCGGAGTCCTATCGAATGTCAAACAAAACTTTTACTCACACAGCCTTATTACTGACGATGTGACGATAACCCGCCTGCATAAGGATAATCAATGAATCAATGAAGCTCGTATCCGCGCCCGGATCACCTAACACGTCACTGCGTTATATGCGTCATTCCCATGTAGTTCATCGTTCATGCCATGCATCAGCAGGTGTCGCGTCTTATACTCATACTCTTACCAAATCCCCAACTGAAAATTTTGCCCACCTCGCCTTAGTTATAAATTTAGATGCACGGATGTTTACCTTAACTTTGGACTATCAGGACAACGTGGAGAAATCATGCCACTGAGATGAGCTGTTGAAGCTCCGACGGAGCCAGAGCGTGGGAGTTGGTGCGTCGCAACAGGCGGCTCGCCAATTCCAATTACCTAAGCTCCAAGTCGTCAAATCTCAAACAAGGTGGTATATCTGACCTCTACTTCTAGGAACAGGAATGTGCCTCAGTTCTTGTGCTGTTCTTGATTATAAAGTTCAACAGAAAGTTGCATGCATGATGCCCGAGAATGCCCACCCCCATTTTCATGATAAGGTAATGATCATTCGTTTGGTATCTTGGCGTGCCTTTGAAATCATGCCGCTCCTGCGGCACTTACGGTGTAGCAGTAATATTGAATCTGTCCGTGCTTCACATTGCTGATGCTCTCGTTATCATAGTTGCACTCAAAAAGGCATATACATCTTGGCCATGCCATGTGTGTGAATGGATCCTGTAACGAAACGGATGTGTTTTATTATCGGAAACGCTACTCATCCCCTGTCCATCGATAATCTATTCCATCGAGTTCATACACATGGTGATCGCGACTAGGTCAGGAATGTCTTGTCATGGTATCGTGTTAATAGGTCGTCCCTGATCGTTGGAAGCTGCCTCTTATGGATATACCGCCGAACGGACACGCAGAGCAACTTTTTAATGCGGATAGAGGTCTTCGTGCCGCTATGCCCATCTCGTTGTCGGCGTTTTAGCAATGCAATTTAAATGACGACTTGATCAGAACCGACCTGGGTGACATCAACGTGATATCTTTCATTCCCATTCGCGAGCCGATCGAATGGAACGTCCTGCCGATCTTTACGGTCATAAGCGATTGAATACGAGAACCTGGTGTCCAATGTTGCGGTGTTTCGTGGCCAGAGATCATCAAGAATGGAAACTCTCGCCAACTTGTTGGGCTATCTATAGATATGCCACGGCCACTGTCGGTGAGCATGTTCTAGTGACTACTGCATACAGAAATGACCTCACGACACTCATATCGTTTAGCTTCTAGATTCATGTTTTTGACCGCGTGCCTGTTTCCGATAAGTCCAGCGCTCTATCTTTGGTATGATGCAGGTCGATTGCGCATACTAGATCGCACTAGACTGATTCGAATTTCAGGGGCTTCAATCACTTGGTTCGCGTGTTATCAGGACCTATAAGGCTAAAAGACCACTTTTCCACTAGTGACTTGGAGAAGGTAGCTTTTCTTCTTCTTCAATACTTATACACGAGATAAGGCCTGCCAGGAGAGGACAACGCGCATCAAATTTATCTGATAACTTCATCGATGCTTATTCTTTAATTGGAACGGCAGGAACATCCACACTGTGAACATCAGCTCAGGTCAAACGGAGGACCGCACCGCGACGTCCGTGTAAGCAAATGGGCCCACGCGCCACTGGATTCAACAGCGTTTCTTGATCACGAGGTCAAATATAGGCAGTCGCAGGACTATGTATCATCTCGGGCCAAACCCGGGACGCATGTCATGACGTCCCAGGACGATAACTACGTTTCAGACAAACCAATTCACATGACCTAAGCTTGAGCTTAAGAGGAAAATGATGTATCGGAACATGAGATTTTGCCTCGTTTTCCCCGCAACAAAGTGCAATGGATCGATGTGTCCACGAGAACCGGAAGTTTCGCCTAGTCGATCCTCACGCTCATTCATTTGGTCAACTATGACGTTTATCATATGAAGATCGAATCCTAATCTTCCGCATTACGATGAGAGATATGGATGATATGCTTCTGGTACCTAATTTTCTAGCAGTATTGAATATTATTAAATATTGACCCTTTGTCATGTACATTTGTCATTGTTTGCCTCGGTCTTGGTGAATGCGGTAAGCATCGTGCAGTCATGTCCTCGTCGGCCTTGCCTTTAAATGTCTCCCCTACACCTTCAAAACCCCCTGAAGGCGATAAGGATAAGACGCCAACATCATCAGGAAAACAAGTTAGTTCTACCGTCAAGGCAGGCCCGATCGTGCCCAGTGATATATCCAGTCCTCATGAGTTGACTGCCTTTGTGCGCATTCTGTTCGCCGTTTTGGTAATTTCTGTGTCATAATGAGTTTTAGGTCGAGACTCTGCTCGAGCGGTTGAATTCCAATTTTGATGAAATGTCGGACCAAATACTTGATAGAAGTGAGTACAACAGCTACGTTGATATGTACACGTGGCCAACAACCAGAACTCAGTGAACCAAATGTCGAGCCGGGTCGATGCTTTGGAAGCAGCTATTCAGGATATAATTAATGGAGATGTAACTGTGCCTCAATCCCCCTCTCCTGCTCCGAACATACTTCGTTGATGGTGCTAGGATAGGCAAGTCATGTCCACCTCCTCAGTCAATTTGAGATACATGTCGAATTATAGGATGTAGACATCATACGTCATATCACAAAGATCGCGTCGGCGAACTTGCTATCATAGGATTAGTATGACATCGATGCGCTTCTCTTGTGCCTTTACCCTAGAGCATCTTATACAAGTTGATTATCTATGTATTAATCAATACTTACTACCACCACTACAAGTATTCGCAGGGGCCCTAGTTCCGGTGTTCTGAGATATCGAGAACGCCGAATTGAAAATACCGAAATCTTCAAGAATGATATACGTCGACATATGGTAGTCAAGAGCTTGGATTTAAAATCAATGGAGAACATTGAATGGGACAATAGAACACTGATTTAACGAGAACAGACATTGTCAACAACCCAAACCGCCAAATCGAGGAGAGAGGAAAGAGCAAGCTAGCTCTTAGTAAAAAAAACCCTCCTTAACGAAGGCCCTGCGCGTCTGTTCCCTGAAGTTGGAAGACGATTTCTGACCCCTAGTGTTTTCCGTCGATCGCAAAATTATACGAACGTCTTCAAATATGCTGTGGTCAGGAGGTTCGAAATAGAACAGGCTGACGTAATTGATATCACAACACGATATTTTTTATTTTATTTTTCGCATAGAAAATCGTATATACGATGTAGCTAGGGCACAGCGCTAACTGGGGGTATAAAACTAAAACAGCTAACAACACTAACATATTAGCGTAAGAGTCCAACAACAGCCTGACCCGCCAGAGCCGTAATACCAACAATTCCGAGAACAAGACCTACTTCCATGAATCCATCCACCTGAAGGCCGACGATCCTATCGAGAGGGTTTTCACGCCAATAACCGTGACGAATGTTGAAGCGCTGTCTTCAGCAGTAAGGTGCCAGCTATCAAGAAGGGGAGGCGATAACGACAGAGCGTCGATGACTGTGAAACCAGCTCATTTCTTGCGTTTCATTGACACTTGAAATGTGCAACGTCATGAAAGAAGCTGTTTAGCGCACCACCGACCCTTGCACCGACCCTTGAAGGCGCGTAGAGAACATAAAAGCAAGAATATGTGGCACGAATACGAAGTAGCTCATTACTATGTGGTATTTACGAGATTAGGACGTCATCGATCACGAAGCCAAAGTACATCATGTTCACCTCGCTTGCTATTCGACTCGTGACGTAGTAAGACGACTCATGGTCAACATCGAAACTCCATTAATGCTGAGTCTCTGGATCCAAAGGATTGCATGCGAGAGTATATCACCACTTCTGTGATGGCTTAGAGCATCAGCTCCAGTCCAATATTATTATCGCTTGCTCGGGTCGCTGGAGAAGGAAGGTGAATTCTTTACTAAGCTGCTTCATTGGGCACTGTATGGAAAAGGAAGACCAGCAGAGAAGCACTTTCAAACCCTCAGTCGAAGCCTGTCGATCCCGATGCAATACTCCGCATATATAATAGCCTACATCCTGTGGTTCTTGGTCATGAATGGGATTAGGCCACTCTAACGCTAAGTATTCAACGTCAGGAATGTCCATTATAAGAACGTGCGGAATATCTATATCACACGCACTAAGCCGGCCAAATTCCGTCTCTCCTTCATTCTTCCACCATGACATCGCTATGTGCAGGAGCATGGAAAACTTTCGCTCATTTCTTAATTAAACTATTCTGGACGTTCATTTCGTATCTAAGATCCTTCAGCTTTCGATCCAGCCCTCTTACCCCCACAACTCCTAAACCTCGTGTCGATAAACGGTCAGAGATAGATCTCGAATGCGGCAAACTCCCCTGTAAACCAAGATTGCCCGGTTCGTTTTCCTTCATCATGCTCGGGAGCATATCAGACGTGTCATTTCCAGCGTCGCCCGCGACCCCGCTCACGCCAACGCCATGCTTCAGACGTCCGAGAGCGAGTACGCTGTCCGCATATACCCCGCCAAACGCGAAATCAACTTCTCGAAGATCAGCAGTTGTTTCTCGTTCATCTGGACCGGCCCTGTCCGAGTCGTCCATCGCGTGCGGAGTCGCACGAGACGTCATACTCACCGGCGTTGCTGCGGACAATCGCTTATCTGACGCTTCTCTGAATTCTGTCCCTGGTGTACTTTCCCAAGAAACGATTAACAATGCTCAGCGATCTGTCATTGGGCTCGGACACGATGAAGAGTTATTGACAGCCAAGATCAGAGATACAGCAAAGGTCATTTCAAAACACCTTGGTCCGAAATACCTCAATGCTAGTAGAATACATGGCACCAAACTCAAAGTGCCCAAGCCACTGCCTTTCAAGTGTTTGTCTCCCATGAAGACGCTTTCGTTAGGTGTCGCCTCTTCAAATCTGAAGAAGGACCACAAGAAGGTATCTTCCCTTACGACAGTGTCGGAACTTGAGCTACCTGCGTCGAGGTCAGGGATTTCTCTCTCAAAGCAAGAATCCGGATGCCTTGGACGCTCCTGCTCTCTTGATCAGGGATTATCACTATTGCAGGGACCGTTGATCTCGGACGATGTATTTACGAGGCGTCCGAGGCCGTCGATACAAGGTTCCGAGTTACGCGCTAATGGGTCCCCTTTCGGTGGCCATATCACTGCAACCTTGATACTCGGCCACCACGACAGTCTACCAATCCATAGCAGGAATGTTCTCCAAAATAATCGCATGTGGCGAAGTGGCAGGGGTACAACTGGGCTCTATGATGTCTCCTTTGTGAAGCGAGTATTCTCGGTCATGAGGGCTGACGACGTTGGGCAAGACGGGCAAGACGCACGAAACGTCTTCAGTCGTGAATCCGTCTGGGATTACCGCAAGTCTGCAGCGCCTTCCGTTAAGCCTCGTTCTCAGCGCTATTCCAAACGCGTTGCTGGAAAATATGATGAGAATGACATTTTTATGACACCGACACGGAAGAATCGCATTTCTCGCCGTGGTGCTGCCTTATCAGCGATATTTCGAGAAGCAAAGAGAAACCAGGACATGGCTAAGCCTGCTCCGAACAAGCGGACCCGACATAGAAGTGTGGTGTACGAACTGAGTCCCTCTCCTTCAATCCAACGCCAGCTCAAGGTAGAAAGGATTAAACGTCAACGCAAGCTTCGTCAAGAAATGATGACTCGCGTTGTATCTAACCGCGACTCGTGTGATTGGTTCGCACATGATGCATGATGAGGCAGTGCCAGTTACCTGTTAGATCCTTTGGAATTCGTGGCGTAAATTTCATGACAGGACATATGGCTTTCGCAAGGTATTTTGTGAAAGGAACGATTATAGTGTAAATTTGTAAAGCAGTAAACGGATCGTGTTATGAAAGACAAGATCTATATTTTCTCGTCAGAGGTCCACATATTGAACCTTGCGTTCTATAGTCACCATCACCGACTTCTTGATCTTAGCGATTTTTTTCTTGAGGCATGACGGAAGTGACCTACCTGACCCACTACTTCGCCATCCTGTTCCGCGTCAGCAGACGCGAAGGCTATGGGTCTCACTGGAAGAGACATAGAGAGAGAAATATCCGCCGACGCTGCAATCTTCTCCCTTAGATGTTCTCGGCTATTGAGGGTCACGAAGAGACTGATACTGTAGACTATCTTAGCACTTAAATGGCTGTTTACAAACGTGTAACAGAACATGACTCACGCTTGCTCTGTAGGAAGAAAACCGCGATAAAATTAAACTGCGTTGGCCACAGAGCATAAGTTATTAAACATGCGATTGAGCATAGGCTAATGTAGTGGTTATTGTTATTTTTTTCTGACGAATAATCGTGAAATCAAACCTGGTAAGTAAACCTTATGTTACATAGTCAGTAAAGGAATAATTGTGTCATAATTATCACAACTTACTGCTGTTAACTGCGTAGAGGATCAGTACTTTAACCAGAGAATCTGTCCTGTTCAACCGTCCCATGTTCGGCTCATGCGTAAGAATGGATGTACACACATTTTGTAGCCCGTGCGACGCTTGGACAAGGAGTAACAAAGGGATGCCGCAATCAAAACATCGGCTGTAACGGCGCTGGCAAAGGCCGTATATAGGCCATACTATTTGTCTATTTTACCGCGCTCT
Organism: Amanita subjunquillea; assembly: GCA_020011035.1. Taxonomy (NCBI): domain Eukaryota; kingdom Fungi; phylum Basidiomycota; class Agaricomycetes; order Agaricales; family Amanitaceae; genus Amanita; species Amanita subjunquillea. Next base: position 156,631 of record JAEBUT010000038.1, read on the forward strand.
TTCAGGATCATTGACTACTCCACTTACGGAAATATGCTGCAAGTCGAAAAACGTGCCAATATGAAACCTATGATATGACACTAAATGATCAGCGGGAATCCAAAAAAGGGATACGAACCCCTTAATGGCATATGCTTCAATGTAATGGTATAAGTAGATGTTGACAATGTCGAAGGCATATGCTTACCGAAACCGCAAACTAGCAAAGTCATAAGGCATGTATGAGAAGAGTACATTGTACCACTCACCAAAAGCGGAGAGAGAAGCAAGACCCTAAGGTACTACGTGAAAAGACTAGGCGGCAGTTCCAATAAATGCCGACGTACGATAATTCCGAGCACGCCGTAATTTCGATTTGTGACTGTGGACAAGTTAGGACGTCTTAACAAGTGCGGTTGATTGACACACCCATAAACACCCGTTTGGTGAAGATGCTGGAAGATCCCTTAGCATTACACGTCAACTTGACAGGATTGATACCTACCCTCGAACGATGAGACCGCTTATACTCTAAGGTTCGCAGTCAGTTCATTGAAGAGTGGGCTATAATTATAAAACCAACCGTAGCAAAAATTTGTGACTTGCACGAGAAATTTTGAGACTAGAGCCATTCACCATCAGCGGAGACGCTTACAAGAAGACTCCTGGATAGAGGCCGTCAATACGTGATGACTGATGTCATGGCCCGTTACGAACCAAGTAGGATACAAGAGTGCAAGAGTATTGTCATAATTGATGACCATGTAGTAATACAGGGCGTGTGTAGAGAAGGCAATTTGAACGGTGTCAGATAGCCTATCCCATTGGCGTTAGGGCAGTATTAGTGGCGATTATGCGAAGACGATTTACCAGACAAGAATTAGCTTCGGAGCAATTAGAAGTAGGTAGGTTATGTTCATGCAGGGGGCTTACCAGAAGGCGAAGATAGACGGGATCATTTGTCCTTCTTTTGAAAAAATAGGCATACTCCTCGGTACACGCGATGCCATACAGGCTGTGTCACAGGAAGTTGATCCAATAAGGTGCGTGCTTAATGATACTCACCTGCTCGCGATGACATTTCCTATGAAGGCAGCGCCAAGCGTGGAGTCTAGGTATGTCATGCTGGACAAGCATTAAAACGCGGTTGTAATGTCTCAAGTTATAGAAACTTTACCTACCAGTGACAAACCTGAGAACATCTATCCCCGCAAAAGCATGACAGGTTGTGGCGATCATACCGGAGAAAATAATAGTTAGACCTTGTGTGATGAAATGGTGCAAGGTCAAAACAAGGAGTTGGAGGCCTGATGGGGAATAAACGCGACATGGGTTGGCATCATCTAGAGTGAAAAAATCGTGTATCTCCGGCGTGAGCAGGGCCATGCCTTCAAAGGCGTCGCATGATCTATTCACGTTACGCTCGCAACAAATAAGCCACAACACAAGGTTCTTCCACTATCCATGCACTCCGGATACCTTTTCCGCAATATTCGTGAAGATTTGAAAGCAGCTTTTCTGGAATTCATCGGGACAACGTTCTTTCTTCTGCTTGGTCTAGGCGGTATACAGGCAGCCACTGGCGAGAATGAAATGAGCTCTGCAACCACTCGAATCGAACAGGTACTCTACATATCAACAAGCATGGGTTTTAGTCTTCTGGTCTCAGCGTGGCTCTTTTTCCGTGTTACTGGAGGATTGTTCAATCCGAATGTCTCCCTCGGGCTGGCACTTGTGGGCGCTATTCGTCCTGTCAGATTCGTGCTCTACTCTATTGCGCAGTTGGTGGGAGCCATCGCTGGAGCTGCTTTGGTGGACTGCCTAACGCCTGGACCTCTATCTGTCAAGTAAAGTGTGAAATAAGCTTCATGCGAAAAGATTGACATCATCCTAGCACATTTCTGCAGAAAGACATCAATCATACTCAAGGAGTCTTTATCGAGATGTTCATAACTTCTGCACTTGTCCTTGCTGTCCTAATGCTGGCTGCTGAGAAACACCAAGCCACGCCGTTTGCACCAGTGTGTACATGCCGTAGCCTCGTGGTTTCCTCAGTCTCACCTTATCTACCCAAAGGTTGGGATCGGCCTCACCTTATTCTCAGGACACCTGTACGCTATCTGTCCTCAGCCCAACTCGTGCCATATTATACATATCTAGATTCGCTACCTATTACACTGGCGCGGCGATGAACTCCGCAAGGTCTTTTGGTCCCGCCGTGGTCACCGGATTTCCTTATCATAGCCACTGGGTTGTACGTGGAGTGCTATTGTGCATTTATTTTTGTGACTTCTACATCGCTGATTATTTATATGTAGTACTGGGTTGGCCCAGCCCTCGGATCATTGCTAGGAGCAGCTCTATACACTATTATCAAACGGTAAGTCAAATGCATCTATCTTTCTTTATCCCAACTTACGCTCGGCGTTCAGTTTTCGCTATTGGACACTCAACCCAGACCAAGACACGCATGATCCCAACAAATCTCCCTCGGATCCTGTGGAGTTTGCAAAAACGGTTGTCAATAACATCGGTTCCGACAAAGCCCTCGATGCCCGGGAAAATAATTCAACTGAACCCGTGGCTTCTATTGGCGCTTCGACTTTAGTCCGTGCTCCCAAGATTCGCGGAATCGATGAAATTGAGCATAGTTCTGAACGATTCTTCAGTTGCGAAACCAACGTTTGACTCTAGCTACTTTGTGATTGGATACAGCCCATGATATTACTCTAGACTCATGCACACGCCGCCTAGGCATGGAAGTCATTCATAGTCCACGAGCTTGTCTGCGCTTCGCAAAGATCTACATGCGCGTGATATTTCTGATTAGGATCAGTGACAACATTCTCAACTGCACGGCCAGGTGCTATCAATGGTGTTACGAGGAACATCGAAGAGACTGTATCCATCGTCTTGGATCCACTTCTAATAAGAATCGATTCTTCTGATTCGTTGGCCACCTGTGACAGGTACTTCGACAGATCTTCATCCGCCATGTCCAAACCGGCGACGACGGGAGTGACCACTTTTCTAAATGGATGTGATGGGCAGTAAGAGAAGGCAAGCGACCGGTGCGGGAGTCCCGAATTAGGCCAGATACTCATGGATGCGAATAGGGATATAAGGAGACGTTTTCATCAGTCAATGTCACCCCGTGGTCTGCTGCCTGTTCTGCTCCTCCTGCAAACGAGTGGAGATGAAATTCGACCTGGGATTGTGCGCTGTAGCATGTGCGTTGACGGCTGCCGGCGTTGTGCGCGGTGCGGCCAGCCCTGCTGCCGATCCTCGTACCAAAGTCCCTTCTACCCTCGTACCCCGTTCGGCGTCGGTTTTGTCTGCTGATAATTCCGAAAGCAGCGAGGGACTGTCGTCAGATTGTTTCCCCGCGTTGGGGTTTAGGATGCCTCATGCCCTTCCAGACTCGCTCCATGGTTGGTGGTGCAATCCAAGAAACGAATATGCGTTTATGGGGTTCAGCTATGCAGTGACTGCGTGTGGGTGTGCTTTTTTTCCTGACGCGCGTCGCCAGTATTGATCAAAAGAGCCAGGTCAAAGTCAGCAGCAATTGAGGCGCGATTTTCAAAATATTCGGGACAGATTTCAGGGGAGATATGTCCGCCTGTATGGTGCATGCGACAGACACGGGTTCTAGTGAGTATCTGCGTACGGATACCTTAATTGCGCATTCTTACGTATTGGTAGTAACGACGTCGTTGAAGCGGCGTGGTATGCGGGTATAGGAGTACACGCTCTGATCTGGGTGAGTAGCTGCGCATCAAGATCTGCATAGGTAGGTGATTGATTTGCGCAGTTTGGTTATGACGGCGGACATGAGTGGATGTCGCGTCGGAATGAGCTCCTTGGGATTCTGCATTCTAATCCGAAAGCAAAGTTTGTTACGCGAGTTGTCCAGTTCGGATCTGAGCCATTATTTGACAAGGTGATTGACCCGTATGAATTGGCGGGAGAGGTGAAGGGTGCCAGAGAAAATTTGGCTTCACTGGGTATCCCGGTTACCGTCAGCGACCTCGCGTTTTCATATCAACGTGCAAGTCGGATTTTTCTGTTTTCAAGAAAAAAATTATGACGTTTGGAATAGGCATGGTACAGCGGGGCAAAGCAAGTACTGGATAATATTGACGTGGTGGACGCGCACATGTTGCCGTTCTTTTCTCCGCAAGCATCGCTGGGTAGGTCTAGCCCATTTGCAAACGGAAGCATCGATAATTAATCAATCAACCCGAAGCGAGGAAAGCGTGGCCCTTGATAATGGACGATCTTGATTGGTTCATGAGGAATGCGAATGGCAAGAAAATCTACCTGAGTGAGGTTCGGCGGATATGGTTGCTAAGGTGCTGAGTGGTTGCTGATTCGCGCTTTCCAGAACGGCTGGCCGTCAACCAGGTCAGAGGGAATCCAGCCGAACAGTCATGGAGCTGTTGCCAACGTTCAGAATGAACGCGTAAGAGGGGTTCTGGTATAGTAAATGTGCAAGTACTTACGAAGTGACTTCAGGATTACTTCGCGTTGCTCGATGAGCACTGTTCCGAATTCAAATCGATGGTGGGTGGTGGCGTCGGGTGGTTCGCGCACATTTATTCGGATGGGCAACAAATTGGATACGGGATTTATAACCAGGAAGGAGAGCTGAAATTCCCGTTTAGACCGAGGGTGTGGTGTTAATATTTAAATATTATTTCCGTCTTATCATGGCTTCTTCGTCCTCAAAAGCACTCAACGCGATTCTTCCTCGCATAGCAGCCTCGCCGTACGAGGCTCATCAGAAAGCTCGTACATTCGCCGCGAGATACGTGAAAGCGGGCCAGTATGACACTGCAATCGACGTGCTATTTCAGAGCTCCAGGGAGCTTCTAAAGAGCGGGCAAGCTGGGAGCGGCATAGATCTGGCTGGTTTTCTATTGGAAGCGTACGATCAGAAGGGCGAACCAGTGTCGGATGAGAACAGAGGTCAGTGGCTTTTGTTCTACTGCGATGCGCAATCTTAACTATTGGATCAGGAAGGATCACGCAGCTCATTGCGCTCACAGGACCAGAAGGATCATGGAGGAAGACACTGATCGATAAAGCAGTAGCGTACGCAACACTCTTTCTGGTATACTATTGATTGAATATGGACCCTTTGAAGATGGTCAGTGAAACATGGCCCATATCCTGCTGGCGATCCAGAACTGCATCGATACATTGGCGAACTGTTATACAAAGGTGCGCTCAATATCGTTCTTACAAACCATCGATATCCAAGTATGTGGCAGAGGGTGGTTTCGAAGCAGCCGAAACGCATCTCCTGGCGTCCGGAACGCGGGATAGTGCTAGACTTCTGGCGGAGATGTTTGTGCAGTGGGCATCAGCGGGTGGATCGCCTGGAGCATTTGCTTTGCGCGGAACTATACCGTGCGTTCTCGGCCTGCTTGAGTTTCAGAAAGCTGACCCGCTCCATTTAAGCTACCTCCTGAATGGAAACGTCCTAGCTGCCCGCACGTTTATTGTCCATTTCACATCTTCTGCCACAAAGGCGCATGACCTATCATCTAGCCGTCCTTCTATTTCCGTCGGATCCGACGAAGTGATGCTCACGAAGGATCCTGTTCTTAACTTTGCGCAGATGGCGGTGTTGACGTGTCAACGAGCGAGCGGCGATACTAACAAGGTGGTAAGAGAAAGTTGGGTCAGGCTGTGTGGGACATACCAGAGTCGTGGAGGAGTTCTTACGCTGCCCGAGGTGCGAAAGGTATGTTGGTGATTTCTTTAATTTCTTGCATGTTAATGGCTATGGGATTAGTCTCTGCAAGAAATTGGCGCACTGTACTTTGCTTTACCGCCTCCTCGCGGTCAGCCTGCGAATCCTTTTGGAGAGATGCTTTCATCACTGTTTGGAGGAGGAACTGGATCGAACACGACTGGACGGCGGATGTTGGCACCAGGCGCTGCGGGGTTGGATTAGTGGACTGTTATAGTCACAACCTGATGCCAATATGTACCACTTGCACCACTTACGTTCCTTTTCTTTACACCGTCTACGAATCCGCCTACAACCTCAGGCTTGAAGAATGTGTGCGTATTCTCTGATATTCACAATCCTCTATCATTCAGCACGTCTCTTCAGACCAAGTGCCATGCGTTTGTCGATCCATACGTCGAACACGACTCCCTCACCCTCCTACTTGATCTTATCCTCCTCAAACGCGGCGTATACAGGCATCTTCTTTACAACCGCGGATCAGAGCCCCGCAAGGCTTCCAACGACGGCAAAGACCCTTTCCCTCGCACTAATCTGGCCGTGAAACGAACATGGCTGGACGACAGAGAGAAGGTTGGCACTCGACTTTTTTCACATCCTACTAGTTTCGTTAATCCTTCGTCAGAGGAGGTGGCTATGGGTGCTCAAGCTGGGTATCGTACTTATATTCCTAGACGCCTGTTAGTTCGTTTCTCGCTCATAGCTGTGTCAGATCTCTGAAGTTCCTAGATATTCGATGGTGCCATCTAAGTGGGTACAATGTCGCGTGCTATCCATTCGCTTAAACTACTTTTGGAGACCCCAATCCGCCTTCAGCTGGGTCTCCTTGGACGCTGGACCTCTTCATCCACTTTCTTAGAGTCCTGGTAGGCTGCATTGCAGGTGAGCGGCGAGTTAGAACTGGTCCTTTTAGCCTGCGCTTCTGACACGTCATATCTTTCTCAGAAACCATTGCCTTTCATTCCGGCATCAGTCTCATGTGTTACATGACACTGGCTCTGTTGAATACAATTCCATACTCCAAGGGTACCGTTCCATCTGATATTAGACGCGAGTTTCGGTAAGTGTATCCTTGCCGGTCCCTCGGAAATTTCAATCAAGTCACCTGTTGCAGATTTTCCTTGATCCCACTCACTTTGTTCTACTCATCGCTCACCAAATTGTTCTTGTTGTATCTATTGACTATATGGAGGCCATCGACAGCGTCGATACCTCCTCCATCGTTTGGAATCCAATTTGTGCAGTTGAATACATCATGGCAAGAGTGCGCCCAACGTGCCTTCATCGCCTTGGACGACGACAAAATTGACAAGGAATGGTTCATTCGCAATATTGTTGGCGGTATGTCGGCTGGGTTTGGGCTGAGAGGTGTGTCTGCGATCCATTCACGTAGTACCTGACTTACGTCTATGATTAGTGGTTCTGGATGCGCATCCGTTATTGACAACGTTCGTCGTTGTTGTTGGCTGGGCGCACAAGACACTTGTGGCGAGCATGATCAGTCATTGGGTGGGGGGTAGTGAACGAACAGGAGATGCCTGGTTGGCATATAGTATACCGTGAAAAATGATGGTATGTTTGATTTCTCCCACAGCATTGCGTATTTTATTATTATATTTAGTCCACTAAATGTCCGATGATATAAACGAACCCCAGCCCAGATTGTACTAGAAGCATCGTATCGAATTACAGATCACAGTCGAAGTAATTGCCTTTAATCACTGCAGGGCAGCCTTGCGTATCTGAAAATTGGACTCAGCATGACACGCGCCACTGAAGAGATAGATTTTTACCTTTGTTCGTTGGGCAGTCACTCGCATTATCGCAACACTTGACACATGCGCGACGCCCAGCAGGTTCTACAAGCTCCACATAATGATTATAGCTAGTAAATGAGTCATCAGCAAAGACATGAAAATCCCATCTAGCAATGGATACATACCCCAGACATACGCTGCCCTGAGGATTTCCCCTGCCTCCAACACCACCACTGGAATCGTACTGGCCGCCAGCATCATTGACATTCAGACGGCTCAACTTTTCAGGGCGAATACATCCCGTCACTGTAGGACGCGTTAATACATCTATCCAAATCATGGATTGGACCAACTCACGTTGTGCATATCGTCCGCCGGAGCTGCTACGTCCATTCTTGAATTCGACGTTGCTCCAGAAATCAGCGGGGAGCTGACCCTGCTGAGGCGAATACCTGCCAGTCGGCGAACAGTATGTTTTGGTTCCGCCAGGCTGCTCACTGACACCAATGTCTGTGTGCGGCTGACTGTGAAAGCAACCCGTCGTCAGCGACTTATCTTCAACGAAAGCGGAACCGACAAACCGGGGCATGATCATGCTGCGTAAAGTCGTGCGGGTCAGCCGGAACAGGATATTGGCAGAATAAGAGAGGCGTACCAGTATTTGCTGGTGTTGGTGACGTAGACGACGTTATCTACCGCTTGCTGAGCCTCGAGAAACTCCGTATCAGAGGCTGGAGATGCCAACACTCCAGAAGGAATCAAGAGTGCGATGCCGAACAAGGCGCATTGAAGGGAGCGGTTCATGTTGATCAACGTCAGATTTCACAGTTATGTGTGTGTGGAAAGGAAGATATGCTCGAGGCTGACACCGACTCCCTCTTATATAGTAGAATTCTCAATGCCTCCTATTCTGCCCCACACCGGGCTGTTATGACCATTGCTATTCTGCCTGAGGTCATGTTATGGGGCTAATCTCTGAGAGGGGGAAATCAGGAACGAAAAGGAATTTGCCGAGAAGGCCGCTGCGTTGAGGGAGGTAGGTACCACCATGATTTTCTATGTAGATTCCTCACCTTGACGCATAGACCCTCCTCACAAACTGTTGTTTTACACTATTAAATTAATTACGCGGTATGGTTCGGATTCCTGTCCAGGAGGCGGTATCTCCTGTCTCCTTCGCATGTGGTTCCCATTCATGGGAAAGCAGGTACAGATGACATCGCTATTGTCGCTTGCCTGGCCGTTGGAGATCACCAAGATCCACACCCGACTCAGCGCCTGTCGGAGGAACTTGGTTTACAATGCAGGCATTGTTGAATGTAACAGAATGTAGCAGAGATTCTAAAATATTTTCCTGTTGCCCGCCAACAATCATACACAATCCAGACAAATATATATAATCGACGGAAAATCGGCTCTAATAGCCGAGGTTTTCACTGGGGGTCAACTGCTGGCACAAACTCCACCATCAGCCTTCTGGTGGACCTGAGTTTCAAGAGCCCTAATATTTATGTCATATCCTGGCTGAAGTTGAAGCCATGCAGAGAGTCTTGGCTTGTGTTAAATATAGCTGGTAACATTCGGGTGGTGAGTGCCGCCCTTGTGGCAAGTACACAATTGTTTGTGCTCGTGCCGCAAAATCCATGAGCAGTGTATCCATCGTCAATCTACCCTTGACAACGGCATTGTTGGCCATTTCATCTTCAGTGGCAGGTGCATCATCCATTGCACCGTCCGGAACAGGTACGTCAAGGTGCAAAAAAAACGCCATGCAAGCCCTCGATCGCTGAACTCTTGACCCAGGCATTGCTGCCCGTTTCTTCTGCAGCGGCAGGCGCGTCGTCCATTGCACCGTCCGGAACAAGTGACATGTGCCGGGGAACGGCAGACAAGCTGAGCCCAAAATACGGGCCTTTTGGCGGGAGTTGTGGGTTACTAATTCAGAGCCCTCAGAACCTATATAGCTCGCATGCCCCTTTCGGTCATTGCAGCAGTACTACGTAATCTTCTCGGCAATCATAGAATAAACGGGATCATAGCGTATCTAAGACTCGGATAATCCTTTCCAAATTCTTTCTTGTAGTTCATATGTTTCTTGGCAGCCCAAATGGCCATCTGGCAGATGGAAACTAGCGTAAAAATGGAGGCTGAGATGCACGGAATGATGAGTCTGACAAGCTATTATGGAGGGCCGTGACACACCTGCAAGGCTACCCGTCATCGCGCAGAAAACAATCCACGCAAGGGCCTCGAAGAAATAATGAGGGCAAGAGAGGAATGAGAATCCATATCCGTATGGGATTGCGCGTTGGCGGCTGCCTTCAGGGCGAAGCGAACGAAGTGTCAAGTGTGCGCTCAAATTTGATAATTCGGCAAACTTCAGACGTCAATGAGCGTATCGGGGGCAATCAAATTACTTACTGCCCACAGGCCAGCACAGACCATCAGAAACGTGTCATTATCCCAGATTGTTCCTTTCAGAGATGGAGCAGAGTAGGCTGGCCGATATAAGTCATAAGCTAGAAGTAGACCTAGAATACTGTCAACAGGTCGTATCAGCTAACTAGAGAGCAGGCTCGCCGCTGAGCAGATGGTAGTGGGAAGAGCTGTAGAAGGCGTGTCATCGTCATGTTGGGAACGGCAGATGACGCATACTTTTTAAAGATGTTCATGAGAGGCATAGTACCATGGGAGAATCGATGAACGCTGTGGTAGTTGAGATAAATCGGTGTATAGCGTTCGTGCATAAAACATAACTGACAACATCACCTCGAGCTCACGCTTGACAAAATGCATAATGACGAGCCAGTATGCATATCTGAATGAACATTAGACCAGAAACTTGTCCTCTAGCCCTTGAATACCCACTTTTGCAATGCGCTGTGCTCAACCGTTTGTCCATACCAATATTGTGGGAATCGATAGAACAAAGGATGGATAACAAGAGGTCCAAGCTGGACATCAAGCAGTTAGAACACACATGAGAAACGGAAATGAATACGTACATATTCGACCAAACACACAGACCTCCAGCCGATTTGAGGTCCCAAATCTTTTACATGGAGCTCACCGCCCTGGAACTTTTCACCTAGCACGTCGGACAACCTCGCATGATCATCGAGAGCCTTTTTGTCGTCCTTGATGCTGATTTTTTGGCGAGTGGGGTAGAACTAGGGCGTTAAGAGTGTCAGCAACGGTGGCAGCACGGTATGAGGGCTGTACCTGGGGAAACGTGTTTGCAATGGCATTCTTTACATGGGCGACCGTGGCGTCCTTTGCGACGTCAATGGTGATGGGCAAGCCTTGAGCACAAGAGGGTGGCCTGGAAGCCGAGGAAATTCTGAGTGAAACCATGAACACAACACGTGATAAGTACACAATGCCAGGATGTGATGCATCAGTGCCTCTCAACGTATGCCTGACTGCGTCGTATCGATATCGTGCACCGTACTACGCATCGCTGTCAGATGTTCCGAGGGCAAACGAAGTGAGGATTATTTGACCCGGCATCGCGCCTGGGGTCCACATGTCTGACATCCAGACACGTACTACTACTGGGGTGCCGCATTGCTCGGGTCTCAAATGACGTGCTTAGTAATAGCATAGCCACCTCAGATGTGTCCGATTGTCTCTACCGCGACGTTCTTCGCTAATTGCGCTTGTTCTTCTGTGATGTACGGCACAAAACAGCAGGATTGAGTTCCAACAAGATATTACATGTAGATTAAGACAGATTCATCTCGTAATCTGACTCATATTCTTGATCCTCCTCGTGTTCACCAACTCCAAGTGTTGTAACGTGCTTGCCCAACTCTTTTCCATCAGTACTTCTGGACGTAACTCCAGTGTTGTATCGGGATACGGCTGCTAGAAGGGCTTCCAGCTTATCAGCCTTCAATTTGAGTCGAGCCTTGATTGGTATGTCCCTATCCCATTGTCGGTGTGCCTCCAATTGCTCGTGAATCTGTGTATTGGTCATCTTGGCAATGTTAGCTGGGTCGAGAACAAGTTGAGTGGCTGCGATTCGTTCTGCTTTTTCTTGTTCTCGTTGCCGCTTCTCATTGGCTTTTACTTTCTTCACAGCAATTGCTCGGTCATCAGCTTCCACCTGTTCCTTCTCGCGCTGACGCTCCATCTGGCTCCTGTCCAGTTCGCGTGCCTTTCGTCGAAGGTATGCTTGATTTTCATCATCGAAAAGATACGTTTTACTAAAAATATTCCCATCGTTCATGTTGTAGGTAAAAGCAGCATTAAACCCGCAAAGTGTATTGCGAGGTTTTGCTCGCTGGTTTCTTTGCTTCCGCATGCTGAGGACGTTTACATAGCATACGTATTTACAGTCTACAATACCTACGACGCGTCTGTCACACACGTGACATCTCGCGTAAATTAGGTTGCCGCGTCCACGCATTGTTCGGCAGTTCCTGAAACACTTTCCCTATGTAACGGTCGTGACACGTATACTAAAGTAGCCTCCATTACCTGTTGTGATCACTTTGTTCATTTCGGATTTCGTTAGTTTTTAGCCAACGGCTGTTTGATATAAAGATATCAATGAAAACAACAGAAATCTGGAAATGGGTTTGAAGAAGTTGCTCTTATGAGGTACATATACTACTGGGAACAGAGTTTGAGCAAGGCAACCCATGAAAATCCATCCTGAACTCAGTCGGACAATATTGAGCTCGGCCGTATAGCGTCACAACAACAAGGACAAACAATTAGCTTGTTTGCAGGGATTGCGGCACCCCACTACTACCCCATGCCACGGGTTGGCACCCAACCCGTGATCGCGTGATCCCAGTGAGAAATGGCGCGGATGGCATCCAACCGCTAGCATCCAAGTCCGTGACAAGCTGCGCCGCGTGTTCGTCCGCTCACTGCCTCATGGCCGCTCCCAGCTGTAGCTGACCGCTCGCTCCCCAGTGCCTACTGTTCTCATGTACCTAGAGTACCTTTTTCAATGACATTATTTTTCCACAATTGTGTTCACGTCACGCAATCCTAGTCAGTCGAGAAATGCAACCACCGGCCTCCCACAAGTGGTGCAGCTGCATGCACCTCTGCAATGGGGGCAAGTGCCTCCACCCACGGTCACATAACCAACATAAAAAGTATAGTGACCAAGATCTAGATGACAAACGCGAGGCTCTGTAGGAGCAAGTCATCGGCATCCCTTACCCACAGCACCAGCGCGCCCGCTTTCATCGCGCTGGGAGCGCCATGTCAGACAGGTGCGTAAAACATGTTCTACAACCTAGTTCCTGTACTTATAACTGTACCAGAGTTGGGTGGAAAACAAAATATCCTAAGTGGTGGACAAGCCTTGTCACGTCCCGTCGTCCAAGTGCGGATGGTCACGTCAAGGCCACTTCGCATCGTCAACACCAGGCATTCCGTGATTGAAGTTGCATTCACGACTATGAAAAGCGTGCTTCGAGGGCTGCGAAGACCAGTACTATGAGAGACGGTAAATTGGAAGTGATGCATGACTGACTTCTTTTGCAACGGTTTTGGCGCGACTTTCGTTTCGTATAGGTCCCATGGCTTTGACGGCTCACGATTTCGAAAGCCAGAGCTAAAGCCATCACTTCACGCGCGGATGTATTCTCGCAGTTTATACGTTCCATAGTTGTTAGAGTTTTTCTGCGCGGCAAAAAACCGAACATTGACGCGAACTTCGTAAACTTTCTCGTACAGGGCTGACTGCGTCGGTATGAAGGTGTTGCTTGACCGATGGAAGTGACTTGAGCAGCTACCAACTTATTCACGACCAATTTCAACCTCCAAGCATTGCCGCATTGATGATGACCTTGAAGACGTAAAATAGCAGTACCGCACTTCTGGCCCATCCATCCGTTCCATGGCAGGCTCTAAGGCCTCGTTGGAAATCAGCAGGGCATCGACATCAAGCTCAACGTCGGGGTCCTTAGATTATCCAAGCTAAGCTTGACCACCTCTGCAAGCGTGCATGTTTAGAATTGGATAAAAAGGTCTGCCCCTGCTGACTTATGCATGTTCCCTCATAAATCTCATGCCATTGCGACATCCAGTATCTGAGTGCAGACTGGCCTTGAGCACGACGACGCGGACCCAGAGATCAAGGGCAAACCCGGTTTCAAACTTGTGTTCGTCTTCAGCCCCAATCCCTTTTTCAACAACACACCTGCTCAAAAAGACTTATCTCTACCAGGAAGAAGTCGGGTACTCGGGTGATCTCATGTTTGATTGTGTGATCGAGACTGAGATCAAGCGGAAGGACGACCAAAATCTGAAGAAAGAGTTTGAGATCAAGACACAGAGGAACAAGAGTGAGTTTTCATCTGCGTGTGCATTTGTATGCGTGCTCACACACGGCGGTTTTGGACGTGCTAGCTACTAACCGTACGAGGCTCGTGCACAAGGCGAGGCCCACAGAATCCTTTTTCAACTTTTCAACCGCCCCAGCCGCTGACGCGATCGAGAATGGAGAGGTGAATGATGATGAACTCGAAGAAATCAGGTCGATTTCCAGATTGGAGAAGATTTCAAAGAAAAGGTCTCCCGTACCCCTCCCAGTCTCATCTTCGGCTCTTTTCTCATTACTATATAGATTATCCCTCGCGCCGTTGGTTACTTTACGGGCAAAGCGCTCGAATACGACATGCTGGACGAAGATGAGGATGATTGCGAGGACCTCGAGGACGAGGTGTGTTTCTCGTTGTCCGGACTCTTTTATTCTTCTATCTCTTATCTTTGCTCCTGTTGTGATCCGTGTTTAACAGGACTCGGACTCGGATGGCGGTCTACTCAATCTCAGACGTGGTGGCGGTGGCTTGCGTCAACGCGGAAGAGGTCGCGCTGCGGCTGCGGCTGCGGGGAACAATAATGGGAACGTGAATTCCGATGAGTGTAAACAACCTAGTGATCATATTCGCTCTCATCCAAAAGACTCTGGTTCGGCTTTTATGTTTCTTTTCTTTTCTTTTCTTCCCTCTCGCGCTACGTTGTCTCTTGTGATTGTGTTGTTGCTGCATTATGATATCATTTTGTCACGTCCCATCGTTTCCATGTTTTCAATCCAGACCGAGTTTCAAATTCTTCTCTTTCTCTCTCTCCTGCACGGACGGACGGGACGGGAGGTAGAATGTCAGAATATATGCCATTGTGCCTGGTCAGGGGACTGTTGGGTATCAGCATGGCCTGCCGCCGTAGATGAAATCTTGGCGCGGCAGATCCTGATGTCACAATTTCGATAATTTCCTATGTGATGTTAATAGAAGTACAGAAGGAGCGCATGGATGGCACGAACAGGAATCAGTAGGTTGTTTCCCTAAACGAAGCCAAATGAATGCGTTAGTTGAAAGAAATAAGAAACTGGTAGTACGTGCATGCGTGACAATCTTTCCCGTAGCGCTGACGATATTTGCACTTGGCTATTCCATCTCCACGTCATGGATCCGCGCGAGTTCCAGCATTGAAATTTCTGGTGGAGGCGAACACCCTCACCTAATCAATTCCATGCATGAACCTTTCGTCGTCATCGTCGTCGTCGTTCGGTCGTGTGTTGGCGGGGAGCAAAAGCGGCTCATACATTATTCTGGAGGGGACCAGCGCGGTCAGTTGTGATACTGCAGTCTCGTCATGAAGCTGCTCTGTGTTCAGTTGGTGGGGTGCCAGCACGTACGCGTGTGATGGGATGTCACGACTCACGATCGGTCCGTTGGTGCTTTTGTCGTAGCGCTTTGGAAATTGCCTCCGCCCATATACTTTGTCATTAAATACGGGTATAATGAATGGTAGATGCAGCTTCTGTATCAATTCTCCCCTCCCATATTCGCGCGGTGTTGGTGTGACAGCTGTTACACCCACGCTTTGATCTTGACCACCACGTACTCACCTTAAGCTTGTTGCTACGATCGGTAACTTTCATCTTTACTACAACATGCTTGATGATGATTTTTTCCACATGTAGACTATGACCAGCAAACCACATATGCCCCCTCAGTCCACTACAAACTTGGGTCCCTTGTCTGGGGCACGTGATTTTTCAGTTGGACATGTAGAACTCAATGAAGTTCATGGAAATGTATGTTCATGTCTTTGAATGGAATTGTTTCATTCTAATATCTATGCAAGGTCAACAATAACCACTATTACAACAATCCAACCCCACTGACTTCAAGTCTGCCACCTTTACCACCTTTGAAACATTCTAGTACTATGTTCAAGGGTCGTGAAAAATACCTTGATAAGTTGAATGAATATTTTGGACAGAATTCAACAGGGGGAAGGGCTCGGAGATCATTTCTTCTGTATGGAATGGGAGGCATTGGCAAGACTCAGATCTGCCTCAAATTTATTGAACAGAATGATGAATTGTGAGCATTCAAAATATTCAGACATTCCAAATAATTGATTTCACAGGTTTCTTCATACTTTCTGGATTGATGCATCCTCTGAGAACACTATTGACCTTGCATTGAAGCAGATAGCTCAGGAAGAGAATGTCATTCCTGGGAAAACAATTTCAGCTGCATTGGGTCTCAAATTGATATCTGAGAGAGACAACTGGCTCATGATATATGATGGTGCAGATGGAGATTATGATATTGTTGAAACATATCTCCCACCAGGAAGAAATGGGAGTATTTTGATAACAAGCAGGAATCCTGATTTGAAAAGAATCACAAAGAATTCAATGGAAGTCAGTGAATGGAGAGGAAGAAGCTATTTTGCTGCTACTAGAGTCAGCCTCATTGCATGAATCACCCAATGATCTCAGATTGTTAGCCAAACAACTTGTTTCCAAACTGGGTGGCATTCCTCTTGCCCTTGATCAAGCTGGATCATACATTCAGATTTGTGCTTGTAGCCTTGAGGATTATCTGGAGAAATATTCCAAGCATCAGAAAGAGTCATTTTCCAGAGCTACCTTTAAGGGTGCATCCAATTATCAATTTTCTACATATGGAACATGGGAAATATCTATGCAAGAGATTGAAGTTAGGGCTGCAAGGGCCCCAGAGGCATGCCCAGCAGCAGCAGCAGCACAGAGTGCCATCATATTAGTGAAGATATTTGCCTTTCTGCATCATACCAATATTCCAGCAGATTTGTTCAAAAATGCTGCTGAAAACTATGTAAAGAGGGTCCTCAAAGAGGAAGAAAAGTTCTTATCCCAGCACAAGAATCAGTGACACTGTTGGATTTTCAAACATTGTTCTTGAATGAGAAGGGTGAATGGGACAGGACACAATTCATGAAAGGTATCCATGTGCTTGTTTCATTTTCATTGATCAAGAGGGACAATGCACACTATTCAATGCACCCATTAGTTCATTCATGGAGCAGTGACAGGATACTTAAGACAGAGATTGAAACCTATTACTGGAAAGCAAGAGCATTGCTGTCCTGTTCAATAGAGGATGACTGTGACATAGACAACCATGCATTTTGTCAACTGCTTGCTCCACATGTCAAATCAAATTGTCAATATGGACTTGACATGAACATGACAGCAACATACTATGATGATGAACATGAGAGGTTTGCACTTATTTTTGATAAAATTGGTGATTGGAAACAGAAAGAGCAGTTGTTAATTGTGGCAATGAATCAAAGATGTGAAAGGCTTGGATCAGACCATATGGACACTCTTGCCAGCATGAACAATTTGGCAAACACATACAGGTCTCAGGGAAGGTGGGATGAAGCAGAGAAGCTGCACCTGGATGTGATGAATGCATTAAAAACAAAGCTTGGATCAGATCACCCAGACACTCTCACCAGCATGAACAATTTGGCAAACACATACAGTGATCAGGGAAGGTGGAATGAAGCAGAGAAGCTGCAGCTGGATGTAATGAATGTGAGAAAAGCAGAGCTTGGACCAAATCACCCAGATACTCTCACCAGCTTGAACAATTTGGCAGTCACATACAGTGACCAGGGAAGGTGGAATGAGGCAGAAAAGATGCTGTTGGATGTCATGAATGGAAGAAAAGCAAAGCTTGGATCAGACCATCCAGACACTCTCAACAGCATGAACAATTTGGCAAGCACATACAGCAATCAGGGAAGATGGAATGATGCAGAGAAACTGCATGTGAATGTGATGAATACAAGAAAAGAAAAGCTTGGATCAGACCACCCAGACACTCTCACAAGCATGAACAATTTGGCAATTGTATACAGTGATCTGGGAAGGTGGAATGATGCAGAGAAGCTGGAGTTGGATGTGATGTATGCAAGAAAAGCAAAGCTTGGATCAGACCATCCAGACACTCTCACTAGCATGAACAATTTGGCAATCACATACAGTGATCAGGGAAGGTGGACTGATGCAGAGATGCTCCAGTTGGATGTGATGAATGCAAGGAAAGCAAAGCTTGGATCAGACCACCCAGACACTCTCACCAGCATGAACAGTTTGGCAATCACATACAGTGATCTGGGAAGGTGGAATGAAGCAGAGAAACTGCAGTTGGATGTGATGAATGCATCCAAAACAAAGCTTGGATCAACCACCCAGACACTCTCAACAATATGAACAATTTGGCAAACACATATACATCTCAGGGAAGGTGGAATGAAGCAGAGAAGCTGCACCTAGATGTGATGAATGCATTAAAAACAAAGCTTGGATCAGACCACCCAGACACTCTCACCAGCATGAACAATTTGGCAAACACATACAATGATCAGGGAAGGTGGAATGAAGCAGAGATGTTGCAGTTGGATGTGATGAATGCAAGGAAAGCAAAGCTTGGATCAGACCACCCAGATACTCTCACTAGCATGAACAATTTGGCAATCACATACTTTGCTCAGGAGAGGTGGACTTGTGCAGAGAAGCTGCAGTTGGATGTGATGAATGTCAGAAAAGCAAAGTTTGGATCAGACCACCCAGCTACTCTCAGCAGCATGAACAATTTGGCAATCACACATGGCAATCAGGGAAGGTGGAATGAGGCAGAGAAGCTACAGCTGGATGTAATGAATGCAAGCAAAGCAAAACTTGGACAAAATCACCCACACACACTCACCAGTATAGCTCAATTGGCAATCACATACAGTAAGCAGGGAAGGTGGAGTGACTCAGAGCTCATGTTATCCACTGCAATAAACTCAATGCACCAAGTCATGGGAGCCAATCATCCAACCACCTTGGAATACACAAATGATTTGGATGAATTGCACCAGCAGATCCAGGCCTCCCATCACAAAGGTAGGTAATATCATACTAAGTCTGTCTTAAACATGACTGAATTTGTTTAAGGAGATGATGAGGAGTGACAAGGGTGAGCAGGAGAAGATGGTGTGAAAGAGTGTTGACTAGTTGGTTGATTTCAAATGTATAGTAGTACATAAGCCTTTGACTGAAATGTTGGTGTGGTTTTCAAAGCAGTCCTCAATAATGGCCCTCTGAACAATGTGCTCACCACCACCTGCAACATTCCATGTATTTTCCAAAATTCATACCATCCTCATGTGCACACCCATGATAATAATAATAATACTAGCTAGCCCCACTCTTTCCTTTCATTTTTTCCAGTGGGGTTGCATTTGGCTGATGGTGGGCAAGGTGGGCATCTCCCATGGCCTTTAGTGTGCTACAAACTCAATCATTCTGATATTCATCAGGACAATGTCTCATTGGATTGAGTACTTTGAGAACTCCACTGAGTAACAGATGACTCAGGTTCATCATCATCAGGCTTGGTATCTAAGTCCCAACAATTTCAGTGATGTTGAATGTCACTACTAATGTACCTGACTATATGTTGAACATCACTGAAATTGTTGGGACTTAGATACTGAGCCTGATGATGATGAACCTGAGTCATCTGTTACTGAAAGTGATAACAGTTGGGATGATGTCACTGACCATGACATAGCTGAGAGCACTGACAGTGACAGTGGTGAGACCCATGGAGCCATAGCAAACCCAACTGCTGCCAAGAAGCAATTTGCAGCTGAGGTGAGTTTGTGATTGAAAATCATGACTTGCAATCAATAATGTTAATATATCCACAGTGCACATTCTGGTCAGACAATTCCAAAGACAACAGTATGGGGCTTGCTCATGAATTCATTATCCAAGGAGATGTTATTGAGATATCTGATGATGACAATGAAGCAGTCATCTCACCAACACCCCAATTCATTTCAGAAAGCAATCCAGTCAAGGTTAAACTGGTGAGTGATCATTTGCACCAAGTTGGATGTTACTAATATAACTCAGAACCTCTGACACAAGGTGAGGCCAATATATGATGGGCAACAGGTTCATAAATTTAATACCCAATCAGCAACACCTTCTGTTAGTCAGAAAACCAACCATCAAGATGGCAAGGCATGTGAAAAGCGGCCCATGTATATTACAACTATTTACAAGCATTATGTCAGACACCTGGTCCCTCAGCAGTAACAACCCCTGATGCATTGGTATCTGTGGCATTATCAACTCCTGTAGCACCAATATTGATGCCAGTTGCTGTCTCAATGGCTGCACCCTGGCCACCATACACAAACCTAGTGATAGGTACCAAATCAAAGAAGCTTTCACTGACCACCCAAATATTTGAGCTTCGACTCATCATCTGGAAAGCTATGTACATAATTGAAACTTGCATTTGTTTTGACAATGCTTTCCCAATGCTAGAATAATGTGCCAAGTGGAACCAATCCTCCCTCAAGAAGGCTTGTTCTTCAATGGAGCAGATCAGTCATGAAGGTGCCAAGATAAAATATGCCCAGTTTAAGGCTTGTATTAGTGTTGACAACCAATACCTCAACATTATATCATTGGTGGTGAGTTTATACTGTTGTGATGAGGTAGGAACTAATACTTTTGTCTGTAGCTCAACCCACATATTAGTCTCCTCCAAGGAGCCACCAAAGCTGCTGCTAACATCAACACTTGTACTGGTTACAACCTACATGCCAGCAGCACACAACTGGTACAAACATTATTGCAACAGAAGCATTACATCTACCCATGGACAAAGCATGTCAGTATCAATTGGTTTGTGGCTGTTGCTTATAAATAATGCTACATTGAAAGGGCAGAGGTTTCAAGCATGACAAGCCTTATGAACATCCAGCCATCATTGGAATGCTCTGTGATGACCTCTTTTCAGGCCATGACTCAATCCTGCTGAAATACTGATAACATTTCAAGCCTGGCAAAAAGCATACATATGCTCTGACACAAGCAATGGTGGCCCTTGCAGCAATGACAGTGAGTCTGGATAATATTGATGACAATGGCTCATGAGCATCAATAGGTGTTTGTGTCATTGAAGGAATGGGAATCTGGTCCCAATGTACCTACCCATTTTATGACAAACACCTCTGGGGAGATATACCATGATCATATCAAAGACATAAATCATATCCAGGACCAAAGCAAGCAGAAGTATGAGTCTCTCATGTGTTGTCTCTTCAGATTGGCCTTGTATTTGTCCTTTCTTTGATAAGTCTGCACTTTTCTAACCAACAGTTCTAGGAACTTGAACATTGGTTTGGGAAATGATTCGATCAATAGCAAAAGCATAATTGATATCAACAATATGGCTATTGACTAACCTGCTACTTGTACATTCTGACTAGTTGTCCATTCTACATAAACAGTGGCCTGAAAAATACTGAAAACATATAAAATGTTATACAAAAATCTAAACTGACATGTGATATGATATATACCCTCATTTAATCATAATATATATAGTTTTCTTCCTTGTAAACCTGGAGTTTAATTAAGTTGAATTGGCAACAACAATAGATAAGTTTGTGCACATTAACTCCAACTAACTCTAACCAGTTAAAATGTGTTGGGACCTGTTAGGACCCTCTGTAAGTTTAGTGGTAATTTAGTTTTTCACTAAATGGACGAAAATCATCTTATTTCAGGTTAATTGTCAGATTTGCTGATGTGAATTATTATTAGATCTTGGTTGCAGGCATGGCCAGCTTATTCTGATCATTGTCACCAAGGTTGAAAAGCAAATGGTCCAGGTTCATGTTCAAATGTTTCACTTGCCATTCCATCTGGAACCCAAGTCTGACAGTTGTCTAGATCTATTCCAATTGTTTACTTAATCATTTCTTGGTCATGCCCCAACATGCCGAGACTATTGCATCTGTTCTGCTAATGCTCAACAGCAGTTTGTTTCTTTAAGATTTGATGCTAGGCATGAAATCATCAGCCTCAATGTCAGGAAAAATGCAGACAGTGATTTTACACTTATTACCTTCAATTATGGCTAGATAACAAAAAAATTCACTAGACAAAAGTTTGACTAACCCTGGTTAACAATAATGCAGTCCATTAACTGCTAAGTGATACTACCTGAAATTAGACTTAGTTAGAGCAATACACAGTAAACCTTCTTCTCAGTTTCACTTGATGTACTATGATTCATACAGGCATTACAACAAATGAACTATGTATATTTCATTAAAGAAGATATATAATGTACAATTTTTTTCAGTTTATACTTTATCAGTTTTTTTTGAGCTGTAGGTAGTATGCTGGGTTGTATGTAGGCAGTTGGTACATATATGATGCAGTCATCATTAGGACAGGTGTGTACAGACTTGAGATCACAATGTTACAAGTCAATCAGTGGCCATGTTGTCAATATTGGTAATCACTTCTGGATTGTTGGCTCCAGTGCCACCTGATTCCCTGCTATCAAGTTAGCTACAGTACAACAGATCCAAACACCTTAATGTCTTCAAGGTCTTTGATATGACCTTGGCAAATGTCAGCATATACATTTGTTGTGAAATGAGCTGGTGAATAAACTCTGGTCTCCCATCCTTTAGCAATGCATATACCTGGGAATAGATACAAGTAAGTGATTGTCAAACATGCAACATTCTTGCCATACTCACTGCAGTTGTGGCAAGCACAACCATGGATGGTGTTAATGCATGCTCACATTGATTATCTTGCCTGAAGTGGCCCAGGTACTGAGTGATGATCAAGTTAGGACCTACAAACAGGTCATCTCAAAGGGTTCCAATAATCGCTGGATGCTCAAATGGCCAATTCAGTTGGAAACCTTGCACCTTGGTCTTGGTAAGTCATGTGTTCAAAGTCATGAGAGTAGGAAAGCTTACCAGTGCATCCATAGGAGGATATATATATTGTTTTCATTGTAATAATACTTGAACAACTTCTGCGCTTTGTCCATGGAAGTCATATGAGGTGCGAACATTGATGCTGGCAGCTGACTTTGTTTGGCCTCTCAGTAGGCTGATGCATGGATCAAGCTTAGTTAATTGTTGATTAACATGGATTAGTGTGAATGACATTACAATGGTTGATATTTCATGGATGTATTCATTGTCAACCCCAAAGTGCTCATAAAACATCTTATATCTTTTCTTAACACTGGCAGGGCTTGGCCAGTCTGAGATGGTTCGACTCACTTTCTGGAGGGCAGAGCAATTCCACATATACCATTCATTGAGAGTAGGAAATGCATTCTTGAAATGAATATGGGCTACAATGGCTTTCAGTGCTTTGCAAATGATAAGCTTAAGCTTGTAATGTTGAGCACTCAAGCAAATGTCATTGGACCTTGGACCTCTCAAGAGATAAGTGTACCATGGCCAGTGCAATTTGATCCAGGTGCCTCCAATATACTCCTTGATACCCCCAGAGGCCACCAACAGTACCATCAATATAATAACATGATATTGAGAATTCCTTACTACATTTTCTTTGTCAGAATCACTTGAACTGTTGAACTCGACAAACATTTCTTCTTATAGTTTGGTAGCATCAATAGTCATATGGTGTACAATGATATCCTTAATGGCCAGTGGCTCCTCATTGTGGGACTTGCTTGGACACTTAGGCTGCCCCAAGCACATGGTGGGTGACAGACTGGCATTGTGATGACCTGATAGAGGCTGTGTTAGCAGTGTGACATTTGATATTGAAGACTCATCACCTATATTACTAGCAGTGGCTTGATGCATAGATGACTTATTAGTGTCATGATCACTGTCACCAAAAAGTTTGATTGGCAATCCCAAAACATGGTTATCTTCATCATCAGACCATACCAGTTGCTAACACTGACATTAGAGGCTACAAACCAAGACAAAGTGAAGTACTTACTTCACCTGTAAATTTCTTCTTGGCCACTGTTATATTGGCAATTGTGTGATTCCCTTCATCATTTAATGCATCAGCAGCTTTGTCATCACCCACTGGGGTTTCTTCTTGAGTTACTGACAAGTCAGTTTCAGTTGCAGATGAGTCATTGACAAAAGGATCACTATTCACTGCTATTATTGAAGGCATTGGTTTGGAATTATGATGGCATAGAGAAGCACTTACCCTTTTGATTATGGGATGACTGACTAGTTACTGCCAAATGGCTGGGACATCACATGACTTTGGCTGGTGTTTTTGGAGCCAGTTGGAGGAGGGGGATGGAGACTAATCCATCATCATTGGATAATTCACCTTGTGTTGAGGTGAGAAAATGAGGACAGAAAATGAATGAAAGTATGAATGCACCTTGTTGGCTGGCCACCGCTGAATGGTCAGGATGTGGTTTGACCTGTTGAGCTTGCTTCTTGGGAGCCAGCTGGAGGAGGGGGGACAGATACCAATCCATCATCATCGGATGATTCACATTGTGCTGAGGAGTGAAAGAATGTGGAGGAAGGGGGAAAAAGGGCATGAGAACACACATTGTTGAACTTCTGCCTTTTTAACTAAAACAACATATTATTTGCTATTGTTTGGAAGTATCAACAAAGTCATGTGCCACTCACCTTTCTTATATTGCTGCCACACTGCCTTGGGACTCACTCCTGGACCCTGCTTGCTGGATCCTGCCACCTGCATCCAGACTAATGATCCCCCTTGTGAGTATTTAACACAGGAAAGAGTTGTAATCAACTGACTCATGTTGCTCAGTGCATTGGCTTTAGCACAACAAGGTCCTAGCAGCAAACAGTAATGCTGAGAACAGAGACCCAAATGGCATGCTCACCAGTTGGCACCACCAGATCTTAGTGATTGGTTTGCATCTCAGGTGCAGCCTCAATCTTTTTACGAGTGTGGACCATCTTGCTTATCAACTGGCTTGTTGTCATGATTATGATTGACCATGGTAAGTCTGCTGATAGGCATGAAGAGGAGGACTGATTTGATGACTGAAACAGTGAAGCTTTTATAGCTGCAAACCTTTGCAATTAATTATTAGGTTAAGTAATGCCCACTGTCCTGTTCACCAACAAAAAATGTGTTAGTCACATTGCTGCATGATGCACTCCATTTGCAATGTGCCACCAGCTCCAAAATCCTGGCCCAGGGTAATGTCTTAGGCATGCCAGTAGTGTATTATTGACAGGGTTGTAGGTAGTGTTGCCACTGGCTCAGCTCTGAGCCAGCTCTGAACTTAGCCAAGCTGATTTGGAGCCAAGCTGGAGCTGAATTTTCAAAGCCAGTACTGACACATAGGTAAGCACCCTGCCTTGAGTAAAGCTCCCCTGCAGTGTTTAAGCATTTAGGATGTTTTGTTTCACTCATTACAGAGCTTGGGAGTAGTGGCTGCATGACTGGAAGCCAGGGTAGGGTCTTGGCACAAGGTGAGTAAAGATTTGATCATATCTCAGTCATTTCTCAACAGATTCCCTTCAATGTAGGATCATTTAAAAGCTCCATCTGAGCTAATTCTTGATGTGTTAACTGTTTGGCACTGTGTGCACTTGATCCCACCTGTCAAGATAAAGTTGAGTACCACCATATGTTCTCTTTATCATATCTCCCCCATTTCTTGACAGTTTTGCTGCAATCTAGCACCATTTAAAAGAGATTTTGGCCCTCTTTCTTGTCACATTGACTCCTTGATGTAGTGTGCTTTTTTTCGTTTGTCATTCACCAATCCTTCATCCACATTTTATTTTACATGCATGTGGTCAATTTCACTCTAATTATGTCGCTTTTTGAACCATTTTCTCTACACATGGGATTAATGCATTGCAAGCACTTTTGGGCAGGATGGAGCAATGAAACATAATAATACCTAGCCTATTTATCATGGTCCACTCATAGCTTGAAATTCCAATGAAAACAACTTTTATCCATGGCATTTGATAGAATTACATGCAAAACTGGGCCTACATGACTGAAGAACAGAAAAAACCAGTACCTGAGTATACAGATTTGTGAATAACAAGAAGTTAAATGTGCAGTGCATAAAGTGATTACCACGTCGAAGAAGAGAGTGGAAGGCGCTTTTAAACGACGCAGGATAAAAGTAAAACCATTGTGAAATGGATGAGATATAATAAAAATGGTGTTGGTGAAAAGATTGATAAATAACAAAAGAACAAAAAAACGGCGCATCAAACGGTCAATGCAATGAGAAAGAAGGCCAAAATCTCTTCTAAATGGTGCTAGATTAAAGCAAAACCATGGAGAAATGAGGGAGATATGATAAAAAGACATATGGTGTTACTCAACTTTATCTTGATGGGTGGAATCAAGTGTGCACAGTGCCAAACAGTTCACACATTGAGAATTAGCTTGGAAAGAGCTTTCAGATGATTCTACATTGAAGGGAATCTGTCAAGAAATGACTGAGATACAATCATATCTTTACTCACCTTGTGCCCAGACCCTACCCTGGCTTCCCATCATGCAGCCAGTGCTCTCCAACCTTCTTGAGGCAAGGGATAGGTAAATAAAAGCTTCAAAAAATGTTTATAATGCCTGAGGAGGCATTACCTGGGGCAGGGCACCAGTCAACTTGAAAAACATAGCCAGAGCTGAGCTGAAAAACTGGCTCCAGGGACTGAGCTTAGCCAGAGCCAAGCCGAGCCGAGCTTCAGCAACACTAGTTGTAGGTGCTGAAACTGTCACTGAAGTATGTTATTACTTCATGGTGTCCCAGGCATACCACACTGTGAGTAATCACCATACGTGGTGTTTTCTAACTTAGGACTAATGTCACTTTGTTTAACCCAGCTTCATGGTTCCTGGAATGGATGCTTGGAGTGCATGGGCCCAATTACCTCAGTGGTATATGTCATATGAATTGCAAGGAGGTCTATAGTGGTGACTCAAGTTGATTAGTGCCATCCATTGCTACAGGGAAACCATCATCTCCATATGGTCTGATGTATGGGCTGTTATCACAACTTCACCACATCAGGCTACATGTCTCATGTCACTCACACCTTAAACAAAGTATGCCATGCTGTTTATCACACACAACTCAGGTCTCTACAAGATGATGACTTTGATGATGTTGATGATGACCTTGCAGCTCTACAATGTGTTGTGTTGAACAACTTCACCCCAATACCCCCTAAGTATAGCCCTCAACGTGGCTATCACTGGTTTGACCCTTAGAGGGTATTTCTTTTTCTATTATTTTCTATTATTTACATATATTAGAATAAAGGCAAATACACAAATATACATACAGTAAAAGTGTATATAAGACCAGTAGATATTCAATATATGTTCAGTTGCTCTTTCTTGCTCCCCAGCATGTGAGTATCTCCACTCTATGAGTGTAAGACCTGGAGAGGTCTCTGGTCACTGTTGTTGACAGTGATACAATACTCTTGTCATCACAGACATACAACTCTGTGTCTAACAGACACATGAGCTCATCATTCATGACAGTGACAACCACTGAGACAAACTATGTCTGATGGACATACAATTGCTGCTCAACAGGTTATGGGCCCTGGTAAGCCTGTCATTGTTGTCAATGATGACAAAACATGTCTCAAGGACATGCTTAATGACAATGAAAATTTTTCATATTTTTTCAAAATTATTTTTATGAAACAAGATGCTAATAAAACATGTTTCATAGATAAGAAAATCATATACATCATCATCCTCCAAGACCTCCACTGGCATCAATTCCATCAATACATTCTCCAGCATTGACTACCAAGTCTGGGCAGAAAGAATGAAGTCCTACCTACTTCACATTGGATCATGGTCTATCATCAATCTCTCTTTTCCCAAACCATCTCCTCCCACTGATGCCACTACTCCTGCACTCACTGCTGCAGCTGCTTTGAATATAAGAAGGAACTTTGAGAATGGCAGAAACTGAACGATTCAGGTCTTGGTGCTCTGTGTCCCAAAGTCTCAGATTCCATTAGGTGACATATCGCTTCAGAGGATGAGCTTCTTACAGCATGGACAATGCTGGAGAACAGCTATAAAAAGACTACCCCCAGCACTAATATTTGATCATTTTCAAAAAATGGTCAAATTCCAACTTTCAGGAAAGGATCCTGTACCTGAAATTGAGAGACTAGGGTCATATTTTGCACACCTCAGAGAAGACAAAGTGGATATTCCTGATTTCATGCAGGTTCTCATACTTGCAGCAGCACTCCCAAAAGAATGGACAGCCATTTCCACAGCCATGTTCCAATTATATGGAATAGAAAAATTTACATTTGAAATAATTTCCAATTCTATCATTGGAGAATATAGGAGGGGTTATGCAATGAAACAGCAGTACAATTCTAGGGATAAAGCAAATAAAATTAGCAGAGTAAAAAGAAAGGAAAATGAATGGTCAGAAAAAAGATGATGAAAATCAGTGTCAGGGTTCTGACAAATCCAAAGACCTCACCCTTGCAAGGGTTTCAGAGGCAAGGGAAAGAAACACGCCCAAGAAGCAGATGTTCCTCCTGAATCAGATCAGGAGCATAACACCATTGAGATTATATCTCTGGCTCTTTCAATTGCGGCTTGAAATGTACAAGCCTGTATGTTTCCACCTGCTGCCTGATTCACAGGTCAGTCACAAACCCAAAAGGGAATGTGGAAACATTCTAATCAAACCAGAATGCTTGCTGAGCACATTGGTGTCACACCAACAATGGAAATGTTAAAAATACTTGACACCATCACAAAAGATGAAATATCTTTTGAACCACCTCCCAAATGTAAAAGATCTACTATAGATCTTGATTATTCAACTGTGGGAAACCCATATGATGTTTTGGAAGAAACACTATTTGAGGGAGGCGAAAAAGATTATGACATCCTGATGGATCCTTTGACAAAAAAATGGATCCACTCTTTGATGACAATGCAGTAAGCCTTGATGACAAGTTAAGTCATTCATTTGTCAATAGAGAAACTACTAAATGCTTTTCACAGTGACATGGTAGTTTAAATGTATATAATGAAAATATACATTATTTTTCTCATTGCAATAATTGTGTGAAATGTAAAGAAAATGAGTTGTCATGGATCTTAGATTCAGGAGCATCACTACACTTTACTCACAATCATAATGACTTTCTATATTATCAACTGCTAATCAATAAAAGGTTTGTACAAACCACTGCTAAAGGTAAAACTTTACAGATACTAGGTGTAGGTGCCATTATGATCAAAATAATTGTCAATGGAAAGATGGATATTAGATTGATCAGGCCAGTCTTCTACATGCCTGACATGGATACAAGATTAATCTCCATGGGAACATTCCTAAATCAAGGATATTCCCTTTTAGGAAACAAAGATCATATTGATCTAATCAAAGAATCTTCCATTATAAGATTCTCACCACACAAAGAAGGACAAACCATATATTGGTTAGATTCCGAAATTCATAATGACTCAATAAATGTTGTAACAAGAAAATCAGATTTTCATATATGGCATAAACATTTGGGACATCCACAAGATGAAGTAATCCATAAAGGAAAAATTCATTTAGAAGGATTGTTACGGACAATGCCCTCATTGTGGTTCGTTCTAAGTCAACAGCGACAAGCAGAGTCTCGGTCCACTCCCAGCCACTGGACAAGGGTCTAGACACTAAGTCAAACGATGACGAAGGTCTTAGAGAACGATGAGAAAAGAGAGCGCTGAAGTCAATCATTGTTGAGAGCAAAACTCATCTAAGTTGGAACTGGAGTTACTCTACAGTACATGGGGTTTATATACGATTAGAGAACAAGGGAAGCTATAAAGGAAACGAGGCAGTGACTACCTAAGAAAGGAAATGTGAAGGTAGTTGTGAAAGGAGATAGCATCCAAGCAGTATGATGCGCAATTGTAAGGAATGATGGATATGAAACGATTCATGGAACAGGAAGACGAAACGAAGAAGAAACTGTAACATTACCCCCTTCATATGCAAGAAGTCACCAACTTCTACCATGCAGCTGTCCATGCGTGATCCTGCCGTGACTTGAGCCAAGTGACGACATTGCCTAAGTCCGCTGCTGCTGTCTCAGCTCACCATTGGAGACTTCGAACTGCTAGCTGCAGTTGTTTTGCTTGTGCTAGCACTGAATCCCTTTCTTCGAGAGTAAGGGAATGAGGGTCGGTGGTGATGGTGAGCCCTGTGACAAAGTCCAAGGGTTCGGCAAACTGATTGTAGAGGACAAGTATTTCAGCAAGGCGGTTGCTGACATTTTGGAGCATTGCATTGCGAGGGCGGACGACAATGGGAGGCGTAGTGACGGCAGCGGTAGGTTCGATAAGTTCTGCAGGGTGTTCGTGTAGCTCAGGGAGGTCGGCAAAGTCGAAGTCATCAATGGTGACAGTGGTCTCGACAAAGACCTCGAGGGGAAAGTCATGGGTAGTGGCGATGAAGGGCGACAAGAAATTAACTGGTTTGACATAGTAGTGGCCACATGCGGTGACCAACAAGGCGAAAGTGAAGGTGGCAAAGTAGGCGATGGCGGTGAAGGGAGACATTTGTTTGAGTGATTGGAGTTGGGGAAATATTCACGTCCTCAGAAGCGCTTTTATTCCTCATCGAATACCTTGTCATCCCAATTGACTGTCGGAGCTCGCCATCCGCAGATCGGTAAGTAAATGTAGATGTTCTGATGCTGGGAACATATTCGAGTTCCTCATCAGATTCTTCTGATTCGCTTAGCTCGTTCCTGGTAGTGGTAGAAATTTTGTTTTCAGGGTCTGTGTCTGCTTCAGGAGCAATACCCTGTGGCGCAATACTTTCGGGTGAATTAGGTATAGTGGGTCGCCTGTGCTGTCAAATGTGTCTAAGAAATCAAGGTTCTCAAATACTCTATTGAGGTTTGAGATCGCGTCTGGGAGTCGTCAAGCAGCGGCCCATCTGCAGATTTCCATTTCTTTGCTAGCGTTTCCTAGCCATTCTGCAAAGTCAAATAGTATAGGGTCTTCTCGACGAAGGGCCACTTTGGTGTATACATCGTTGGTGTGGTTTAAAGGTCTGTTGGGCAACGGGAGGTAGGGTGACATTGCGTCTGGATAATATGGTAGTGTAATCGGGCATTGAATGGGATTTCAACATGTCCCTGTGGGTGCGTCGCATGTCCGTTAGAAAGTCTGGGAGTCTTGTAGGCAATTAATCGGGTTGCTAGGGTTCGAATGAAATTGACTAATCGAAGTGGTTCTAAAGGGTTGATCGAAGGATGAGGAATGGGAAATGTAATGATTCATCCTTTGAAGCTTTTGTATGGTTTCGGAGAATATCGTCCTTGAGTGGAGCAATATCTCTTAGTGTATCAGATGTTTTGTTTGAGAGTTTGGCGGTTGCGATAGCAAGACATGGGGT
The DNA here is from genome assembly GCA_020011035.1 of Amanita subjunquillea. Classification (NCBI taxonomy): domain Eukaryota; kingdom Fungi; phylum Basidiomycota; class Agaricomycetes; order Agaricales; family Amanitaceae; genus Amanita; species Amanita subjunquillea. The sequence continues at coordinate 187,683 of JAEBUT010000038.1, forward strand.
TTTACAATTGCTGTCTGAGTTTATATGCTTGTAAAACGTCCGCAGCATTGCTTAGATTGCGCTCAGGTTCCCAAGAGTTGTCATTTGGACCATATCCTTTCCATCTAACCAAATACTGATATCCTGCTCCGCGTTTCCGATGTGTGAGAATTGCTTCCACTTCAAACTCTTCTTGTCCGTTTACAAGATCAGGGGGTGGAGTAGTATAATTCGGTCCATGCGTTTCAGTTTCTTTATATGGCATAAGGAGTGACGTGTGAAAGACTGGGTGAATGCGCCATTGTTTCGGTAATTTGAGCCTATACGTTACTGGTCCTAGGACTTGTTCAACTATAAAGGGTCCTTCACGTTTGGGTGCCAGTTTCCTAGATTGATATGGTATATTGAGGTTTCTATTTTTGAGCCATACTTTGTCTCCTTGTACAAATTTGATTGCTTTGTCCCTGACTCGTCATGCAACCATCTGCCTTGCTAGTTCGTGTGCAGCTAGCACTTCTTCTCTAGCTTTTCGTAGTAGCTGTAGGCATTCCTCAGCAGCAGGTGTTGTCATTTTTTGTACAGCGGTTGGTAATGCGACGGGATTTGTTCCATACATGAGTTGAAATGGGGAAGCTTTAACCGAGTCATGGTGTCAATTGTTATGAGCAAATTCAGCGATTGGGAGTAGTTGTTTCCATCTATAGGGTTCGTTTGCGCAAAATATTCGAAGGTATACTTCCAGTTCTTGATTAATGTGTTCTGTTTCTCCATTGGTCTGTGGATGATAGGCTGTGCTCATTCTGTGATCGATCCCTAGCGTCTTTCTGATTTCCTGGAAGACTTTAGCCGAAAATTGTGGTCCTCGATCCGAGATGAGTATATCGGGTAGTCCAAAGCGTTTGAATATTTCTGAGATGTAAAGATCGGCTGTTCCTAATGCGTCGATGGTTTTCTTGCAAGGAGTAAGAATTACCCCCTTCATAAGACCATGGTCCACCGTGACCAGAATTGAATCATATCCGTCTGCGATAGGAAGATCTGTAATGAAATCTAGTGTGACTTGTTGAAAAGGACGAGTTGCTTTGGATCCGATGGGTAGAAGAGCCTGAGTGTTTGGATGAGTATTCACTTTCATCTGTTGGCAGGTAGCGCAACCTGTAATCCATTCTTTGACATGTTTATACATTCCTGGCCACCAGTAGTCACGCTGTAGAAGTTCAAGTGTTTTCATGCGTCCCAGGTGTCCAGAGGTGAGCGATTCGTGAACTGTCTTGACGATCTGTGTCCTGAGTGTTCTGTTATCCGGGATGTATGCTCTATCAATATACCGAATGATTCCATCAACAAACGCCCAGTCCTGGAGTTTGGATTTAATCGGTGGAGCGTGTTGAGTTTCAATGACTTCAATAATTGTTCGTCCAAAGCTGTCGAGTGATGTAGCGTTCTTAATTTCTTGGGCAAGGTCTGTGGCAATGAGACGGATGAACTTGTTGTCTGGTAACATCGTCACATTGTCTTGAGCATCCTCGCCTTTCATGTGATCAGGTCGGCGAGAAAGGGCATCTGCTTCGAACATTTTAGTGCCAGGTACATGTTCGATTTTCAAGTCGAATTCTGAGAGCATCATGGACCATCGTGCTTGCCGAGGAGTCAATCGTTGGGGTGACCGGTAAAATAGCAGATTTTTATGATCACAGTGAACCACTATGGAATGTGGCGATCCATGAAGTAGATGTCGCCATGCCTGTAGTCCTTTAATGATTGCTAGTAGTTCTCGATCGTAAATCTGGTAATTCTGTTCTGTAAGCGTCAAGGCATGCGAGATAAATCCACATGGATGAAGTGTTCCGGTTGTGTCTGCTTGTTTAAGCACTGCTCCAGTAGCTTTGTTCGAGGCGTCCGTCTGAAGAATAAATGGTCGAGTGGGGTCGGGCATGCATAGAACGGGCATGGAGGAGAACTTGTTTTTAAGCTCCTCAAACGCTGTCTGACAAGTGGTCGTCCAGTCAAAGAGTAAACCTTTCTTTGTTAGATCTGTCAATGGTTTTGCTATGGCGGCAAAGTTGCCAATAAACCTCCGATAGAAGTTTCCAAATCCAAGGAAGGATCTGACTTGTTTAACCGTTGTTGGTGTTGGCCAGTCTCGAATCCCTGCAAGTTTAACAGGATCCATTTGAATGTGTCCGGGTGTAATGATCATGCCAAGAAATTCGACTTCTTGAACGCAAAATTTGCATTTCTCGAGTTTCAAGAATAGGTCATTTTCCTGTAGGCGATTCAAAACGCGTTCTGTACGCTCCGCATTTCTTCTTTTGTTTTTGCACAGATCAAGATGTCATCCATATAGATGATGAGCCATCCTTGTTTATCATATCCTGGAAATATTTGTTCATCATCATTTGGAACGTTGACGGGGAGTTGCAAAGACCAAAGAACATGACTGTTGGTTCGTATAATCCTCGATTGGTTATGAATGCCGCTTTCCACTTGTCACCCTCTTTGATTCGGACGTTGTTGTATCCCCAGCGCAGATCAAGTTTGGTGAAGTAATTTGCGCCTTCTAGCTTTGTCATTAAATCGGAGACTAAGGGTAATGGGTAGGCGTTCTTAATCGTCCATTCATTCAGGTACCGATAATCCTGGCAAGGTCGAAGTGCGCCGCTTTCCTTCTTAGAAATGAAGAAAAATGGCGATGCTTGCGGTGATTTAGATGGTCGAATGTATCCTTTATCGAGTTGTTCCTTAATCCATTCATCGAGGGTTGACTGTTCCTTTAGTGATAGCGGGTAGATTTTGTTAACTTTCGGCATGAATCCTGTTTTGAGTTCGATCGCATGATCCCATGGGCGAGAAGATGGAAAACGCTCTGATGCTTTCTTCTCAAAGGTGGCGTGCCAAGGCATATATTCAAAAGGTAGAACTATGGGCGCTTCGTCTCTTTTTGCTTGGTGTTTGAGTGCCTGTGATGCCGATGTTTTTACCCTGATCCAATATTCGTCTTCTCCTCATTGTTGATTGTCTAATGCCATGCGCCAAATAGGTTTGGTATCTTCTGAATCATCGTCCATTTGGAGGGTTTTCTTTCGCCAATCGATCGTAGGATTATGTTGTTCCAACCATGGTATTCCAAAGATTATCGCTTGATCTCCTAGATTGGTGATCCGTAACCAGTTGTTGTACGTCTTCCCTTCAATAGAATAGGTGAGACAAGTGCGATGAGTGATTAATCTGTTCTGATTGATTGTTCCGTCTGCGTTCTTGACTCTAATTGGTTGTTTTAAGGGTTCCTTGGGTAGATCTTTTGATATTTGTTTGTCAATGAAGTTTCCTTCTGCTCCACAATCAATAAGAGCGGATATTTCAGTGGGTTTATGGGTTGTTTGCACAGTAATGGAAATTTGTTTGTTATTATTTGAATTTACAATTACAGAGTCGAGTGCTAACTGTTCAATGGTACTGGAGGTGTCAACTGCTTTCTGGCATCTCCTTCTTAAAAACCCTCGGATTCGAGTTCTTGGAGGGTTGTTTCACGTTCTTCCTCTGGAAGATCTTTCAACAGTGCCCTAATGCGTTGGGCAGCTGATTCGTTCGAGGTCGTTTCCTCTATTGCTCTGATTGAGCGATTCTGTGGGGAGGAGGACTTGTAGGACGACGTTTGGGCATTCCCCTTGTTTGGGCAGTCCCTGGATATGTGTCCCTGTGTTCCACATCTGAAACACTTGCCGGTTTTTCGATATTCTTCCTTTTGGGCATCTGAAAGATGTCCTGTGCTCACAGCATTAATTCCCCTTGATCCAGATGCGGAGGGCTTCGTGTTTCGGTTAAATTTGAAACGTCCCTTTGTGTCTCCTGATCCAGATGATCGGTTCATTAATTTCATGGTCTCCCAAGCGTTGTGCAGGCGTTCTGCAGCATTATAAGCTGTCTCCATGCTGACGACTGCAGGGTTTTCGATGATCTTTGCTGCTACTGATGTAGGGAGTCCTTTACAGAAGTAAATGCGCTGTGCCATAAACCCTGTAATTCGGTGGAATGTATGAGCGATCGGAATTTCTGGATATAGGCAGGGATGTCGATGTCTCCGCCCACTTTGACTTTATCAAGATCATTCAGGGTCCTAGCTGCGCTATCAGATTCTCCCCAGTCGCTCAAGAATCGTGTCTGAAGCTTGGGTAGTTATCCCAAGAGAGCGTGTATGCGCTTTCTGCTGTTTTTCCTTTGGTCGCTTCTGCTGCTTCCAATTCTCCTTGAAGATTGGCTTTCCAATCGTCTAGTTCTTCCTCTAGGTGAAGGAGAACATATTTGATTTGCTTTTTCGATGTTTCAAAGCGCCCTTCATCTAGATCGAATACGTCATCAAATGTGTTGATGAAATGTTTCGCTTTAGAGCGCTGTCCTTTGAATTCCTTAATGGAGATTCCCTTTATCCCTTTCAGGGATTCTTCTTTGTCATTTGACATGTCCTTCTGTTTCGGTTCTGGTGTTTCAGGTTTCGGGTCCTGTGTTCCGGGTTCGTGTTTCAATTCTGTGCCTTGTTTCGAGCTTTCTCCTTGTTTCGATTCATCTCCAAAGGGATCTATTTCGATCTGCTGTTGTTCTCTGTATTCGTTCCACTTGGTGATTGTCTCCTTATTGAGTGCAAGGAATGTGAAATCTCCGAGTTCTTCGTTGACTCGAAACTCATGCCACCAAGTAAGTTCAGGTTCAGTGTTTGGAGGTAGGAACAATTGATTGTCCTCGTCGTTTTCTTCGTTGTACCAGTGAATCCAAATTTCTCCTGGTAATTTGTCATTGTGTTTTCCTTCCTGGTATTCTCCTTCGAAGAGTTCCTCTGGAACCGGTAGGTTCTTTCTCTTTGTTCCTGAAATGTAGCACCAGACCTTGTGTGTTGTAGAAAAGTAGACTTCTCTTCGATTAAGGTAGTACTTCTGTCTGAAACGAACAGAGTTGTTCAGGGGTCTGATCTGGGAGTTCCTGGTATCAATGGTGTCTGGCTAGTGACGATGCACTGAGCGGTTCCTGAGTTCCAACTTGTGTTACGGACAATGCCCTCGTCGTGGTTCGTTCTAAGTCAACAGCAACAAGCAGAGTCTCGGTCCGCTCCCAGCCACTGGACAAGGGTCTAGACACTAAGTCAAACGATGACGAAGGTCTTAGAGAACGATGAGAAAAGAGAGCACTGAAGTCGATTGTTGTTGAGAGCAAAACTCGTCTAAGTTGGAACTGGAGTTACTCTACAGTACATGGGGTTTATATACGATTAGAGAACAAGGGAAGCTATAAAGGAAACGAGGCAGTGACTACCTAAGAAAGGAAATGTGAAGGTAGTTGTGAAAGGAGATAGTGTCCAAGCAGTATGATGCGCAATTGTAAGGAATGATGGATATGAAACAATTCATGGAACAGGAAGACGAAACGAAGAAGAAACTGTAACAAGGATTCCCTAATATCCTTGTTCCTAAATGGAAACAAACTTGTTCAGGATGTGCTAAAGGAAAAATGCGCAGTAGATCCTTTCCAGAGTCACAAAGTTGAGCCTTATCTCCTTTTGACTTAATACATTCAGATCTCAAGGAAATCTCAATGATATCATATCACAAATAATAAATATTTGTGACATTTATCAATGATTTCTCTGGACATTTATGGATTGGTTTACTAAAGAAGAAATCTGATACGGAATCTTCGTTAAAACAATTTGTTGCCTTATTAAAGAACAAATATCAAAAATTGCCAAAGAAATGGCAGTTTGACAGAGGAAGTGAATTCACTAAAAGTGAAAAATACCTCAAAGATCTTGGAATTGAGATCCAAAAATCATTACCATATACATCACAACAAAATGGCAGAGCTGAAAGAATGAATCACACTATTTGGGAAAAGTCACAATCCCTTAGATTCAATGCCTGCTTACCACAGTCATGGTGGGAATTTGCACTTGAACATGCATACCTATATAATAGGACTCCCATAGCTTGCAATAAATGGCAGACACCATATTTTCTTATTGAAAAGAAAAGACCAAATGTATCAGATTTGCAAGTGTTTGGATGCCAAGCTTATGTATATATTCTTGCTGAACGTAGACAAAATAAGCTTGAAGCCAGATCTAAGATGATGATCTTTCTGGGATATAAAAATGGAATGAAAGGGTATAAATTTATGAACCCTGAAAATAATACCATTTTTATGGGAACAACAGCAGTATTTGACAAAACAAAATTTCCAAAATGTCAAAACTCTAATCAAATTCCCACATTCCTCAATCCAGAGGAAGAGTTTGAGGATCTCATGCCAGAAATACCTCATGAAACGTCTAAAGAACATAATACATCAGATGATGAAGAAGATTCATTGAAGTCAGAGAGTGATAACAACTCATCTGATGAATCTAGTATATCTCCCAAAGGAAAGGGATCTGATAGTTCAGACGATGATTCTAAAAGTGATGATTCAGATGATCAAAGATAAATTGAAGATGATCTATTCACTCCTTCAAAGACCCTCATCTCCAAGACCAACTAGAACTAGACGACCAGTAAATCAACCTGATAATGTCTATGGAGATCTAGATCCAGTTGAAATCGAAAAAATTGATAGAAGAATGAGATTAGATCATTTCACAATTAATAAATTATTATCATGTGCAATTACTATCAAAGAAATAGCCAATGTGGCTGTACCTGAACATCATCATGAAATATTTCACTTACCAGTCAGCAAACAAAAAGACTGGATTAATGCTGAAAAGAAAGAATGGGATATGCTCATAAAAACAGGTGTTATAATAAATCTACAACATCTCCCTGAAGGCCAAAAGGCTATAGGTTGCAGATGGGTTAATGTCCAAAAAGATGATGGACATAAAAAAGCTCGTCTAGTTGCTCAGGGTTTTTCCCAAATAGATGGCATTGACTATGATGAAATATTCTCACCAGTAGTAAGATATGAGACATGTTGTCTTATACTTGCACTTGCAGCACTAGAAAATCTATATATCATTTCTAGATGTGACTGCTGCTTTCCTATATGGAAAACTGGATGAAGAAATATACATGAAACAACCACCTGGTTTTATCAATAAAGATAACAAAAGCATGGTATATTGACTACATTGTGCACTTTATGGATTAAAACAAGCTTCATTAGCTTGGTGGAAATCATTAGACAAGTCAATGGAAAAAATGGGCTTTATACATATACATTCCGATGCAGGTGTATTCATTTTTAAACAAGGAACCAATATAGTCATAGCAATAATATACAGTGACTCAAAAAAGTGATTCAATGTTTGGTGCTTTTGAACTGTTTGTAGAATAACTGAAGAGAAAAGACAAACAAGGATAAACTATCTGGAGCCAAATAAGAGCAGTACATCAGGGCTACATACTAATAAATAAATTATGTAATTAGGCACAGTATCCATGGAGGTATGGGCAATTTAATTTGATAACTCATTGAATCACTTATCTGAGTGTGCATCAGAAACATCAGTGTTACAGTTCTCTTTTCGTTTCATCTTTCTGTCTCAGTGGACCATTTCATATCCATCAACTGCACATTGAATATTGGATCAGGGTGAAAACATTGACATCACAGGCACTCAAACATCAAGCAAAATGGGATGAAGCGCCAACTGTTTTACCTCCTGAATATACACCATGGCAAGCCACCTTTGAGAAGAAAGCATCAGAGTGTTTCCCATCTTCTTGCCCATGGGACCATGCAATTGAACTTAAAACTGAATTCATGCCAAAGGTCAACAAAATCTACCTGTTATCACTAAAGGAACAGTCAACTCTCAATGAATGGATTAAGGAACAGCTGAACAAAGGATACATCCGACCATCTAAATCACCACAGGCATCACCATTTTTCTTTGTTTCTAAGAAAGAAAGCAGCACACTTCGACCTTGTCAGGATTATTGATACCTAAACAAATGGACCATTAAGAACGCCTATCCATTACCCTTAGTTTCGGATTTAATGACAAAATTAGAAGGTGCAAAATACTTCACTAAACTCAACTTGTGCTGGGGATATAATAACGTCCAAATCAAGGAGGGTGATGAATGGAAAGCAGCATTCATAACGAACCGGGGACTATACGAACCAACAGTCATGTTCTTTGGTCTTTGCAACTCTCCTTTGACATTCCAGACTATGATGAATGAATATTTCTGGGACATGATAAACAAAGGATGGCTCATTATCTACATGGACAACATCTTGATTTGTGAGAAAACCAAAGAGGAAATACAAAAATGCACAGAATGCGTTCTGCAACATCTACAAGAAAATGACTTATTTTTGAAACTCAAGAAGTGCAAATTCTGCGTTCAAGAAGTTGAATTCCTAGGCATGGTCATCACCCCTGGACATATACAAATGGATCCCATCAAGCTTGCAGGAATTCGTGATTGGCCAATGCCAACAACGGTCAAGCAAGTCAGATCCTTCCTGGGATTCAGAAACTTTTATTGGAGATTCATTGGCAATTTTGCTGCCATAGCAAAACCGCTAACCGATTTGACAAAGAAGGGTTTACTGTTTGATTGGACGCCCACTTGTCAAACTGCGTTTGAAGAGCTTAAGCACAAGTTCTCTTCCATGCCTGTTGTACGCATGCCAGACCCTACTAGACCATTCATCCTTCAAACGGATGCCTTGAATAAAGCCACTGGAGCTGTATTAAAACAAGCAGACGCAACTGGAACGCTTCACCCATGTGGATTTATTTCCCATGCCTTAACACTTACAGAACAGAACTACCAGATTTATGATTGAGAATCACTCGCAATCATTAAAGGATTACAGGCATGGTGACACCTACTCCATGGATCACCACATCCAATTGTGGTTCATTGCGATCATAAGAATCTGCTATTCTATCAGACACCCCAACAATTAACTCCTTGGCAAGCACGATGGTCCATGATGCTCTCAGAATTTGATCTGAAAATCAAACATGTACCTGGCACCAAAATGTTTGAAGCAGATGCTCTATCCCAGTGACCCAATCATATGAAAGGTGATAATACCCCAGATGATGTAACCATGTTACCTGACAACAGATTCATTTGTCTCATTGCCACAGACCTGGCTCAAAAAATTAGGGATGCTACATCACTCGATAGCTTTGGGCACATGATGTTACAGTTTCTCTTTCGTTTCATCCTCTTGTCTCAGCGGACTGTTTCATATCTATCACTTTCCCTTAACTGCGCATCGTACAGCTTGGACGCTATCTCCTTTTGTAGCTACCTTCACATTTCCTTTCTTAGGTGGTTATCGTTTCATTCCTCTTATGGTTTCCTTTGTTCTCTAATCGTATATAAACCCCATGTACAGTAGAGTAACTCTAGTTCCAACTTAGACGAGTTTTGCTCTCAACATTGATTGACCTCAACGCTCTCTTTCTTCGCCGCTCTCTAGACCATTGTCATCGTTTGACTTAGCGTCTGAACTCTTCATCCAGTGGCTGGGAGCGGACCGAGACTCTGCTTGTCGCTGTTGACTTAGAACGAACCACGACAAGGGCATCGTCCGTAACACAAGTTGGAACTCAGGAACTGCTCAGTGCATCGTCACTAGCCAGACACCATTGATACCAGGAACTCCCAGATCAGACCCCCAAACAACTCTGTTCGCTTCAGACAGAAGTACTACCTTAATAGAAGAGAAGTCTACTTTTCTACGACACACAAGGTCTGGTGCTACGTTTCAGGGACAAAGAGAAAGAACCTACCAGTTCCAGAGGAACTCTTCGAAGGGGAATACCAGGAAGGAAAACACAATGATGAATTACCAGGAGAAATTTGGATTCACTGGTACAACGAAGAAAATGACAAGGACAATCAACTGTTCCTACCTCCAAACACCGAACCTGAACTTACTTGGTGGCACGAGTTTTGAGTCAACGAAGAACTCGGAGATTTCACATTCCTTGCACTCGATAAGGAGACAATCACCAAGTGGAACGAATACAGAGAACAACAGCAGATTGAGATAGATGAATCAAAACAAGGAGAAAGCTCGAAACAAGGCACAGAATCAAAACACGAACCCGGAACACAGGAACTGAAACCCGAAACACCAGAACTGAAACAGAAGGACATGTCAAACAACAAAGAAGAATCCCCGAAAGGAATAAAGGGAATCTCCATTAAGGAATTCAAAGGACAGCGCTCTAAGGTGAAACACTTCATCAACACATTCGATGATGTATTCGATCTAGATGAGGGACGCTTCGAAACATCGAAAAAAGCGAATCAAATATGTTCTCCTCCACCTAGGGGAAGAACTAGACGATTGGAAAGCCAATCTTCGAGGAGAATTAGAGGCAGCAGAAGCAACCAAAGGAAAATCAGCAGAAAGCGCATATACACTTTCTTGGGATAATTACCCCAGCTTCAGATGACAATTCTTGAGCGACTGGGGAGAATCTGACAGCGCAGCCAGAACCTTGAGCAATCTAGACAAGGTCAAAGTGGGCGGAGACATCGATATCCCTGCCTATATTCAGAAATTCCGATCGCTCATACACTCCACCGGAATCACAGGGTTCATGGCGCAACGCATTTACTTTTGTAAAGGACTCCCTGCATCAGTAGCAGCAAAGATCATCGAAAACCCTGCAGTTGTCAGCATGGAGACAGCCTACAACGCCGCAGAACGCCTGCACAATGCTTGGGAGACTATGAAATTGATGAACCGATCATCTGGATCAGGAGACACGAAGGGGCATTTCAAATTTAACCGAAACCAGAAGCCCTCTGCATCAGGATCAAGGGGAATAAATGCTGTGAGCACAGGACATCTTTCAGATGCCCAAAAGGAGGAATATCGAAAAACCGGGCAAGTGTTTCAGACGTGGAACACAGGGGCACATATCCAGGGACTGCCCAAACAAGGGGAATACCCAAACGTCGTCCTACAAGTCCTCCTCCCCACAGAATCGCTCAGTCAGAGCAATAGAGGAAACGACCTCAAACAAATCAGCTGCCCAACGCATTAGGGCATTATTGAAAGATCTTCCAGATGAAGAATGCGAGAATACCCTCCAGGAACTCGAATCCGAGGGTTTTTAAGAAGGAGACACCAGAAAGCGGTTGACGCCTCCAGTACCATTGAACAGTTAGCACTCGACTCTGTAATTGTAAATTCAAATAATAACAAACGAATTTCCATTACTGTGCAAACGACCCATAAAACCGCTGAAATATCTGCTCTCATTGATTGTGGAGCAGAAGGAAACTTCATTGACAAATGGATATCAAAAGATCTACCTAAGGAACCCTTAAAACAACCAATTAGAGTCAAGAACGCTGACGGGACAATCAATCAGAACGGGTTAATCACTCATCGTACCTGTCTCACCTACTCTATTGAAGGAAAGATGTACAACAACTGGTTATGGATCACCAATCTAGGAGATCAAGCAATAATCTTTGGAATACCATGGTTAGAACAACATAATCCTACAATCGATTGGCGAAAGAAAACCCTCCAAATGGACGATGATTCAGAAGATACCAAACCTATTTGGCGCATGGCATTAGACAATCGACAATGGGGAGAAGATGAATATTGGATCAGGGTAAAAACATCGGCATCACAGGCACTTGAACATCAAGCAAAAAGAGATGAAGCGCCCATAGTTCTACCTTCCAAATACACGCCTTGGCACGCCACCTTTGAGAAGAAAGCGTCAGAGCGTTTTCCATCTTCTCACCCATGGGATCATGCGATCGAACTCAAAACAGGATTCACGCCGAAAGTCAACAAAATCTACCCATTATCATTAAAGGAACAGTCAACCCTCAATGAATGGATTAAGGAACAACTCGATAAGGGATACATTCGACGTCTAAATCACCACAAGCATCGCCATTTTTCTTCGTTTCTAAGAAGGAAAGCGGCGCACTTCGACCTTGCCAGGATTACCGATACCTGAATGAATGGACGATTAAGAATGCCTACCCATTACCCTTAGTCTCTGATTTAATGACGAAGCTAGAAGGCGCAAATTACTTTACCAAACTTGATCTACGCTGGGGCTACAACAACGTCCAAATCAAAGAGGGTGACGAGTGGAAAGCGGCGTTCATAACCAATCGAGGATTATACGAACCAACAGTCATGTTCTTTGGTCTTTGCAACTCCCGTCCACGTTCCAAATGATGATGAACGAATATTTCCAGGATATGATAAACGAAGGATGGCTCATCATCTATATGGATGACATCTTGATCTGTGCAAAAACAAAAGAAGAAATGCGAGAGCGTACAGAACGCGTTTTGAATCGCCTACAGGAAAATGACTTATTCTTGAAACTCGAGAAATGCAAATTTTGTGTTCAAGAAGTCGAATTTCTTGGCATGATCATTACACCCGGACACATTCAAATGGATCCTGTTAAACTTGCAGGAATTCGCGACTGGCCAACACCAACAACAGTTAAACAAGTCGATCCTTCCTTGGATTCGGAAACTTCTATTGGAGGTTTATTGGCAACTTTGCCGCCATCGCGAAACCATTAACAGATCTAATCAAGAAAGGTTTACTCTTTGACTGGACGACCACTTGTCAGACAGCATTTGAGGAGCTTAAAGACAAGTTCTCCTCCATGCCCGTTTTACGCATGCCTGACCCGACTCGACCATTTATCCTTCAAACGGACGCCTCAAACAAAGCTACTGGAGCAGTACTTAAACAAGCGGATACAACCAGAATACTTCATCCATGTGGATTTATTTCGCATGCCCTGACACTTACAGAACAGAATTATCAGATTTACAATCGAGAACTACTAGCAATCATTAAGGGACTACAGGCATGGCGACATTTACTTCATGGATCACCACATTCCATAGTGGTTCACTGCAATCATAAAAATCTTTTATTCTATCGGTCACCCCAGCAATTAACTCCTTGACAAGCATGATGGTCCATGATGCTCTCGGAATTTGACTTGAAAATCGAACATGTACCTGGCACCAAAATGTTTGAAGCAGATGCCCTTTCTCGCCGACCTGATCACATGAAAGGCGAGGATGCTCAAGACGATGTGACAATGTTACCAGACAACAAGTTCATTCATCTCATCGCCACAGACCTTGCTCAAGAAATTAAGAATGCTACATCACTCCGACAGCTTTGGACAAACAATTATTGAAGTAATTGAAACTCAACGCGCTCCACCGATTAAATCTAAACTCCAGGACTGGGCGTTTGTTGATGGAATCATTCGATACATTGATAGAGCATACATCCCGGATAATGGAACACTCAGGACACAGATCGTCAAGACAGTTCATGAATCGCTCACCTCTGGACACCCAGGACGCATGAAAACTCTTGAACTTCTCCAACGCAATTACTGGTGGCTGGGAATGTATAAACATGTCAAAGAATGGATTACAGGTTGTGCTACCTGCCAACAGATGAAAGTGAACACTCATCCGAACACTCCGGCTCTTCTACCTATTGGATCCAAAGCGACTCGCCCTTTTCAACAAGTCACATTAGATTTTATTATGGATCTTCCTATCGCAGATGGATATGATTCGATTCTGGTCACGGTGGACCATGGTCTTACGAAGGGGGTAATTCTTACTCCTTGCAAGAAAACCATCGACGCATTAGGAACAGCCGATTTCTATATCTCAGAAATATTCAAACGCTTTGGACTACCTGATATACTTATCTCGGATCGAGGACCACAGTTTTCGGCTAAAGTCTTTCAGGAGATCAGAAAAACACTAGGAATTGATCACAGAATGAGCACAGCCTATCATCCACAGACCGATGGAGAAACAGAACGTGTTAATCAAGAATTAGAAGTATACCTTCGAATATTCTGTGCAAACGAACCCCATAGATGGAAACAACTACTTCCAATCGCTGAATTTGCTCATAACAATCGACACCATGACTCAATTAAAGCCTCCCTTTTCAACTCATGTATGGAACAAATCCTGTCGCATTACCAACCACTGTACAGAAAATGACAACACCTGCAGCTGAGGAATGCCTACAGCTACTACAAAAAGCTAGAGAAGAAGCGCTAGCCGCACATGAACTAGCAAGGCAGATGGTTGCGCGACAAGTCAGGGATAAAGCAATCAAATTCGTACAAGGAGACAAAGTATGGCTTGAAAATAGAAACCTCAATATACCATATCAATCTAGGAAACTGGCGCCCAAATGAGAAGGACCCTTTATAGTTGAACAGGGTCCTAGGACCAGTAACGTATAGGCTCAAGTTACCGAAACAATGGCGCATTCACCCAGTCTTTCACACGTCACTCTCAGTAAAGTTAGATAGTCAATCAAAAGTCAGGCCCAGTCACAAGTAGTCAACTAGTAGTCTTACTTTTGTTTTTCGAGAGCAAACCCTGACTACCAAAGTCGGAAATTAGTCATGGGGCCTAGTATAACTAAACAACATCAAATGGTCAAACTTTAGTCATGGCCAGTCATTGCGCGACTAGAGAAGGACTACAAAGGATCAGAGCAAGACTATTACATAAGCAGATTGAATGGTCAAAGGTTAGTCAGACCCAGTCACAAGCTCAAGTCAATTTAGTCATTATATGGTCGCAAAAAGTCAAAACATAGTCCATCGTAATACAAAGTACCTCCTCGAGCACGACGAGCAGCCAAAAACGATGACAGGCTCGACTTCCATCTCTCCCCCTGCTTCTCTGTCTCTGTCACTGCATGGGTGAAGCGCGCTCTCGCTGATGGGGCGGAGTCGGCCAGTGGGTGCAGCTATGTAGCTGATAGCAGTGGGCGCAATGGGAACGGAAGGGAGACAAGGAGGAACATGGGGAGGACTAGACCCATCACTCATCTCTGCGTCTTCGCGTTGTAGTTGTTGAAGAGGCGTACGAGCGGCGTTGGCGTCGGATTCCTTGTGCTGGGCGCCGGAAGAGGCTTCGTCGATTTCTATATCTGCATCTGCGCCAACCTCTGCATCGGCCTCTAGTTCGGCACTATCCACTTCCATGTCTTCCTCCAGGTCTGCGTAAGTCCTGCAGAGCGGGCAAGAAAAGGCGGGGTGATGGGCTTCGATGAGGGGACGGATGCATTTGAAGCGGAAGGCGTGGGAGCAGGGAGCGATGAAGAGAGCCTGGCGGATCGTGACAGAGAAAAGACCTAGGATCAGATTAGGATTAGGTATTTTGATACGGAAAAAAAAACGACGCTTACAAATGCAGCAATAATTTCGAAGACCTGGTAGCAACCTTTCCATTCGCGACGGTTGGTAGAGTGGCTTGCACGTTCGGGCCGACAACAGCGGTTTGAATGACAACGCCGAATGAGTAAAATCAAGCACTTACCCGAGTGAAAGCAGTGGAACATCAAGAAGTAGAAGATCCTGAGTTTTCTCTGATGTGTCACGGGAAAGAATGGCCGCTTGAACTGCAGCACCGTATGCAACAGCTTCATCAGGGTTAATGCTCTTATTAGGCTCTTTTCCATTGAAGAAGTCGGAAACAAGCTTGACGATACGAGGAATACGAGTAGAACCGCCAACCAATACGATCTCGTGTACGTTACTCTTGTCGATCTTCGAATCACGGAGCACGTTCTCGACGGGCTCAAGAGTGCTTCGGAACAGGTCTTGACACAGTTCCTCGAAACGAGCACGAGTCAAGGACATGTAGAAGTCGATGCCCTCGTACAGGGAATCGATTTCAATGGATGTTTGTGTAGCTGAAGAAAGTGTACGTTTAGCGCGCTCACATGAGGTGCGCAGACGACGGATAGCACGGGCGTTTGATGTGAGATCTGGCAACCAGTCAGCAGCCAAATTTTAAAAAGACACGTCCAAAAGACCGGTACCTTTCTTGTGTTTACGCTTGAACTCCTGAACGAAGTGGTTGACAAGTCGGTTATCGAAATCCTCACCGCCGAGATGGGTATCTCCAGCGGTTGCCTTGACCTCGAAAATGCCTTCCTCTATTGTGAGAAGTGATACATCGAAAGTTCCTCCTCCCAGATCAAAGATTAGGACATTGCGTTCCCCGGACACTTTCTTATCGAGACCATATGCGATATGGGATAGAAGATGTAACCTATAATGAGTTCCAGTGTCAGATGGTGGATACCAAAGCCTCTTCCGATCCACGTAAGAAGTCCATTGATTCTATCAGATCGTTAGATTGTGAAACCAATTGGGCGCTCGCACGAACGTGGCAACCAAGGCAAGAACAGTCAAAACATTAGCACTTGGCGACGGTCAAATATGGCATAGTTAAAAAAATATTCAAACACCCACAGGATCTGACCGGCAACAACGACGCCGAATATGGCGCCCTTGGTTTTGATTCCCCAGCGGCCGCGGTTGGTTCGTTTATGATCCGGAGGACGTTCAGACCAGCGATGGTTCCTGCATCCTTTGTCGCTTGACGATGAGAATCATCGAAATACGCAGGAACAGTCACAACTGCATTGTTGATCGCGTTCCCTAGATACGACTCGGCGATTTCCCTCATTTTTGTCAGAACCATGGAAGAAACTTCTTCGGGTGACTAATGCGAAATGAGACATCCTTCACAGGTTTTCAAATGTTGGGACCTACAAATTGTTTGTTCTCGCCTTTGTATACCACTTCGATGTACGGCTTGCCAGTTTTGTTCACTACTTTGAAGGGGAAATGCTTCAGCATTGTCGAATTTCCGACCGATGAGGCGCTTAGCGTCGAAGACACTGTTCACGTATGTTAGAGCGCAGACCAGATTGGCTAGATAGTCTAATAATCACGTGTTGTGAGGGTTCATGGCAACCTGGTTTTTAGCGGCGTCACCGATCAGACTTTCCGTGTCGCTAAATGCGACATAAGATGGAGTTGTGCGATTGCCCTGATCATGGCTAGTGAATAAGTCACGGAAGTCTACCACCACGGACACACCGTTAAAATGAGAGGTATCTACATCGAACCCGATTATTGTGCCTGTAGTTCCTAGACTGATAATGCACCTGTGATGTGCGTGATTGGCGACAATTTCAACGCGATCATTTTGCCAGACACTAACACATCTGGGCATGAGACGTGAGTACTTCTAATCGGAAAGATAACCACGCTCTACGCACGAATATGTGGTGCCAAGATCAATGCCGATGGCTTTTACAGTCATTATGGCGATAGGGATAGTGTGATTAAACTAAGTTCGCTGCGAGGAACAACCTGGCTGCACCTTTAGGTTCTTGAGGTTCTTCAGCGCCGCAGTGCTGAATGGCTTTGATCAGTACCCCACGGCTGGAACAACGAGGCGTGAAACGCACTTGAAAGCATTAGCGCCGGCCTGCCATTCTCGGCCGACCTCGACTCTAATCTTCACGCTCTTGTAGATATCCTCGGCGCCGCCCTGATAATCGACCCCGAGCTGCAAGATATCGACGACTTGGTGTCTTTGATGACAAACACTCCGCAACAGGATTTGAACTTGAACACGTAGTGATGCGCACAATTGATGTGCATCAATCTATTTATAGTATGTTTCTATTCTTGCCACGCCGTCTAAGCTGCGTCGAAACACTGTTTCGACGATAGCTTCTACTATTCTACCTATCTAGGCTGTGCCTACTTTACTTATATATTCTAGAATATCATAGTGACGCCCCTCAGTCAATTGTTTGTTGGAATACGAGGCTGAGCAAGCCTGATTTCGACGTTACTGCCCGTTTTGGCTCACCTTCCATTTATAGTATGTCACACCGTCACGCCGCGCGCGCCGGAGTTTCGACGCTATCAGACATTGCCTTCGCCTTTATGTTCTACCGTTGATATCACATGCGCCGAGCGCATGTATATAGACCCTTTGTATGCCGCTTCACTGCCCTCAGTCGTTTGTGCCACGACTGAGGTGCGTTCTCATGTTTTTTGATATGTTTTGCCTTTTCTGACATTATACTTGTAGCTTGGTATTTCTACAGGTATCTAGTATGCAATATAGTCGTTTGTGCCACAACTGAGCTTGGTATTTCTACATTGTTGCCCGACTGAGGTGAGCTGTCTTTATTCCTATCTTGTTTGCTAGTTACTTATCTATCTATAGTCTGTAATCTTATAGGTAGATATCAATTCAGTCAATTGTTGCCCAACTGAGTCTGTAATCTTATACAACTGCGATCTGAGGTTTCTGCCAAACAGAGTCAATTAAAGCCTCATCTCTTATCACACAACCATCATCCCTTTATGTCTCAGAAAGTCCTGTGCCATTGCTCAAATTGCAAATCAAAGAAAATACATACCTTGAACACCTTACATACTAGACAAGATACTATAAAATTACACCATCTAGACCTTACACCAGAAGTCAGGCATATGTTGCAATCATGCATCACAAAAAATACAATTACCACTGAGAGTGAGGACCATAGATTTTCTCATTTTCTTTTAACTAAGCTGAATGGCTAGGGAAGGCCAAAAGACAGCAGACTCAAGGCAGTAGCAATAATATTGAATTCAATGGTATGTGATAAGTTATAAAAACATGCAACAGGGACATATGCAATAAATTGAATAGAAATGGGTAGTGATCTGGAGATGAATCAAGGCAGTGATATTGAATTCAATGGTATGTGTTAACAAGATACATGCATCAGGATTCAGGGATATACATATAAAAATATCTAGAAATGGCCAATGATCTAGATACTGAAATGGGTATTTCTCCACATTCTTGTCAAAGAAATGTACTAAGATTATTCAGAACCTTCTTTATTTCAGGACACAGCTATACATGAATTCACTGGTATGCATGAGCAACATTGTTACATATGATATACTAAACTTATACAATAAACTATGTAGAAATACCTGATATTGAAATGGGTATTTTACTTTACTACTGCAATAGCAATGTGCTGAAACTTTCTAGACTTTCATCAATTCCAGGATAGAAATGAGATGGCTTCATTTTATATCAATGGAGATGAAGATGATGATTTATTTCAGGCAAACTTGCATAGTGATGATGAGTGGGATGAGCTTGCAGAAGCAGAATCTCAGAAAGATGTAAATGAATTCCTGGATCTTCCTGAAGATGGTTTTCAAGTGCAGGAGGATGAGGGTCCACATTGTGCAATTGGCATGGACTTGGAGGATGAGATTCATGGGAATAGTCAGGAAGAGGAAGATGGACATTATACATTGAGCCATACATACCCAAGGCAAAGGGATGTACTGCAACAAGAGTTGAAGGGGGAATATACATGTCCTGAGGAGGCACCTCTAGGATTAAACCCCCCAAGGGAATTAAATATTGATGAGAAGCTTTCCCTTCAACATTATATTGCCTGGCAAAACCATTGCATGCAGTTAAAAAGTTAGCAATGGACCTCAGTGGATTGAGGCCCTATAAAATTGATATTTGTCCTAATAGCTGCATAGCTTATACAGGTGCACATTCAAACTTAACAAATTGCCCTTATGTCAAAGATAAGGACAAATGCAATGAACCTAGATACAAGAGAAAATCAAAACCCAGGGCACAAATGGTTTATTTATCATGCTTTGATGTGATTAAGGCAATGTATGCCAATGTGCAATCATCAACACTCTTACGGCACAGGGACAAGTTGCTGCAGAAGGTGATAAGTGTCCTTCATCAGGGCATAAATTCAATGAATACAGACTCAAAAACATACTCTGATTTTGGAGATTCAGCTGTACAGGAGCACCTTTATAGCAATGTGAAGCTTTTTGGGGATGGGAGAGACATAGCACTGGCTTTATCAACTGATGGTGCCCAATTGGCTAAGAAGAAACTATCAAATACTTGGATAGTTCTATTGATTCTATTGAACCTCCCAGCAGAGATACAGTACAAGACTAACAACACCTTGGTGCCATTCATAGTACCAGGACCAAATAGCCCAGGTGATCTGGAGTCATTCTTAGCTATTTGGTAAGATCAGAATTGAAAAACAAGAGAAAACACCTGGAAATGCATACTATGATCAGCTGTCTGCAATATTTGAGAGCTGCATACAGCTTGGAGAGTTTAATCCTATGTTTCCTGTCAACAGGTGGGGAAAGTGCAACCTCACAAATGGCACTGTTTTGAGTAGTGAATTAAGTGAAACTAGTGGAGAGCAACCAAAACATGCCATTTTGAGGCCAGAATTAATAGTGGTAGTCAGCCCATATTTGGAAAGGCACTAGCATTTTTTGAATTTGATGTGCCAAAGATAGGGAAAAAAAATTATTGCGTGGTTGTGTTTCAGGAACTTGATAAGATGGTAAAAACCTTAAAAATATGGAGAGGAGAATGGTCCCAACAGCTTAGTGTAATGGAGGTTTCACATATTGTGGATATAATTGGGGTATGGTCTGGTCAGATCTTTGTTTATCCACTCAGAAAGCACCCAAGCCTGGCTTGGATGTCTGAGGAAGAGAAGGGAATTGGCTCTGGCTTGGATGGCACTAACTTGGAAGAAGTGAATAATGAGCAGTAGAAGGTTTGCTGGTGTAAGGAGTACATAAATTTGTGTATGCATTTGAATGCAGAAATAGGAGTGTACATGCAAGATAATAAATGTTTCTGATCCACTTTTTGTTCCCCATTCTGTTGATCTGCAGCATTGGTGCAACTGACAACTAGAACTTTTGTTCCAGAATCATCACAGATGGAGTGGAGCAGACCAACTCTTTGATGATGATGTTGAAGCAACTAACTCTTTAAAATTGCATCCTGTTGAAGATGACAATGACAAGGAAGAACACAAACCAAGAAAATATGTTGGTCACCATCAAAATGAGGTTGAATCACTTGGTAGCTTCATCATGGTGGACAATGATTCAAACATGCATTGAACCAGGTTGAGGACTAGACAGGAGCAGCAAAAAAAGGCACAAGTGAATGGGACTAGATCCAGCTGCAAAAAACAGATTACTTGTAATAGCACTCATGCTGGCTATGAAGATGATAAAGACAATAACTATGTTGATCACCCATCATCATTGGGCTCTGGAACTTCATGATGCACTTTTACTAGTATTTGCAAACAAGCAAGACTTCAAGATAATGGCAATGAACACCATAGAGATCACTGATATGCTTGGACTTAGACAGATCAATCAATCCATACTCCAGCTTCAAAATTGAAGACCACTTCTACAGTGTCTGGACTCTGGAGCATCCAGACCATCACTTGATGTAAGAAAGGGTCCTTTGAAGCTGCTGAGAGCATATTCTTACCCCATGACTCTGAAATGAAGAGAAGCCCTGTCCTGCTCTTGGTGCTTGCTCCACAACTCAGCATATTCCAGCTCACTGTCCAGCAATCTGTGCCCCAGCTTCAACAAAAGACCATTTCTACAGGTCATTGCTTGACACTCTCCCCAGTTCATCACATTTTTATTCACCTGTCTGGAGCATCTGCCAATCTTAGTCAATTTGACCATTTCTTGACCATAATTTGACTTCACATGACTTTCTTTTGACTATACTTGACTATGCATGACTTTCTTTTGACTACACTTGACCATATGTTGACCATACTTGACTACAGTTGACTGTTGGCTGACTAAATTGAGCTGCTGTTGACTATTGCCTGACTATTTTAATCTATACATAACATCACTGCCTAATTGATAACTCAAGTGGATACATGTCATACCACAATGATAGAATGGAAACATGTGGCCATATTCACATACAATCAACTGAACCTGAATATATTTATCAACTTTGACCAGTACATGACTAGTCCTGACTGGAGTTTGACTGGTCCTGACTACAGAGGACTGTGGTGTGACTATTGGTGACTATTGATTTTTACTGAGCGTCACTCCTTATGCCATATAGAGAAACTGAAATGCATGGACCAAATTACACGACTCTGCCCCCTGATCTCGTAAACGGACAAGAAGAGTTTGAGGTAGAAGCAGTTCTCACACATCGAAAACGCGGAGCAGGATATCAATATTTGATTAAATGGAAGGGATACAGCCCGGATGACAACTCCTGGGAACCCGAGCGCAATCTAAGCAACGCTGCGGACGTGTTAAAAGCATATAAACTCAGAAGACAGCTATGAAACCTCATGTCTCGATATCGCAACCGCCAAACTCTCAAACAAAACATCCGATACACTAAGAAATATTGCTCCACTCGAGGACGATATTCTCCGAAACCATACGAAAGCTTCAAAGGACGAATCATTACATTTCCCATTCCTCATCCTCCAATCAATCCTTTAGAACCACCTCGATTAGTCAACTTCATTCGAACCCTAGCAACCCGATTAATTGCTTACAAGACTCCCAGACTTTCTAACGGACAAGTGACGCACCCACAGGGACATGTTGAAATCCCATTCAATGCCCTGATTACACTACCTGCCAAAATATATGGATCTTACATTCGATCCGGAAGAATTACCATACTATCCAGACGCAATGTCACCCTACCTTCCATTGCCCAACAGACCTCTAAACCACACCAATGACGTATACACTAAGGTGGCCCTCTGCCGAGAGGACCCTATACTATTTGATTTTGCAGAACGACTAGGAAACGCTAGCAAAGAAATGGAAATCGCCAGATGGGCTGCTGCTTGACGACTCCCAGACGAAATCTCAAACCTCAACAGAGTATTCGAGAGCCTTGATTTCTTAGATGCATTCGACAGCACAGGTGGACCCACTATACCTAATTCACCCAAAAGTATTGCACCACAGGGCATTGCTCTTGAAACAGATACAGACCCTGAAAACGAAATTTCTACCACTACCAGGAACAAGCTAAGCGAATCAGAAGAATCTGATGAGGAACTCGAATATGTTCCCAGCATCAGAACATCCACATTTACTTACCGATCTGCGGATGGTGAGCTCCGGACAGTCAATTGGGATGACAAGGTATTCGATGAAGAATAAAAGCGCTTCTGAGGACGTGAATGTCTTCCCCAACTTCATACAATTGAAAAGAAGTGTCTTCCCTCACCGCCATCGCTTACTTCGCCGCCCTCGCCTTCGCCTTGTTGGTCACTGCATGTGGCCATTATTATATTGAACCAGTGGATTTCCTTTCGCCCTTCATTGCCACCGCTCACGACTTTCCCCTCGACTCCCCAAGCTGCACGAACATCCTGTAGAACTTATCGAACCTACTGCCACAGTCCCTACGCCTCCCATCATCATTCGCCTGCGCAATGCAATGCTTCAGAATGTCAGCAATTGCCTTGCTGAGATACTCGTCCTCTACAACCAGTTCGCCAAACCCTTAGATTTTGTCACAGGGCTCACCGTCACCACCGACCCTCACTCCCTTACTCTCGAAGAAAGGGATTCAGCGCTGGCGCAAGCAAAACAACTGCAGCTAGCAGTTCAAAGTCTCCAATGGCGAGCTGAGACGGCAGCAGCGGGACTTAGGCAATGTTGTTACTTGGCTCGAGTCACGGCAGGATCACGCGTGGACATCTGCATGGTAGAAGTTGGTGACTTCTCACATACGAAGGGGGTAATGTTACAGTTTCTCTTTCGTTTCATCCTCTTGTCTCAGTGGACTGTTTCATATCTATCACTTTCCCTTAACTGCGCATCATACAGCTTGGACGCTATCTCCTTTTGTAGCTACCTTCACATTTCCTTTCTTAGGTGGTTATTGTTTCATTCCTCTTATGGTTTCCTTTGTTCTCTAATCGTATATAAACCCCATGTACAGTAGAGTAACTCTAGTTCCAACTTAGACGAGTTTTGCTCTCAACATTGATTGACCTCAACACTCTCTTTCTTCGCCGCTCTCTAGACCATTGTCATCGTTTGACTTAGCGTCTGAACTCTTCGTCCAGTGGCTGGGAGCAGACTGAGACTCTGCTTGTCGCTGTTGACTTAGAACGAACCACGACGAGGGCATCATCCGTAACACATGATCATTGAAGTTATTATATTGACAGAGCATATGTTCCAGACATTGGAACGATTTGGACGCAGGTTGTCAAAACAATTCATGAATCATTGACCTCAGGACATCCAGGATGCATGAAAACCCTTGAACTACTACAACGAGATTATTGGTGGCCAGGAATGTATAGACATGTCAAAGAGTGGATCACAGGCTGCGCCACCTGTCAACAAATGAAAGTGAACACTCATCTGAACACCCCAGCTCTTTTACCCATTGGATCCAAAGCAACTCGCCCTTTCCAACAAGTTACATTGGATTTCATTACAGACCTCCCAATTGCGAATGGATATGACTCCATTCTGGTCACAGTGGACCATGGTCTTACAAAGGGGGTAATTCTTACTCCTTGCAAGAAAATCATCGACACTCTGGGAACAGCCAATCTTTACATCTCCGAAATATTCAAGTGCTTTGGACTACCCAATATACTCATCTCAGATCGAGGACCGCAGTTCTCAGCTAAAGTCTTCCAAGAGATTAGAAAAACATTAGGAATTGATCATAGAATGAGCACAGCCTATCATCCACAGACTGATGGAGAAACAGAACGTGTTAACCAAGAACTAGAAGTGTATCTTCAGATATTCTGTGCAAATGAACCCCACAGATGGAAACAATTACTCCCAATCGCTGAATTTGCTCACAATAATTGGCATCATGACTCAGTTAAAGCTTCCCCATTTCAACTCATGTACAGAACAAACCCTGTTGTGCTACCAACTGCTGTACAGAAAATGACAACACCTGCAGCAGAGGAATGCCTACAACTATTACGAAAAGCCAGAGAGGAAGCATTAGCTGCGCATGAGCTGGCAAGGCAGATGGTCGCACAATGAGTCAGAAATAAAGCAATCAAGTTCGAACAAGGAGATAAAGTATGGCTCAAAAACAGAAATCTCAATATTCCATACCAGTCCAGGAAACTAGCACCTAAACAAGAAGGACCCTTCATAATTGAACAAGTGCTAGGACCAGTGACGTATAAACTCAAGCTACCAAAACAATGGTGCATTCATCCAGTCTTTCACATGTCACTCCTTACACCATATAGGGAAACTGAAACAAATGGACCAAATTACACTATGCCACCCCCTGACCTCGTAAATGGACAAGAAGAATTTGAAGTGGAAGCAATTCTCACACATCGAAAACGCGGAGCAGGATATCAATATTTGGTTAAATGGAAGGGATATGGCCCGAACAACAACTCCTGGGAACCTGAGCGCAATTTGGGTAATGCTGCAGACGTATTACAGACATATAAACTCAGAAGACAATTGTGAAACCCTATGTCTCGCTATCGCAACCACCAAACTCTCAAACAAAACATTCAATACACAAAGAAATACTGCTCCACTTGAGGACAATACTCTCCCAAACCCTACAAAAGTTTCAAAGGACGAATTGTTATGGTTCCCATCTATTGTTCTCCAATTGCCCCTTTAGAACCACCTCAGCTAATCAACTACATTCAAACTCAAGCAACTCGATTAATTGGGTACAAGACTCCCAGACTCACCAACAGACATTTGGCACACCCACAGGGACATGTGGAAATCCCATTCAATACTACCTCCCAAAATATATGGATCTCACGTTTGACCCAGAAGAATTACCGTACTATCCTGATGCAATGTTGCCCTACCTTCCATTGCCCAATAGACCCCTAAATCACACATATGATGTGTACACCGAGACCGCCCTTCGACGAGAAAACCCTGCAGTCTTTGACTTTGCTCAACAGTTAAAACTCGCAAGCAAGGACTTAGAAATTTACAGATGGGTTGCTACTCAAGGTATCCCAAACACAATTTCGAGCCTTAACAGAGCACTTGAAAACCTTGAATTCCTGGATGCATTTGACAGCACAGATGGACCCACTATACCCAATTCACCTGAAGCATTACACCACCAGACCTTATCCCTGAACCAGGCATGGACCATGACAATGAAGTTTCTACCACTACCAGGAATGAGCTAAGTGAATTGGAAGGATCTGATGAGGAGCTTGAATATGTTCCCAGCATCAGAGCACCCACATTCTCTTACTGGTCTACAGACAGAGAACTCTGGACAGTCAATTGGGATGACGAGGTGTTCAATGAAGAATAAAAACGCTCCTAATGATGTGAACACTCCCCAACTTCATACACTCAAACAAATGTCTCTCTTTGCCACTGCTGCCTACTTCATCGCCCTCTCCCTCTCCCTTTTGGTCACCGCTTGTGGCCACTACTATGTTGATGCCGCCACTATTGCCCCCCCTTTCACCTCAGTTGCCCATCACCTCCCACTTGAGGTGTTCATTACCACCACCACTACCCTGGATGATTACGACTTCGCCAACCTCCCTGTGCTCCACGAGCACCCTACAGACCTCACAGAAGTAGTTGCCACCCCCATCTCCCCTACACATATACCCATTGTCCAACCTCGCAACACCATGCTCAACAATGTCAGCAAGAACCTTGCCAACCTTGTCACCTATTTCAACATGTTCTCTGAACCGCTCAACTTCGTCACCACTCTCACTCTCACCACTGACCCTCACTCACTCACTTACAATGAACGAGACACAATGCTTGCTCAGGCCAAACAACTACAGCAAGCCATTCAAACTGTGCAGTGGCAGATGGAAACAGCAGAAAAGGATGTCAAGAACATTGTCGAATGGTTGGAGTCTAGGCAGGACCATGGGTGGACAAATTCTTGGTAGAAGTCAGCGACTTCTTGCATATGAAGGGGGTAATGTTACAGTTCTCTTTTCATTTTGTCTTTCTGTCTCAGTGGACCATTTCATATCCATCAACTGCGCATTGTACAGCCAGGACACTATCTCCCTTCATAGTTACCTTCATATTTCCTTTCTCAGATAACTACAGTCTCCTTTCCTTTTGTGTTTTCCATTGTTCCTTAACATATATAAACCCATGTACTGTAGAGTAACTCTAGTTCCAACTTAGACAAGTATTGCTCTCAACCTCACTTGACTCCAATGCTCTTCTCTCTCAACGTCTTCCAGACCTTTGTCATCATTTGACTTAGCATCTAGATTCTTTGTCCAGTGGCTGGGAGCAGACCGAGACTCTGCTTGTCACTGTTGAATTAGAACAAACCATGACAAGGGCATCATCCATAACAATCAGAAACTGACATGAATCAGTGGCTATGACCTAAAACTGATGATGGATGGTTATAAAAATGATGGTACCTTGACATTAATGTTATATAAGCAGTGCAAACATGCCAGGGCACCCCACTGCACCCCATCTCTGCTGCTCACAAGGAAAACATCATTTCCCTTGCCTCCCATGGTCACTCCACCCAATATATTGCCTCTCACACTGACATTAGCCAGCCTACTGTCTCCAGAGTACTCCAAAACATTCTTCCCAATCAACAAACACCTCATCTTGGTTGTCCTTCCAAGCCCTCTGCCACTGCCACTCAGTCCATCCTCTCACAGATCACCACTGGTAAGGCTGCAAATGCTGTCCAGGTTACCAGGCACATAACCACTATCATCCCCAATCCAGTCTCCACCCAGACAGTCAGGAATGTCCTCAAGAAACACTCATTCAAGGTTGTAACAAAGAAGAAAAGCCACTGCTCACCACAGTGCACAGGAGGAGATGGTTGGCATTTGCTGTGAAGCACAGGGAGTGGACAGTGGAGGACTGGAAGAGGGTAATTTGGTCAGATGGTAAGTAGTGGGTGTGGAAACAGGTGGGAGAGGGGTCAATTGAAAGGGAGGTACAAGGAACAGTGAAATTTGGGGGTGGAGATATCATGGTATGGAACTGTATGGGCTGGAATAGTGTGGAGGAGCTTGCAGAGGTTAAGGGGGAGGATGGATGCTGATCAGTAGGTGGAGATTTTGGACAGTCACTTGCTGCCCAGCTTGGAAGAATCTGGTATTGCTGAAGATGAAGTCATTTTCCAGCAAGACAATGACCCAAAGCACACCTCCAGAAAGGCCAAAAATTAGATGGAAGAGAATAATATCATGCTTCTAGACTGACTTCCAGTCTCCAGACCTTGATCCCATTTAACACCTCTGGCATCATATCAAAATGCAGTTGAAAAGGAGTTTGGCAGATTTGGGAGAGTGGCAGAGAGGTGTGGAATGATATAGAGCTAGATGTGTGTCAGAAAGCATGCCTAGAAGGGTGGAAGAAGTGATAAAAGCAAAGGGGGGTAATACAAAGTACTAGAATAACCATTTCCTATATTTCTTATTCACACTCAAAAAAGTGATTCAATGAGTCATTAAATCAAATTGCCCATATCTCCATGGATACTGTGCCTAGTTACATAATTTGTTTATCAGTATGTAGCCCTGATGTACTGCTCTTACTCAGCCCCTCATGGTTTACCCTTGTTTGGCTTTGTTTTTGAGATATTTTACAAACAGTCCAAAAGCACCAAATGTTGAATCACTTTTTTGAGTCACTGTAAGTCAAGGGTTGTGGTGGGGGTGGCAATGAGTGAGAGCAAGATTTGACACAGGCAGAACCCTCTGAGTAGTCTAAAAAAGGCAGGTGGTGATGTAATGCCTATAAAGCTGTTAGGCAGCCACATTCCAACTGGCTGTGTGGCACAGCAGTTTATTTGGCTCATGTCACACTTATGCATGACTGAGAGTTCAATTTGTGGTATGTACAGCACTTTTCATTGGTTGATTTTGCTTATGATTGAAAAAATATCAGATAAATGTGGAAAAATACCCAAAAAAATCAGCAGTCCAAGGACTCGGAGCTCAGACTCCTATCAGACTCCTATAATCCGACCAGAGTCTGATCAGACATGAGATGGAAATTGGCTGGTGTCACACTGACCTCAAGTCAAGTCCTAGACAGTCCGACCAGACTCTGACCAGACTCTGATCAGAGTCTGCCAGGATATGTGGCTAAGTGTAAAAGACCTCGAAATCACCAAGTCTATCCAGATCAACCTTGATAAGCTCACCCTGGATCTCCTCCACCAACTATTAATAACCAATATCAAAAGATACATCATTGACACCATCAAGCTTGTTTGAGCTAACTGCATATGCATTCTGGCTCAAACAAATGATGTCAGGAACTGTTAGGACTAGTCCCACACAACCACAGGTCTGTCTCAATGAGAAGAGAGGATAGAGACAAGAGTTTATTGACACAGTAGAAAAGTAAGCTGGGTGAGAGCAAACTATCTAGAGTCTTAGGACTCCTACCTACAGATACACCTCCTTATATACCCCAGCCCATGGTCTGTGCGCACAGACTGCACTGCCTCCAAGGCTATGCATGCACAGCAACAGCCCAGGCCCCTCCATAGCCAGACCACTCCAGACCCCTATGCCTAGACCTTTGTACAGCCACCATGGCTTACCTAACTAGTCCTTCCATAATGGATCCCCTAAGCCCCTATGCGTGTTGGTATATTGTCCTGTGCATAGGCCTCCAGATAAAATATAGAAAAATAATGAAAAATAGATAGAGTCATAACAGGAACCTGATCAAGATCAACTCTTGGCTCAACCCCATGCTTGACATCTCCAATGACATTCAGTACCAAATTGGAGATGTCCTCACACAGATTGAAGAAGCAAAAAAGAAGACCCTCTGCTTCTAGCCTTGTCAATGAGAAATTGCTGAACTTGATTCCACAGTTCCTCTTATGATGAGGACTCTGTTTACAGCAAGACAACCAGAAGGATCAATGCCTTCCATCATACCCATCAATCCTCCCATCATTTTCTCATCCACCAACCCAGTCACTCCACTGAAACAAAAGGAAACATGCCCATCATGCCACAGGTGCCATGAAAACAGCCACACCTACCATTGCTAACAAGGACATGGTCAACATATGGCCATTGATCTGCATTCCTACAGCAAGTCTTGGGGTCCTGGAACCTTTTAGTAGATCTTCCTGCTGTCATGCTCTCTACTGCTGGCAACCAAATATATATATTGGGAATTATGGTAGGTTCATGTCAACGTATATAACTAGACTAAATCCTTGGTTTAGGCAGTCCTTGGGGCCAAAGAGAGTGTAAAGAGAAACATGAAGAGTGCACCAAAGAGACACTCCCAATTTGCAGAAATCATCAGTGTGCAATGTTTAGAAGAACACTGTTGAAATTTCCCACATTCTACTAATGGTGACTCATGACTCAGTCACTAGATTCTCTCACCTTTGAGTCATGACTGACCCTAGCAAGTGGCTGGACCAGCTCTGGGCAGTAAGTGTGTGGGATGAAGGCTATGACATACTTGAGCTTCAAGTGGCTGACAGAATTCTACAGGTTCCCTTCTAATATGTGTATGTCATTAAGTTTATTTGATTCCCCTCTCGTCCTCATAACACAGTGCCATGGCATCCTCAAGTTTGCACAACAGAAATCCTGAAGGGAAGAATCAATATGGACATGTTGGTGAGTTGAAAACTTCCAGTCACTTATACTTTGTCATTTATCCTCACATTATTCTAGTATCTGCTGATGATCCAGTCCTGCAAGAGGCTCTGAAAAAATATCATCACAGATTAATCACAGATAACAACATAATCTCTGAACTACTCCTCACTGATTATGGGATTGAGATGAAGTAGGCATAGTGGCTCAGAGTCTTGGATGTCAATATCTACTTATATTTACTTTATTTCTTGCTAGGCCCAGGACCATAAAAAAGTGCTGCAAGCAGCTTGGACTTGGGGTGAGCAGAAAGACTGTGAAAATGCTTAACCCTATGGAAGCAGAACAGATCATTTTGGACCAAATGGATGATGATGCTGTGAGACATCAGGGTCTCAGAATGATACAACACAAGATTGCTATGAGAACAGGCAAACACCTTCTGCATGACTATATTTCAGACATCATGCACACCCATGACCTTGAGGGATTTACCAAATGGGATCCCATGGCCAGACACATTCACCATGAGCCAAAGGTCCCACTTGGTATCAATGAACAGTGGTCAGCAGATGGACATGACAAGCTCAACAGAATTGGTTTTCCTGCATGGGCTATTGTTGACAATGCAGTTGGGAAGTGGTTGGGTGTCTAGGTAGCACCTAGTAACCACCTAGGCAACATTATCACCTACCTGTATCTTGAGGCCATTGAAAATGCTGATGGTATGTCTTTTAGACTACTTAGTGCAAGACTTGCTGACCATCTTGATTTTGTGTAGGAATGCCACTTCAAAGTACTACAGATTGTGGGAAACAACCCAGCTTCATGGTATCTCAAAAGCCTTGCAGTGAGATTCAATTATGCTTAATATGGTTTATCATGTTTTTATTTCAGCACTTTTGAAGCAATGCCTTTCACCCAGATGTCTGTGGCATAGAGACACCTGCACATGTTTATGTTCAGAGTGTTCACAACATCTCTATTGAATGTGGCTGGCTGTGTTTACACTTGGAGCTTAGTGACAGTGCAGTCATTGTTTTCAAGAAAGCTGAGGAGGATGGAATATATCTCCCTCATATCCCTGAGCATGTGTTCATTCAATTCCAATTTGTTTCTATCATTATCTTTGAACTAATCAACATGACTTTATCCAGCCAGCTGTGTCAATGGCTCTGGCCAAAGCTTTTGCAAAAGCTTGCTAAGGAGTTCATGGACAGTTGGAATCCATACCAGTCTTGCCATGACTGCAGCAAACCTGGCCCTTCTGGCATGTCTCACAATGAGGCACATAGTCTTCCTCACAAATGGGTAGGCCAGCAGTGCCTTCTTGGTGTTGATCTGGATACTGTCCATGGATTAAGGACTTCATCAGTAATGGTGAAGATTTGTTCCACTTTCTGCTTGTCACTGCTGAATTGAAAGGCAAGCTGAGGAAGTTTATCCGACCCTGCATATTCAGGACCTTGCATTTTCAAACATCTGGAATATGTTCTGTATGATGTTACCTTTTCTGTTTCCTTGAATGTATTGTCTCCTTCAGATGCCAAAATTGAATTTAGACTTAGTTCCACTGTTTTAAACATATTCCTTAAGATTCTCCCACTTTTGAGAACTCCAAGGCCAGGGGATGCCTGCCTGTTCCATCTCACATGGTTTTGCTCAAGGAAAAGGTGCACTTCATTGTATTTCTTTTCTCCTAGGCCAATGCAAACTCTAATGTGAACTCTTTAGCTACTTATGGCTATTTGCACTGGGTGTGAACAAATATTTCCCCAGCTCAATGCTAACCAATGTAGCAAATGTCTTGCTCAGAAGCCTGGCCCTGGTCCTCCTGAGATAGAATCTCTGAATGTGAGTGAAAGCCATAATTTTGCATGGAGTTTAACATTAAACCCTTCAGTCATGGCCACAATGTGCTGATGGGCTTATGGGAAACAATATTTCAGGACTATGCAATGGGTGTATCACTTTTTACCATAAGTTCAATTGTCTGATTTGTTGCTCCTCCATCTTGCACTGTGTTGTCTCTTGTGACTTTGTGTTGCTACATTATGATATCATATTTTCATGTCCCATAGTTTCCATGTTTTCAATCCAGACCAAGTTTCAAAAATCTGCTCTTTCTCTCTCTCCTGCATGGACAAATGGGGACAGGATGTAGAATGTCAGAATATTGTACCTAGTTAGGGGATTGATGAAATCTTGGTGTACCAGAGTCAGAGGATCCTGGCTACTACCAAAAGAATTGTTTCAGCCTGTTCCTTCCCTCTCTCACTCATCACTCTCACTGTCCTCATCCCTCTGCAAAATTTCAAAACACATAAAGTGTTGCAGGCAATGGTGAAAATATTGTTCAGAGGGCCATCATTGAGGACTACTTTGGAAACCATGCCAACATGTCAGACAGGTGGTATTATACATTTGAAATCAACCAAAGAAAACAACATTCTTTCACACCATCTTCTCCTGCTCACCCAAGTCACACCCTGCCATCTCATTAAACAAATTAAATCATGTTTAAGACAAACTTAGTATGATATCACCTACCTCTTTGATGGGAGGTCTGGATCTGCTTGTGCAATTCATCCAAATGTGTTGTGAATTCCAAGGTAGTTGGATGATGGGCTCCCATGACCTGGTGCATTGACTTTATTGTATTGGATAACATGAGCTCTGCTTCACTCCACCATCCCTGATGATGGTATATGATTGCCAAATTCCTCATGCTGGTGAGAGTGGATGGGTGGTCAGATCCAAGCTTAGCTTTTCCTGTATTCATCACATCCAACTGCAGTTTCTCAGCTTCATTCCACCTTCCCTGATGCATGTATGTGGATACCAAACTGTTCATGCTGCTGAGAGTGTGTGGGTGGTCTGATCCAAGCTTTACTTTGCTTGCATTAATCACATCCAACTGCAGCTTCTCAGCTTCATTCCACCTTCCCTGATCCCTGTATGTGGATGCCAAATTGTTCATGCTGCTGAGAGTGTGTGGGTGGTCTGATCCAAGCCTTGCTTTTCTTACATTCATCACATGCAACTCCAGCTTCTCAGCTTCATTCCACCTTCCCTGATCACTGTATGTGGATGCCAAATTGTTCATACTGATGAGAGTGTGTGGGTGGTCTGATCCAAGCTTTGCTTTTCTTGCATTCATCACATGCAACTCCAGCTTCTCTGCTTCATTCCACCTTCCCTGATCCCTGTATGTGGATGCCAAATTGTTCATGCTGCTGAGAGTGTGTGGGTGGTCTGATCCAAGCCTTGCTTTTCTTACATTCATCACATGCAACTCCAGCTTCTCAGCTTCATTCCACCTTCCCTGATCACTGTATGTGGATGCCAAATTGTTCATGCTCATGAGAGTGTCTGGGTGGTCTGATCCAAGCTTTACTTTTCTTGCATTCATCACATGCAACTGCAGCTTCTCAGCTTCATTCCACCTTCCCTGATCACTGTATGTGGATGCCAAATTGTTCATGCTCATGAGAGTGTCTGGGTGGTCTGATCCAAGCTTTACTTTTCTTGCATTCATCACATGCAACTGCAGCTTCTCAGCTTCATTCCACCTTCCCTGATCCCTGTATATGGATGCCAAATTGTTCATGCTGCTGAGAGTGTGTGGGTGGTCTGATCCAAGCTTTACTTTGCTTGCATTAATCACATCCAACTGCAGCTTCTCAGCTTCATTCCACCTTCCCTGGTCCCTGTATGTGGATGCCAAATTGTTCATGCTGCTGAGAGTGTGTGGGTGGTCTGATCCAAGCCTTGCTTTTCTTACATTCATCACATGCAACTCCAGCTTCTCAGCTTCATTCCACCTTCCCTGATCACTGTATGTGGATGCCAAATTGTTCATACTGATGAGAGTGTGTGGGTGGTCTGATCCAAGCTTTGCTTTTCTTGCATTCATCACATGCAACTCCAGCTTCTCTGCTTCATTCCACCTTCCCTGATCCCTGTATGTGGATGCCAAATTGTTCATGCTGCTGAGAGTGTGTGGGTGGTCTGATCCAAGCCTTGCTTTTCTTACATTCATCACATGCAACTCCAGCTTCTCAGCTTCATTCCACCTTCCCTGATCACTGTATGTGGATGCCAAATTGTTCATGCTCATGAGAGTGTCTGGGTGGTCTGATCCAAGCTTTACCTTTCTTGCATTCATCACATCCAACTGCAGCTTCTCAGCTTCATTCCACCTTCCCTGATCACTGTATGTGGATGCCAAATTGTTCGTGCTGCTGAGAGTACGTGGGTGGTCTGATCCAAGCTTTACTTTTCTTGCATTCATCACATCCAACTGCAGCTTCTCTGCTTCATTCCACCTTCCCTGATCACTGTATGTGGATGCCAAATTGTTCATGCTGCTGAGAGTATCTGGGTGGTCTGATCCAAGCCTTGCTTTTCTTGCATTCATCACATGCAACTGCAGCTTCTCAGCTTCATTCCACCTTCCCTGATCCCTGTATGTGGATGCCAAATTGTTCATGCTGAGGAGAGTGTGTGGTGGTCTGATCCAAGCTTTGCTTTTCTTGCATTCATCACATCCAACTTCAGCTTCTCTGCTTCATTCCACCTTCCCTGATCACTGTATGTGGATGCCAAATTGTTCATGCTTTTGAGAGTGTCTGGGTGGTCTGATCCAAGCTTTACTTTGAAAGCATTCATCACATCCAACTGCAGCTTCTCTGCTTCATTCCACCTTCCCTGGCGCCTGTATGTGGATGCCAAATTGTTCATGCTGATGAGAGTGTGTTGGTGATCTGATCCAAGCTTTACTTTTCTTGCATTCATCACATCCAAATGCAGCTTCTCAGCCTCATTCCACCTTCCCTGATCACTGTATGTGATTGCCAAACTGTTCATGCTCATGAGAGTGTCTGGGTGGTCTGATCCAAGCCTTTCACATCTTTGATTCACTGCCACATTTAGCAACTGCTCTTCCTTTTTCCAGTCACCAATTTTATCAAAGATAAGTGCAAACCTCTCATGTTCATCATCATAGTATTTAGCTTTCATGTTCATGTCAAGTCCATATTGACAATTTGATTTGACATGTGGAGCAAGCAGTTGACAAATTGCATGGTTATCTATGTCATAATCATACTCTATTGAACAAGAGAGCAATGCTCTTGCTTTCCAGTAATAGGATTCAATCTCTGTTTTGGGTATCCTGTCACTGCTCCATGAATGAACTAATGGGTGCATTGAATAATGTGTATTGTTCCTCTTGATCAATGAAAATGAGGCCAGGACATGGATACCTTTCATGAATTGTGTTCTGTCCCATTCAGCATTCTCATTCAAGAACAATGTTAGAGGATCCAACAGTGTCACTGATATTGGAAGTGTTTCTGTGCTCTTTTGCTTGTCCTTTATCATAACTTTAGTAGAATTTTTAAATATTTGGCAATTTTTGGAAAATGTATAAAGCATGAAGCTTGTGCTGGGATTAGTGGATTTGCCTCCTGTTTGAAGACCCTCTTCACATAGTTTTCAGCAGCATTCTTGAACAATTCTTCTGGAATATTGGTATGATGCAGAAAGGCAAATATCTTCACTAATGTGATGGCACTCTGTGCTGCAACTGCTCCTGGACATGCCTCCCTTGAAGCCCTAGCCTCAATCTCTTGCATAGATATTTCCCATGTTCCATATGTAGAAAATTGATAATTGGATGCACCCTTGAATGTACCTCTGGAAAATGACTCTGACTCTTTCTGATGCTTGGAGTATTTCTCCAGATAATCTTCAAGATTACAAGCACAAGCCTGCATGTATGATCCAGCTTGATCAAGGGCAAGAGGAATGCCACCCATTTTCAAAACAAGTTGTTTGGCTAACAATCCAAGATCACCAGGTGATTCACACAATGAGGCTGACTCTAGTAGCAGCAAAATAGCTTCTTCCTCTTCCATTTCACTGACCTCCATTGAATTCTTTGTGATTCTTTTCAAATCAGGATTCCTGCTTGTTATCAAAATACTCCCAGTGTTTCCTGGTGGGAGATATTGTTCAACTATATCATGATCTCCATCTGCACCATCATATATCATGAGCCAGTTATCTCTCTCAGATATCAATTTGAGACCCAATGCAGCTGAAACTGCTTTCCCAGAAATGCCATTCTCTTCCTGAGCTATCTGCTTTAATGTGAGGTCAATAGTATTCTCAGAGCATGCATCAATCCAGAAAGTATGAAGAAACCTGTGAAATCAATTATTTGGAATGTCTGAATATATTGGCAACCCACAATTTATCATTCTGTTCAATAAATTTGAGGCAGATCTGAGTCTTGCCAATGCCACCCATTCCATACAGAAGAAATGATTTCCGAGCCCTTCCCCCTGTTGCATTCTGTCCAAAATATTCATTCAACTTATCAAGGTATTTTTTACGACCCTTGAACATAGTACTAGAATGTTTCAAAGGTGGTAAAGGTGGCAGACTTGAAGTAGGTGGGGGATTGTTGTAGTAGTTAACCTTGGGTAGATATTAGAATAAAAAATTCCATGAGAAAGACATGAACAAACATCTCCGTGAACTTCATTGAATTCAGCGTGTCCCACTGAAAAATGATGTGCTCCGGAAAAGGAACCCATAGTGGACTGAGAGGGTATAAGTGGTTTGCTAATGGTAGAGAGAAATATCATCACACATGTTGTAATAAAGATGAAATATTTCCAATCGCTAGCAACAAGGTGAGTACGTGGTGGTCAAGATCAAAGCGTGGGTGTAACAGCTGTCACACCAACAGCGTGTGAAATCCCACTGGTTTCGGCGTGGATATGGGATAGAGAATTGATACAGAAGCTGCATCTACCATCATTATCTTTCTTTCACATCCCGTTTTTAAGGACAGAGTATATGGGCGGAGGCAATTTCCAAAGCGCTACGACAAAAGCACCAACGGATGGCTTCAACACTGATGGTGACATCCCATCACACGCGCTGGCACCCCACCAACTGAACACAGAGCAGCTTCACGACCCGAGGAAGGAGACTGCACTATCACAACTGACCGCGCTCGTCTCCACTAGAATAGTGTATGAACCGCTTTTGCTCCCCGCAAACACACGATGGAACGTCTTTGACGACGAAAACTTCACGCAATGAATCGATCAGCGCTACAAGAAAGGCAGGATGGGATGGTCAATTGTCACCCATGCACGTACTACCAGTTTCTTACTTCTTTCGACTAACACATTCATTCACGAGAATTTGGCTTCTTTTGCGGACCAGACGCATCCTAGCATCACCGAACGACATCCATCATTCATCTCCGTCTCAATTCCACCACCACATGAGGTATGGCGTGCAGTTCAACAGAAGCAAAAGCCCGCACGAATCTTGTTTGCGATATCCATGCCCTCCTTCTGGAAGTCTACTAACATCACATGGAAACTATCGAAGTTGGGACATCCTCGCGCACAAATAAAGGCAGAGGCTTGTGCAAATAGCCGTCATCGCTATTCTGGACTCTGGAGGGACAATTGGAAGATGGATGAAACGTAGCACAAGGCAAGTTCGTATGAGCGATAGCAAAGTACGCGATCCCTAGATCAGTCGTGGCTTAAAGCTTACGAACCGGTTTCTGGTCTGCAGCTGCTGGGTACGCCGCCCGAAACGTTGCACCAGCACGCCACGTATATAGTCAATGGGTAAATAAATACTTGTTGCATTCGCGCCGTCTGATATTGCATTTCAAAGTGCCACTACCACAAACCCACGCTATTGGCCGTCGGCTTGCTCTACCCAATTACTTTGCTTATTTTCAGGTTTCGTGATTGTGCCGATACCATGCGTCAAGGACGCAAATCTTCAAGAATGATGTTTGCAAGGTGGGACGGATCAGTAATCTTGTATCTGGTTTGTGATGCTGAATAATTTGGCTCAGGCACAACGGCATCCATCCTGGCATTCTACGTGGCCTGCTGCTATTGAAATCTTGGCGCTGACTACTAAAATGACGTAGACCACAAATCGGTCCGGTCCGTTCATTCCCTCTCACTCATCACTCTTATCATCGTCCCTCTAGGTTGTGCGTGGCCTCCGATGACATTAGACTGAGTTGAAGATCTGGCCTTCTGTGCAGGGTCACGTCGAACGAGACGAGAGGTTCACACAGTGCTGGACTGAAACGATATCGGAATAGTCTAGTTTGGAATGTACTAGAGACCGCGGGAGACGCTCACCTTGCCCAGTCAGCCGAAACCTCGCTGGGAAAAATGAAAGGAAAGGGCAGATATTCAAGGTCATCATCATTATTGCAATGCTGTCAAGCAACACCTTCTTGCCGACCCAGTCAGCGCTGTGCGAGAAAGCATCAATGTTCGGTTTTTTTGCGCGCAGAAAAACTCTGTATAGCTATGGAACGCATAAACTGCGAGGCGCTTATAGACATGCATCACTTCCAATTCGCCGATGTTTCCTTATCTCATAGCCCTGGTCTTCGCAGCACGCTTTTATAGTGTGAATACAACTTCAATTACGCAACGCCTTGTGTTGACGATGCCAAGTGGCCTTGACGTGACCATCCCCACTTGGACGGATGTTTTCCACCCACCCACAACAGCTTTGACGGATTTGGGGATATGAAAGCGTACGACAGGTGAGCACGGGTCAACCACGACGTGCAGCTATAGCTCAACGGATTTTACAGTTCTTACTACCATGCTTTGTTATGTAATTGTGTGAATGGATCATAGCTTGGTGTGTAAAATACTATTTAGTGTTATCATGCATGACAGTGTCATCGCGAAAATATAAGAAGGCTATTCCCACTATGAAAGCGTCGACAACCCGAGACTGTCCAACAGTGCAAATTTAAGTCCGTGCCAAAACGCTGAGATGTCATCTGTTTGTGCATACATCTATGTTGGGAATATGCAAGCAATGGATACACCCGCTTCACCTTGCGCTGCAAGGTCATGTCGAAACCGTAAATTGTCAAAACCTGCAGATCGTGAGAAGATTTCTGAGATAAGATAAACGCTTTTCCCACCACCCTTAACTTCCTCTTCTTTCGTATCTTTCTGCACACTACATACACCTTCATCCTTCTGAATGCGTACCCCAGATTGCTTTATTGCGTACCACGCTCCAATATCTTTCTTCGTCTTGTTGCCCTCTGGGCGTTTGCTGTCAATTGCCATACAAGGCAATGGTAATCAAACAATGATTCAGACACGGCGCCGCGCTCCGTTCCTCTGGTGTGAAATTTGATATGAACATATGCATGTGTTTTTAGCACTCCAACATCCAAACTCATGGTCTCTATTAGCAGCACTCTTCTTGATACAAACCAATTTATTCTCCACTCACGATGAATGGAAGAGACTTAAATGCCACATTAGGTCCACCTTTTACAGCTTCTTATTCTTTTGTTCTCGATGTAGAGATAGATGTAGGACCCTGCTATACACCATCAGTGGACAACTTTCACCTGATCTCATTAAATGATTTGGTATCAATCATCAGTGCAGGCATGACATGCAAATCAGAATGGAAATGGTCGAAATGTGCCTTGATCAATGCGTTTGGAACATTTCCCAACCCTGTCCAAAGTGGCATCTTAGCCGCAATTGAGTGCATCAAAAGTAGGCAATGGACAAAATCTAATGACCCCAATGACCCATGGGGAATGCTGCCAAATTTGACTCTCTCAAATGAAGGTGTTATCAGAGGCCTGTACTTTCAAGCTTCATCTCCTGAAGTTCAAAAGGAATGTGTGAAAAGTTTTATTGAGGCAACGAGCAATGATCATGTGTCTTTGGGCATATGTGTGGCATGTGCACAGGAAATGCCACGCAAAGAACTGAGGATGCTCACTCTTCCGCTAGACTTCATCCTCACAAGCCCCATCCTGCTCACATCTTGGTTAATGGAATGCTGTTATTTGAAACCACTGGTGTTGGGACCAATGTACAGATGTGTAACAATTGTCTTAATGACTTGTGTTCAAACTGTACCCCTCAGCTTTCTCTCGCAAATGGGATGTGGATTGGAAATGTCCCTTTTTCCTTGCACATCTTAACAATGGCTGAGAAGGTCCTTATAGCAAAATATTTGCCAAACGCATATGTCATAAAGTTGTTTCCCAAGACAGTTGGTTCAAAGTCGTTTGACCCGAGACACTGAATAGTGGCATGAGAGGGAATGTATCCACTTATCCTTTGAACAGTTCTATGTTAGGACGAATCCCACACAACCACAGGTCTCACAAAGGGAGAGAGGGAAACGGAGTAGTATTGACACAGTAGACCAGTAAGCTGGATAAGAGCAAACTATCTAGAGTCTTAGGACTCCTACCTATGGATACGCCCTCCTTATATACCTTTGGTCCTGGTCTGTGTGCACAGACTACACTGCCTCCAAGGCTGTGTACGTGCAGCAACGTTCCAGACCCCTCCATAGCCAGACTCGCCTGGACCCCTATGCCTAGACCTTCGTACAGCCACCCATGGCTTACCTAACCAGTCCTTCCATAACGGATCCCCCAAGCCCCTATGCGTATTGGTATCGAGTCCAGCGTCCGTAGGCCTCCAGATAAAATATAGAAAAATATAGAAAAATAACAGAAAGCGTCCAGAGTCGTAACATGACCCCCCCTTAAGGCTTCACGTCCCGGGAAGCCACGCGTGTTGTAAAAATTATTTTGAGTTCCTAATGAACTCATGCTGCACGTCTTCTTCGGCATAAACGTCACGCCGGTCACCTTTCCAACACTGCCAGTTTCGTTTGAGCTTTTCTAAATATTCGCGCTCAAACTTGCCATCCTCCCACCCATACAGCCGTTTTGCTATAGGGATCGCCGTGTGGTTTTGCCATTTCCAAAAACTTGCGCTGATGTCGTGCACATTGACCATCCGCCAGGGCACTAGGATTCGCTTTGTGGAATTTCTGGACTTCCTTCTTAGCGTTTCCCAGGTTTTCCGCCAGTTCCCAAGTTGACTCCTCGACAGGGTAATTTTTCCACTTGACGAGGTACTCCAATCGTCTGCCACCACGCCCACTGACGCAGCTGTCCATTACTTCCTCTACTTCGTATTTGTCATCTTGTGACTCTTCCACCATCTGCGCTTCTTTGCGCAATGCGCTTTTTCCTTTTGACCAGGAAAAACCAGTTCCTTATATGCTTGAGGTGGATCTCGTTAAATACGTTGTAGATTTTCCAGGACGCTGGAATCTTCAATTGGTACGCCGAGTGCCCAATCTTCTTTACGACCTCCAAGGGTCCCATGAACTTGCCGTCTAATTTCTTTGTGACGCGCAAGGTGGGAAGGTTCGCGGTGCTCAAGTAGACCTTCTCGCCAGGTTGATATTGGCATGCAGGAGCTTTGGACTCGGTGTATTTTCGTTTCATGGTTTGGCCACTTTTTCGAGTGCGGCCGTTGCATTGGCATGAATGCCCTCTACCTGCTTTGCTAAGTCCTCAACGGCGACCACTTTTGGCACGTAAGTCGGATTTAATCCCTTGTATGGATGCCGCCCATAGTTCATGAAGAAGGGGGAATACCCTGTAGCCAAATGCATCCGATCGTTGTGACAGAATTGTGCCACCGCCAGCCAGTCACTCCAGTTATTTTGTCGGTGATTGACGAACATCGTGAGGAACTCCTTTACCGTCTGATTGATGTGTTCCGTCTGTCTGTCCGTCTGCGGGTGATATGCTGTTGATCGATTGGCTTTGATTCCCAGCATCCCATACAAGTTGTCCATAAATTTGGACACAAACTGTGGTCCGTGATTGCTAATGACCTTTTTTGGTAGTCCATGTTCCCTGAATACATTGTCTCGGAAAAGCGTGGCCACTCCTTGTGATGTAACAGTAGATGTAGTAGGCAAGAAGTACAATTTTTTTGTGAAACGGTCCACAATTACCAGAATCATATCATTTCCCTTAGATTCCGGGAGTGGTCCAATCAAATCCATTGATATAATTTCCCAAGGTGCCTCAGGTACTTTGTTAGGGTGTAGCGGCGCCGCTCGAGCCTGTCTATCCGGTTTGACTTTCTGGCAAGTTTCACATCCAGTAACATAATTCTGGATATCCTTGCGCATTTGAGGCCACCAAAAATCCCTTGTCACCAGTTCTACCGTTTTATCTATCCCTGGATGTCCCCAAGAGTGGTAAATTGCCAGGAGCGCTTTGCACGTATGTATATTCGCTGGTACGTAAATTCTGCCCTTCCATTCCACCATTCCATTGATGATTTTAAAATCCTCATTGTTTTCATCGAGTCCCTTCCGCACTTGAGTTTCCCATTGTCGCTTGGGAATTTTCTGGATGTCTTTGATGATGTCTTCAATGGCTCTATCATTGTCGTAGATCCGAACAAATAAATTGTCTTTGAGCAGAATAACCCCTTCATTATCCAGACCTCCCGGATGATGGTCTGTCCTTCGTGATAGAATGTCTGCTTTGGAATTTGATTTCCCTGGCCGATGCTTAATGACGAAGCTGTACTCCTGCAGGTCCGTAACCCATCGTGCTTGTCGCCGGTTGAGGTTCTGTGGTTTACGGAAGTATGTCAAATTTTGATGATCCGTCAAAACTTCCACGATCTCCTTAGCGCCTTTGAGGTAATGCGACCATTCGTAAAAGGCATGCATTACAGCGAGCATTTCTTTGTCGTAAATCTCGTAATTTCATTCCGCATTATTTAAGGCTTTTGAAATAAAAGCAACCGGTCTCCACGATTGGTCTTTTCCCTGCTGTGACAAAATTCCGCCAATTGCAAAATCGGATGTGTCGACTTCAATTCGGAACTGACCCTCATCGTCAGGAATTTTGAGTACAACCTCCCTCACCACAAGGTCTTTCAGTCCCTGAAAGGCAACGTCCTGTAGTTCGGTCCAGAACCAGTCATTTTTTCCAGTTAACTTGGTCAATGGTTTTGCTGTTGATGCAAATCCCTCCACAAAGCGTCGGTAGAAGTTCACAAATCCGAGGAATTGTTGCAGTTCACGTTTACAGGTCAGCATCAGCCATTCCGCAATCGCCTGCACCTTGCCCTTTTCCATCCGAATGGAATCTTCACTAATAACAAGTCCCAGGAAATCAATTTCCGGGTGATCGAACCAACATTTTTCCGGTTTTAGTGATAACTTATGATTTTCCAACTTTGCTAGGATACGGTTGACATGTCTTGTATGTTCTTCCTGTGTCAATGAGAACACCAAAATATCGTCCATGTAAATGACCACCCATCCTTCAGCAATTTCTTGTCGGAATATGTCGTTCATCATAGTTTGGAATGTTGCCGGGGAGTTTGTTAAACCGAAAAACATGACCAATGGTTCGAAAAGGCCCCTGTTTGTCCTGAATGCCGCTTTCCACTCATCACCCTGTTTGATGCGAACGTTGTTGTATCCCCAACGGATATCCATTTTAGAGAATATCTTGGCTTTAGACAACTTGTCCACCAGTTCGCCAATAAGTGGTAGTGGGTACCGGTTTTTTATAGTCATTTCATTCAACCGCCTATAGTCCTGTACTGGTCGTAACTTTCCATCCTTCTTCTTAACAAAAAAGAAGGGGGATGCCATGGGGGGATTTACTAGGTTGGATTTGTCCTGACTCCAAATTTTCCTTCAGGAACTCGTCCAACTGCGCCTGTTCATCTCGGTTCAGCGGATAAATCTTGCAGTCCACTGGCTTGGACCCTGGTAATAATTCTATGGCATGATCCCATGCCCATCGTGGTGGTAATTCATCAAAGGTTTCCTTTTCGAAAACCTTTCGATGACCTAAGTAGTGTTTGGGCACTACTTCCTCTAGTGTGCGCTTTTGAGCGGTTTCCGATTC
Organism: Amanita subjunquillea; assembly: GCA_020011035.1. Classification (NCBI taxonomy): domain Eukaryota; kingdom Fungi; phylum Basidiomycota; class Agaricomycetes; order Agaricales; family Amanitaceae; genus Amanita; species Amanita subjunquillea. The sequence goes on from JAEBUT010000038.1 coordinate 231,802, forward strand.
TTTAGCTGCTATATTGGTTGCTACTGATCGTAGTCGTAGCTTCGGTTCCCCAATATCAATGGCCAATAACCGTTCTCCTTCCTGTAACTGTTCCATTGGGTCTGATTCATCCTCTGGTTCTTCTACCTGAGATGCTGTCCAACAAGTTCCTGGACATCGCGTGAATTTTACTTCCTTTCGTTTCCAGTCGATGGCTGGGTTATGGTGTTTTAACCAGTCATGACCTAGGAACAGATCCGTCTTTCCTAAGCGTGCCACGCTGCATTCAATTATTTCTTCATGATTGTCATGACTTGTATCGAACACTCCAATTCTAAGTCATTTTATATTCATTTTCCTTTGTATTTTTCATATATAGTAGCCTAACACTTAGCTAAGTCAGTGTCTATCTTATCTAGTCAGCGCTAAGATTAGATTAGATTAGATAACGATTAGATTAGATTACGGACTACCGGAACGATGACTCATACCTGATGACTAATCCGCAGTCAATGCGCAGTCATGGCTATGCAGTCTGACTCATACAGGACTATTGTTAGCGTAGGGTTCTACAGCCTTTAGGGTTGTAGGGGTTAGCGCACAGACCATCCTGTAATGTATATAAACTGTGCAAGTAGCACCCAGAGTCCTCAGTCGAGTTCTCTCGGGTTTCTCTCCTACCCTCATCTCCTCTCCTCCTCAGTCTATTGTTGGGGCCCTAAGCCGTCACGGCAAGGGTAGTCCTGATAATGATCCCCAATTCGCAGCTTGAATTGTGTCATGTATTCAATGCTTCCCATTGAGTTCCGGGACCCATCCGCATTGTAGACTGGCAGCGGTTTTATCAACCGCCGCTTATTTAATTTGTGCCGTTCCACAAATTCCTCATTAACACAAGAGCCTGTGCACCCTGAGTCCACTAGCGCTAGTACATTGATTGTTTCCCCTGTGTCCATTGTTGTAAGCACACAGTGTAGATCAATTTCCTGCTTCCCTGTTGCATGAACCAACTGTTGTCGTAGTTGCGTCAGGTTCCACAAAGCTTCTTGCTCCGATAATCTATTGAGATCATTTACCAACTTGGCATTGACCTCGTTGACTCGTTTAGTTGGCACCCATTCCTTTAAACAACGAACTGCAGTTTCGTTATCTTCCTGCCAGATTCGTCTCAACACCCACTCAGGGGTCCATGGGTTCAACCGATTCGTTTTTACGCTCACACTCAAGTTTCGTATCCGGTGAATGAGGGGAGAACATTCATACAATAATTCTGGTAGCTGTACACAAGAATCATTGTCCGATACTGAAACTCTATTAGCCAGCAGCGCGGAGTGCGTGCCTACTGGCTGTTGCCAAAACCCTTCTCCTTTCCCCATTCTTTCCATTGCTCCTCTGTGAGCTCTTCAATTTTTATTTCCCTTACACGGCTTTTCCTTTTTCAGCCCATGTATGTTTCTTTGGTTCTTTGCATTCCCTTGCAAAGTGACCCTTCTTTCCGCAATTGTAACATGCACCCGGTGCACGTTTCACTTTGTCTACATCCATCGCGTTGGAATCGTGAGTAGACGTTGATGCCTGAGCTGGCTTATAAGTTTGCGCCACTGGTTGAGCCTTTTGGTAATCCTCCTTGAATGGCGTCTTTTTCTGTCGATCGCCGTATGCGTCCCTAGCCCTTCGATAAGCCCTTGCTAATTCCGTGACCCTTTCCATTATTCGTTCAAGGGTATCTCTGGCATCTAAATCTCCGACCTGGATTAATTTGAATCCCAAGTTGGGATTTAATCCCTTTTGGAAATGGTCCTTTGCCGCGCTAGCATTCCATCCTGTCAAGGGTAACAAAGCCTTGAATTCGATGATGTAATCTTCGACGGCCCGGCTTCCTTGTTGGAGCTTCTGGATTTGTTCAACGGTGTGTTCCCGAGTTTCTTTGGACATGAAGAAATCATGCATTTGCCGTTTCAGATCTGCCCATCCCAAAAAGGGAGGTTTCAGGGTCTGGGGGTTGCGTTCATAATGCGCGGCAACCCCTATGGTAGCAGGGACAAAATGTCCTTCCCTTCATTGTTGATAGGATAAGTTTGCCAGCCATCCTTCTTCTGCCACCTTTTGATTAAAGTCGGTATCACTGTCGATTTGCTCCTTTAATTTGACTGCCACCCATGTTCCTGCCCTATCACCTTTGCCTTTTCTGATCCGCCCGAGCGTGATATAAATGCGCCTGCCATAATCATTTTCATGAGCCAGTTCAAAGTATACATCCATGGCTCGGCACCATGCGTCCACTTGCGCTGGGTCACCTTCATAATGATCTGGTAGTTCTAGTTTCACCAATGATCTACTAGGCGGGGGAGGTCGGGTATTCTGGTATTCAGTTACGGCTTGTTGCACCAAATTTCCCATGTGCGCCGCCATTTGGGTAGTCCCCTCGGTCCATTCCTGAATGGCTTCGTCCCACTCAGCTACTTGTTGGGGAGTTGCTCCTCCTGCCACGGTTAATGGTTCTGGTCTCGGGGTGGCATTTGGCCCAAAGTAGTAGTTGTATTGATTAATTGCCGCATGCAAGTATGCGGTCATTGTATTTGTCCAACCAAAACCGATTTCCACATGCCCGAGATCTCCATTAACGATTGCTTGGATCATCGGCCACCCATTTGTTCCATTGACACTAGTTTGTACATGGAATCCAACCCATTTATTTTGACGGACCACCTGAAACTTCACGAGCTGTTCCGATCGATAGGCCGGGTCAACCTGGTTTACCCAATGAGCCATAGGGAACGCAGGCCACTCGAACCGATTCCACAGTTCCTCTTTGAATAAAACTAGATAGCAGTATCCGGGTATAGCAGGTGTCATGTGATCGAAAACCTTGACTACCGTTTGCACTTGTTGTTGGAAGCACCTGTTTGGGTGATTTCCCGGGAGGTTGAATCGAATTCGTCAGATCTCACGACTTAGGAAGCGCGTCAAGTTATCATTCCTGGATGCGCCCACAGTGTATTGACCGAACCCGTTGCCTTTCAACCGGTACATTTCCTCCCAGCCGTGCATTCCGTGCTCCCTGGCTGATACGTGAATGCGCTCAAGTTCCGGCATCATGGTTGTTTCAATGATGGCCGTGCTTTCTCGGTATGCAGGTTGCCATGACAAGATTTTGTCGATGGTAGGAAATGCAGGCCAATTGAATGCGTCCCAATACCTATGCTTGATCAGGATCAGGTAACAGTAACCTGGGATCCGATTATGCAAGAGTGCCATTCGTGGTCTTTTGAAATAGCGGTCGGCACCTGCATCCCATTCAATTGCCCCCATGTGTTTACAATCATGTCCGGACCGTACTAGCGACGCAATCATGTCCCATCCTTTAGGTCCTTTTGGAACTCGCTTGATATGGTAGCAGTCATTATATCCGTATGTACGTTGGATATTCACACGACTGTGAGTGTTGCGCAAGTTGTAGTCCCACGAGTTGATTTCCTGAATCTGAGGAAATGCCGGCCACTTGTACATGTCCCAAAACTGGTTTTTTATTAGGATGAGGTAACAATATCCGGGTACGTCCGGATGCAACGCGTGCTTGATATGAGCAGGACAGGGGTATGGGTAAGGAATTGCTATCTCCTTTTCAACTTCCCGCTTCCAGTTGTTGATTGTCCTTTGTTTTTCCTCATTGAACCCCTGTTTGGGTTCAGGATCTGCGGATTCCCAATCCGCTGCACAAGGGATGGTACCGTTGTACCAGTTTGCGTCTGCGCCTGCAGTTCTGGTTAGCAACTTGCTAGGTCCAGAATGGACAGTTACCGCTTGCATGTATGACATGGGCGCTGACGTTGAGCATGCCATTGATGGTTGCCCTGCGACCCAGGACGAAATGGTGGAGGCTCGTGCCTTCCCTTTTTTAGATTCTTTTTGTCCTCCAAATCGGGCGAACTTGTTATACTTGCTGCGGCCTTCCATCAGTTTCATGTCCTTCCATGTGTAGGACTTGTCTTCGTGGGGGCGCAGTGCGGCTCTTTCAATGACATGAAACATATCATTCTTGTGATGGTCCTGGAGACCGAATTTGACAGTCTCATCCCGCATCTCAGGTTCCCAGGACAGGATCTGCGTTACAGTGGGCCACTCTGGCCAGTCAAACGTGTGATAAAATTCTTTCTTGAACAGGTACATGTAACAGTACCTGCTCCTTTGCCATGGTTTTTCTTCGTGAATGTCCGTGATGGGCGTGCTTGGTAATTTCGGACAAACCAGGGTATTAACCCAGTCTTCCGTGTATGTGAGATCTTCCCCAACAAGTTTGAGGAAGTCGGCAAGTCCTAGCAGGGGTGATGTGCCAGGGTTGTTCTTCATAACAAGCGGTGATACCAAGAATGGCGTGTTGTATCGTGTAGGCATGTCCTTCCTTTTCAGGCGTGCCTTCATGTACGGATCGGGTCATTTCCCATCCAGCTGTTCCTGGTTTGCGATCTCCGCGGTCACTCAGTTATAGCTACGGGTTTTGATGTTCCTGTTTTCGGCGTGCATGAGCCAATTCCTTTCCTTGGCCGACAGAACCAAACCGTTATGTCGCAAAGTAATAATGTTCCAGCCCATCAATAAGAGCCAGATGTTTGATGGCGTGTCAAACAGACATTGTCGGATCTCCGATTCGGGATCCATATCGTGAAGCAGCCCCTCCAGGGTCTGCCTGTCCTTCTCCATTTGTTCGAGCTCTTGCTCGACCCGTTTCTGATATTGCCGTTCTTCTCGGCGCTGCTTGAGCAATTCTTCCCAAGCTTCCTCCTGAATGCGGAGGGATTCCTGTTCCAGCTGCCACAGCTGAAACGCCCATTGCCATTGTTGGAGACGACGCTCCCTGTGCTGCGCCTTGCGCCAAGTGTAGTAAGCCCGTATGTGGGCGTCACGCTGTCTGTTGTCGGTGATTACTGTGACCGACCGAGTAATTTCTTCTGCGCACTCCTGCACCCACTCAATTCCAAATCGTTTTCCAGCCTGCACGAGAGTGAGGCCAGCGCGGGGGATGATGTAGTTGAATAATGAAGCCATAATTGCTTCCCTATTGTCGCCTTAGACCTTTTAAGTAAAAAGGCTGTTGATTCTTCTTCTATACTCGCACGTCCCAATGTGAATATTCTTTGATGCGGTCAATAATGCACCCGCACTCAATTCTTGGATTTAATTCCACCAAATGACCTAATAGCGTGGTGCCTGGGGCTTCACTCGAGTGTCCTCGTGCTCAGATCGTTAGATCTGATACGTAATTGGTATCTCGAGACTGTTCTCCTTGATACACGGCACGCTACTAGACTGCTTTCGCTCGTTCCTGAGCTTTTCCGAGATAAACGGTGTATTCTGCTGACCAGTGCCTGCCTGCACTTTCAATCACACGGAGATACTCTTGTCCAAATATCTTTTGTTGACAGCAACCTTTCAGTAGTAGTCCCTGATAACGATCAAGGAGTCTATCTGTTGTCGGTGTCGAAGGTGATCCTCGAGAGCGGCTCAGTAGTCACGTGGTGTAATGTGTACCGAGGTCCATTGCGCAGGCTTGAGGGAACTCGTCGAGGACACGCACAACAGCGAGCAAGAGATGCCTGAGGTGGTTGTCAACGACGGCGAGAGGTGTGGTAGTGAAGACTCTAGATTATGTTAGGACGAATCCCACACAACCACAGGTCTCACAAAGGGAGAGAGGGAAACGGAGTAGTATTGACACAGTAGACCAGTAAGCTGGGTAAGAGCAAACTATCTAGAGTCTTAGGACTCCTACCTACGGATACGCCCTCCTTATATACCTTTGGTCCTGGTCTGTGCGCACAGACTACACTGCCTCCAAGGCTGTGTACACGCAGCAACGTTCCAGACCCCTCCATAGCCAGACTCGCCCGGACCCCCTATGCCTAGACCTTCGTACAGCCACCCATGGCTTACCTAACCGGTCCTTCCATAACAGATCCCCCAAGCCCCTATGTGTATTGGTATTGCATCCAGCGTCCGTAGGCCTCCAGATAAAATATAGAAAAATATAGAAAAATAACAGAAAGCGTCCAGAGTCGTAACATTCTACTATCTTGGCCATGATAGATGGGTTGTTGTTTCCTCAGCCCATATCTGTCCTTGCATCAGTAATAGGCATCACTTTTGTCAGTCCAGGAAACTTACCCATTCAATCCCTTCCAAAAGGCTTGCTCCTTGTTCAACGCCATGCGGTTGCCAATGCTCTGCTCTGGTTGAAAAACAACAATCCAATCTACTCAAACATTACCATATCCATCGATCGTTTACAATCTTTGCTGGAAAACAACATCCTGGACATACTAGTTTCTGCAGTTTGAGTATCAGATGACTTAGAGCTACTTGAGAGTGAGAAAGACAACTATGTGCCAGGTATGGCGCCAATATTATTTCCCTGTTCCTCGTCAGTGTTCCAATCCCTGCCATACTAGATCTTGAAAATGATGAGGTGACATCCCTAACAGAAGTTCCAGCCAGCAAGTTCCTTCATCCACATGCTTTCTGTGCTAATGTCTTAAGTAGATGTCAGCGTTTACCCAATCCAGTCTCATGATGTCTTGGATGCCAATGGATCGGAAATACCCGAGTATCAGCTCATGGCTCATGCTCTGTCCAACACAGCAACCAAAGACAATGAAAATAGTCCTTCATTTTTTGTTAGACAAGGCAGTGCTTTCATTAATGAATATGCTCACCTTGATCCTATTACAAAGCAACAGTCTGATGGTGGACCTAGTAATGCAAATCATCTATTGGGTTCTTTTCCAACACTCTTTCCTTATGGTGTTGGAGGCTTTGAAGTTGGACGGCCATTAGATGTACCTTATGAGGTGCACGCAAGATGGGCACTAGACTACAGAGACAAATGTTTCTGTTTAAATCATCAGTTCATCTTTCAGGTGTTTGGAGTGATGCAAAAAAGAGCAATCTGCCACTTGGCTCGCCTTTACATTCAAAGGCGTTTTTTCCTTCAAAATGAAATGTCAATCCTTCATCTGAAGGCTTCTGATTTTGTCCAATCCAGTCAGGAGGAAGCCAAAGAGAGAAGATTAGCAACCCTGTCATTCGCATTAAGGTCAATGGAACTGATGAAGCAAGACAAAGGATTAGGAATAAGATCTGGGGCACAATCATGATGTTCAATGCCCCATTGCTCTGGATCACAATTAGCCCTTCAGACATTCACAATCCCATCGCACAAGTTTTAGCTGGCTGTGACATAAACCTGGATGACTTTGTCAACACCACCAGTCCAAATAGCAGGGAATGTGCAATCAACATTGCCAATGATCCTTTTGCCACTGTGAATTTTTTTCAATTCCTGATCAAAACCATTTTGGAATGCCATTTTGGCATCATTCAGGCGAACAAAGATGGCATCGTCCTGAGAAGACCTGGCATCTTTGGACTTGTAAATGCATATGTGGGAGTTGTTGAGGCCCAAGGCCGCAGCACACTCCACCTCCATATGCTATTATGGCTCGTTGGAGCGCCACCTCCATCTGTCATCAAGAAATGTCTCATGGAGGATGTATTTTGACAAAAATTTTGCTCATTCATCTCAACATGTGTTCATGCTGATCTTCCTTATCCCAAATACTTGTGCTCATCTGCCTCTCATAGCGCTTCAGACTTATCATATGCTTGACCCCTTCATCCAGATGCTGTGGGATATAATGAAGATTCCAAAACCCTCGAGTCCAAGCTCGCTTCAAATTTACAATTCCATCTGTGTAATGCCAGGACATGCCACATGCATAAAAGTCCTGACAAAAAATGTAAATGCAATGCGCCATTTACAAGAGCTATCAATGATTGGGTTGACAGCAATGGAGAGAATGGTCCTTGCCATGTTTGTGCTTGGCTGAATTCATGGAATCCTCATTTATTGCTCTCGCTGACTTGCAATCATGATATTAAGTGTCTAGTGGGGGGAATGGCAACCAAACCTCTAATTTGGTATATCACAGCTTATGCAACAAAGAATAGAAAAAGTTCAATGAACTCTTCTGCACTGCTTGCAAAACGGTTTGCATATCAGGACATGCAACCCAACACACCATCTTCAGTTGAAAATCATAGACAAGCGAATAGCCGTCTACTACAATGTTGTGCCAATACCCTTAATTGTGATCAAGAATTCAGTGCTCCTGAAGTCATCTCGTTGATTATGGGCTGGAAAGACCACTACCTGTCTCACCACTATGTCTCTATCTACTTAGACTCTGCAATATGCTTGCTTAAACAAGCTTTTCCCAAACTGGGTTTGAGCCATACACAGTGCATATTCTTCCTTTTATCAATCACCTCCAACATATTGGGTTTCAGACATGAAAATGAGGAGTCTTGTTCTGTCCGCATCCTAGGGGATCCTACCATAAATGATGAGGTTTGTTCATTTGACCATTATTATGTCTATCCTAACTTGTTGTGTAATAAAAGAACATCAACATTAGAATGCAAGAAGGTCAAATCTATACAAACAATCAGCTTTGTGATTATCAGTATTGGGGACTGGAAATTGACAATTTCTGCTTCTTACAATTCCATCTCCAAACTCGGGATGTATCTTTGAAATCAAACAATTGTAACAAGACTTGCAAAATGAATGAGGCGGAGACCAGTCATTTGACATCAGAAGGAAATCTCAGCAGTCATTCAGATTCTGAACAAACAGATGATGAGGTTGGCTTTGACAAACCTGAAACTGTCTCCACATCAAATCCCAAGTGGAAAAGGGGTAGAAAGGCATTGAACCAAGTCCCATATCTACCTGGTGCCAAATGTGATGGACGTTGCAGATTATGCTGATCTGTCGGAAATGAAATCCTTCCAGAATTCATAGGGTGTTGGTTCCCACATTACAACCTTGATGAAACAAAAGAACTATACTTTGTTTCAATGTTAATGTTGTTAAAACCATGGTGTTCATTTACTGAATTGAAAGGAAGCAGCTCATCATTTCTAAATGCTTTTAATGCATTCACAGAGTTTGAACCCACTCCAATTGATTCCAATGCCTATTCATTGATAAAGATCATTCACAGATCAGCTGATATCTGCACCTTTCAAATCATTGAGAATACCCAATACTACTGGGACTGTATGTCTGGGGCTAACAATCAAAGGAACAGTTGTTATGGACAATGCCCTTGTCATGGTTCATTCTAAGTCAACAGCAACAAGCAGAGTCTTGGTCCGCTCCCAGCCACTGGACAAAGAGTCTAGACACTTAGTCAAGCGATGACAAAGGTCTGGAAGACAATGAGAGAGAAGAGTGTTGGAGTCAAGCAAGGTTGAGAGCAATACTTGTCTAAGTTGGAACTGGAGTTACTTTACAGTACATGGGGTTTATATACGTTTAGAGAACAAGGGAGACCATAAAGGGAATAAAGCTGTGGCCACCTGAGAAAGGAAACAAGAAGGTAACTACAAAAGGAGATAGTGTCCGGGTTATACAATGCGCAGTCAACAAGTAATGATGATAGATTATGAAACAGTCTGCTGAGGATGAAATGAAAAGGGAACTGTAACATTACCCCCTTTGTATGCAAGAAGTCACCAACTTCTACCATGAGTTTGTCCAGCCATGGTCCTGTCTTGATTCCAACCATTTGATGATGTTCTTGACATCTTTTTCCGTGTTTCCATCTGCCACTGTACTGTTTGGATAGCTTGCTGTAGCTGTTTCACCTGAGCAAGCATGGCATCCCGTTTGTTGTATGTAAGTGAGTGGGGGTTGGTAGTGAGAGTGAGGGTGGTGACGAAGTCGAGTGGTTCAGAGAACATATTGAAATAGGTGATGAGGTTGGCAAGGTTCTCGCTGACATTGTTGAGCATGGTGTTGTGAGGTTGGATGATGGGTATATGCATAGGGGAGACAGGGGTGGCAACTGTTTCAGTGAGGTCTGTGGGGTGCTCATGGAGTGCAGGGAGGTTGGCAAAGTTGTAGTCATCTAAGGTAGTGGTGGTGGTGACAAACACCTCGAGTGGGAGATGATGGGTGATGGAAGCAAAAGGGGAAAAAACAGCAGCAACGTCGATGTAGTAGTGGCCACAGGCAGTGACCAAAAGGGCAAAGAGGAGAGTGACAAGATAGGCGACAGCAACAAAGAGAGACATTTGTTCAGGTGTATAAAGTTGGAGAACATTTTACATTGCTAGGAGTGCTTTTATTCTTCATTGAACACTTCATCATCCCAATTGACTGTCCGGAGTTCTCCATCCATGGATTGGTAGGAGAATGTGGGCGCTCTGATGCTGGGAACATATTCAAGTTCTTTGTCAGATTCTTCTGATTTGCTTAGCTTGTTCCTGGTAATGGTAGAAACATCGTTCTCATGATCCATGCCTAATTCAGGGATAAGGTCTGGTGGTGCAACACTTTCTGGTGAATTGGGTATGGTGGGTCCAGCTGTGCTGTCAAATGTGTCCAGGAACTCAAGGCTTTCAAGTGCCCTGTTAAGATTCGAAATTGCATCTGGGAGACGTCAGGTAGCCACCCATCTATAAATTTCTATTTCTTTGCTTGCACATGTTAGCTGTTGAGCAAAGTCGAAGACTGTGGGATTTTCTCAGTGAAGGGCAGCCTCAGTGTATACATTGTGTGTGTGATTTAAGGGTCTATTGGGTGATGGAAGGTAGGGTGACATTGTGTTGGGATAATACAGTAATTCTTCTGGATCAAATGTGAGATCCATATATTTCGGGAGGTAGTGTATGCAAGCATTGAATGGAATTTCCACGTGTCCCTGTGGGTGTGCTAAATGTCTGGTGACAAGTCTGGGAGTCTTGTACGCAATTAGTCAAGTCCTTTGGGTTCGAATGTAGTTGATTAATCGAGGTGGTTCTAAAGGGGCAATTGGAGGACAATAAATGGGAAACGTAATGATTCGTCCTTTGAAACTTTCATAGGGTTTTGGAGAGTATTGTCCTTGAGTGGAGCAGTATTTCTTTGTGTATCAAATGTTTTGTTTGAGAGTTTGGCAGTTGCAATAGCAAGACATGGGGTTTCACAATTGTCTTCTAAGTTTATATGCTTGTAAAACGTCCGCAGCATTATTTCAGATTGCGCTCAGGTTCCCAGGAGTTGTCATTCAGACCGTATTCCTTCCATTTAACCAAATATTGATATCCTGCCCCACGTTTTGATGTGTGAGAATTGCTTCAACTTCAAACTCCTCCTGTCCATTTACAATGTCAGGGGGTGATGTAGTGTAATTTGGTCCATGCGTTTCAGTTTCCCTGTATGGTGTAAGGAGTGATGTGTGAAAGACTGGGTGAATGTGCCATTGTTTTGGTAGCTTAAGTTTATACATTACTGGTCCTAGCACTTGTTCGACTATGAAGGGTCCTTCTCATTTAGGCACTAGTTTCCTAGACTGATATGGGATGTTGAGATTCCTGTTTTCAAGCCACACTTTATCTCCTTGTTCGAACTTGATTGCTTTGTCTCTGACTTGTCGTGCAACCATCTGCCTTGCCAGCTCATGCGCAGCTAATGCTTCTTCTCTAGCCTTTCATAATAGCTGTAGGCGTTCCTCAGCAGCAGGTGTTGTCATTTTTTGTACTGTGGTTGGTAGCGCAACAGGATTTGTTCCATACATGAGTTGAAATGGGGAAGCTTTAACTGAATCATGGTGGGAGTTATTGTGAGCAAATTCGGCAATTGGGAGTAGTTGTTTCCATCTGTAGGGTTCATTTGCGCAGAATATTCGAAGATATACTTCTAATTCTTGGTTAACATGTTCTGTTTCTCCATCAGTCTGTGGATGATATGCTGTGCTCATTCTGTGGTTGATCCCTAGCGTCTTTCTAATTTCCTGGAAGACTTTTGATGAGAACTGTGATCCTCGATCCGAGATGAGGATATTGGGTAGCCCAAAGTGCTTGAATATTTTGGAGATGTAAAGATCGGCTGTTCCCAAAGCATCAATAGTTTTCTTGCAAGGAGTAAGAATTACCCCCTTCATAAGACCATGGTCCACCATGACCAGAATGGAGTCATAGCTGTCCGCAATAGGAAGATCTGTAATGAAATCCAACATGATTTGCTGGAAAGGACAAGTCGCTTTGGATCCAATGGGTAAAAGAGCTGGGGTGTTGGGATGAGTGTTCACTTTCATCTGTTGACAAGTGGTACAGCCTGTAATCCATTCTTTGACATGTTTATACATTCCTGGCCACCAATAATCTTGTTGCAGAAGTTCAAGGGTTTTCATGCATCCTGGATGTCCTGAGGTGAGCGATTTGTGAATTGTTTTGACAATGCATCCGGAGCATGCCAATACCCAGAACATATGCTCTGTCAATATATCGAATGATTCCATTGACAAATGCCCAGTCCTGGAGTTTAGATTTGATCAGTGGAGCACATTGAGTCTTGATTACTTCAATGATCATGCGTCCAAAGCTATCGAGTGATGTAGCATCTCTAATTTTTTGAGCTAGGTCCGTGGCGATAAGACAAATGAACTTGTTATCTGGTAACATGGTTACATCATCTGGGGTATTATTGCTGTTCATATGGTCAGGTTGGCAGGATAAAGTGTCTGCTTCAAACATTTTGGTGCCAGGTACATGTTCAATTTTCAGATCAAAATCTGAGAGCATCATAGACCATTGTGCTTGTCGAGGAGTTAATCATTGGGGTGTCCGATAAAATAACAGATTCTTATAATCACAATGAACCATGATTGGATATGGCAATCCATGGAGTAAGTGTCGCCATGCCTGTAATCCTTTAATGATTGTGAGTAGTTCTTGATTGTAAATCTGGTAATTCTGCTCTGTAAGTGTTAAGGCATGGGAAATAAATCCACATGGGTGAAGCATTCCAGTTGCATCTGCTTGTTTCAATACAGCTCCGGTGGCTTTATTCAAGGCATCCGTTTGAAGGATGAATGGTCTAGTAGGGTCCAGCATGCGCAAAACAGGCATGGAAGAGAACTTGCATTTAAGCTCTTCAAATGCAGTTTGACAAGTAGTTGTCCAATCAAAAAGTAAACCTTTCTTTGTCAAATTGGTTAGCGGTTTTGCTATGGCAGTGAAATTGCCAATGAATCTCCAATAAAAGTTTCTGAATCCCAGGAAGGATCTGACTTGCTTGACCATTGTTGGCGTCGGCCAATCACGAATTCCTGCAAGTTTGATGGGATCCATTTGTATGTGTCCTGGGGTGATGACCATGCCTGTTACGGACGATGCCCTTGTTGTGGTTCGTTCTAAGTCAACAGTGACAAGCAGAGTCTTGGTCTGCTCCCAGCCACTGGACAAAGAGTCTAGACACTAAGTCAAACAATGATGAAGGTCTGGAGATCGATGAGAGAGAAGAGCGCTGAAGTCGATTGCTGTTGAGAGCAAAACTCGTCTAAGTTGGAACTGAGGTTACTCTATGGTACAGGGGTTTATATATGTTAGAGAACAATGGAAATTGTAAAAGGAAATGAGGCTGTAGCTACCTGAGAAAGGAAGTGTGAAAGTAACTATGAAAGGAGATAGCATCCAGGCTGTACAGTGTGCAGTGATTGAGTAATCATGATGGTTATGAGACAGTTCGTCGAGATGGAAAGATGAAATGAAAGGGAAACTGTAACATTACCCCCTTCATATGCGAGAAGTCGCTGGCTTCTACCATGCAGTTGTCCACACATGATCCTGCCATGATTCGAGCCAAGTGATGACATTGCCTAAGTCTTCTGCTGCCATCTCTGCCTGCCATTGAAGGCTCCAAACTGCTAATTGCAATTGTTTTGCCTGTGCTAATGTGAAATACCTTTCCTTGAGAGTAAGGGAATGAGGGTCAGTGGTGATGGTGAGTCCTGTGATGAAGTCCAGAGGTTTGGCAAACTGGGCATAGAGGACAAGTATTTCAGCGAGGCGGTTGCTGACATTTTGAAGCATTGCATTACAAGGGTGGATGACAATAGGAGGGGTGGTGACGGTGGTGGGTTCAACGAGCTCAGTGGGATGTTTGTGTAAACCAGGGAGATCGGCAAATGGGAAACGTTGGGTAGCCACCCATCTATAAATTTCTATCTCTTTGCTTGTGCGCGTTAGCTGTTGAGCAAAATCAAAGACTGCAGGATTTTCTCGGCAAAGGGCAGCCTCAGTGTATACATCGCATGTGTGATTTAAGGGTCTATTGGGCGATGGAAGGTAAGGTGACATTGCGTCAGGGTAATATGGCAGTTCTTCTGGATCAAATGTGAGATCCATATATTTCGGGAGATAGTGTATGTGAGCATTGAATGGAATTTCCACATGTCCCTGTGGATGTGCCAAATGTCTGGTAATGAGTCTGGGAGTTTTGTATGCAATTAGTTGAGTCATTTGGGTTCGAATGTAGTTGATTAGTTGAAGTGGTTCTAAAGGGGTGATTGGAGGACAATAGGTGGGAAACGTAATGATTTGTCCTTTGAAACTTTCATAGGGTTTTGGAGAGTATTGTCCTTGAGTTGAGCAGTATCTCTTTGTGTATCAAATGTTTTGTTTGAGAATTTGGCAGTTGCGATAGCAAGACATGGGGTTTCACAGTCGTCTTCTGAGTTTATATGTCTGTAAGATATCTGCAGCATTCCCTAAATTGTGTTCAGGTTCCCAGGAGTTATCATTTGGACCATATCCCTTCCACTTGACCAAGTATTGATATCCTGCTCTGCATTTTTGATGTGTGAGAATTGCTTCCACTTCAAACTCTTCTTGTCCGTTTACAAGATCAGGGGGAGGAGTTGTGTAGTTTGGTCCATGCGTTTCAGTTTCTCTGTAGGGCATAAGGAGTGATGTGTGAAAGACTGGGTGAATGCGCCATTGTTTTGGTAGCTTGAGCTTATACGTTACTGGTCCTAGTACTTGTTCGACTATGAAGGGTCCTTCTCGTTTAGCGCTAGTTTCCAGGACTGATATGGAATATTGAGATTTCTGTTTTCAAGCCATACTTTGTCTCCTTGTTCAAACTTGATTGCTTTGTCTCTGACTCGCCAAGCAACCATCTGCCTTGCCAACTCATGCGTGGCTAGTGCTTCTTCTCTGGCTTTTCATAATAACTGAAGACGTTCTTCAGCGGCAGGTGTTGTCATTTTTTGTATGGCGGTTGGTAATGCAACAGGGTTTGTTCCATACATGAGTTGGAATGGAGAGGCTTTAACTGAGTCATGATGACGGTTATTGTGAGCAAATTCGGCAATTGGGAGTAATTGTTTCCATCTGTGGGGTTCATTTGCACAGAGTATCTGGAGGTATACTTCTAGCTCTTGATTAACGCATTCTGTTTCTCCATCAGTCTGAGGGTGATAAGCTGTGCTCATCCTATGATCAATTCTTAAAGTCTTTCTGATTTCCTGGAAAACTTTGGCTGAG
Source organism: Amanita subjunquillea (assembly GCA_020011035.1). Taxonomy (NCBI): domain Eukaryota; kingdom Fungi; phylum Basidiomycota; class Agaricomycetes; order Agaricales; family Amanitaceae; genus Amanita; species Amanita subjunquillea. The sequence goes on from JAEBUT010000038.1 coordinate 247,153, forward strand.
AACTGCAGTCCTCGATCGAGATAAGTATGTTGGGTAATCCAAAGCATTTGAATATTTCAGAGATGTAGAGGTCAGCCGTTCCTAAAGCATTGATGGTTTTCTTGCAAGGAGTAAGAATTACCCCCTTTGTAAGACCATGGTCCACTGTGACCAGAATCAAGTCATATCCGTCTGCAATAGGTGGGTCCGTAATGAAATCCAGTGTGACTTGTTGGAATGGGTGAGTCACCTTAGATCCAATAGGTAGAAGAGCCAGGGTGTTGGGATGAGTATTTACTTTCATCTGTTGGCAGGTGGCACAACCTGTAATCCATTCTTTGACATGTTTATACATTCCTGGCCACCAATAATCGTGTTGTAGGAGTTTGAGAGTTTTCATGCATCCTGGGTGTCCTGAGGTGAGCGATTCATGAACTGTTTTGACAATCTGTGTCCTGAGCATTCCATCATCTGGGATGTATGCTCTGTCAATATATCGAATGATTCCATCAACAAATGCCCAGTCCTGGAGTTTAGATTTAATTGGTGGAGTGTGTTGAGTTTCAATAACTTCAATAATCGTGTGTCCAAAGCTATCGAGAGCTGTAGCATTTCTAATCTTTTGAGCTAGGTCTGTAGCAATAAGACGAATGAACTTGTTGTCTGGTAACATGGTTATGTCATCTGGGGTATCATTGTCTTTCATATGATCAGGTCAGTGGGATAAAGCATCTGCTTCAAACATTTTGGTGCCGGGTACATGTTCAATCTTCAGATCAAATTCCAAGAGCATCATGGACCATTGTGCTTTTCAAGGAGTTAACCATTGGGGTGATCAATAGAACAAAAGATTTTTATGATCGCAGTGAACCACTATGGGATGTGGTGACCCATGGAGCAAATGTCGCCATGCTTGTAGTCCTTTAATGATTGCAAATAATTCTTGATCGTAAATCTGGTAATTCTGTTCTGTGAGCATTAAGGCATGGGAAATGAATCCGCATGGGTGAAGTGTTCCAGTTGTGTCTGCTTGTTTCAGTACTGCTCCTGTAGCTTTGTTTGAAGCGTCTGTCTGAAGAATAAATGGTCAGGTGGGATCTGGCATGCGTAAAATGGGCATGGAAGAAAACTTGTGCTTGAGTTCTTCAAACACTGTCTGACAAGTGGATGTCCAGTTGAAAAGTAAACCCTTCTTTGTTAGATCCATCAATGGTTTCGCTATGGTGGCAAAATTGCCAATAAATCTCCAATAGAAGTTTCCAAATCCAAGGAAGGATCTGACTTGTTTAACTGTTGTTGGCATTGGCCAATCACAAATTCCTGCAAGTTTAACAGGATCCATTTGGATGTGTCTGGGTGTAATGATCATGCCAAGAAATTCGACTTCTTGAACGCAAAATTTGCATTTCTTGAGTTTCAAGAACAAGTTGTTTTCCTGTAGACGTTTCAGGACATGCTCAGTGCGCTCCTGCATTTCCTCTTTGTTTTTGGACAGATCAAGATGTATCCATATAAATGATAAGCCATCCTTCATTTATCATATCTTGGAAGTACTCATTCATCATCGTCTGGAATGTCGACAGGGAGTTGCAAAGACCAAAGAACATGACTGTTAGTTTGTATAATCCTTGATTGGTTATAAATGCTGATTTCCATTTGTCACCTTCCTTGATTTGGACATTGTTATATCCCCAGCGCAAATCAAGCTTAGTGAAGTAGTTTGCACCTTCTAGTTTCATCATCAAATCAGAGACTAAGGGTAGCAGATAAGCATTTTTGATTGTCCATTTGTTTAGGTATTGATAATCCTGACAAGGTTGAAGTGTGCCACTCTCCTTTTTAGAGATGAAGAAGAATGGTGATGCCTGTGGTGATTTAGATGGTTGAATGTATCCTTTGTTGAGTTGTTCCTTAATCCATTTGTCGAGGGTTGACTGTTCCTTTAGTGATAACAGGTATATCTTGCTGACTTTTGGTGTAAATCCTGGTTTGAGTTTGATTGCATGATCCCAGGGGCAGGAAGATAGGAAATGTTCTGATGCTTTCTTTTCAAAGGTGTGTTCATCTCATTTTGCTTGATGTTCAGTGCTGTGATGCGATGTCTTTACCTATCAATATTCTTCTCTCCATTGTTGTGTATCCAATGCCACATGCCAAATGGTGTAAATCCTGTTTTGAGTTCGATTGCATGATCCCATGGGCAGGAAGATGGGAAATGTTCTGACACTTTCTTTTCAAAGGTGGCTTGCCAAGGTGTGTATTCAGAAGGTAGAATGGTGGGCACTTCATCTCGTTTTGCTTGATGTTCAAGCACCTGTGATGCTGATGTCTTTACCCTGATCCAATATTCGTCTTCTCCCCATTGTTGTGTATCCAATGCCACATGCAAAATAGGTTTGGTGTCTTCTAAATCATGTCCATTTGAAGGGTTTGCTTTTGCCAGTCAATAGTTGGATTATGCTGTTCTAACCAAGGTATCCCAAAGATTATTGCCTGATCTCCTAGATTGGTGATCCATAACCAGTTGTTGTATGTCTTTCCTTCAATAGAACAAGTAAGACAAGTGCGATGAGTGATTAATCGTTCTGATTGATTGTTCTGTGGCATTTTTGACTCTAATTGACTGTTTTAAGAGTTCCTTTGGTAGATCTTTTGATATTTGTTCATTGATGAAGTTTCCTTCTGCTCCACAATCGATGAGGGTGGATATTTCAGCGGGTTTATGGGTTGTTTGCACAGTAATGGAAATCCATTTGTTATTATTGGAATTTACAATTACAGAGTCAAGTGCTAACTGTTCAATGGTACTGGAGGCATCAACTGCTTTCTGGCGTCTCCTTCTTAAAAACCCTTGGATTCGAGTTCCTGTAAGGTAGTTTCACGTTCTTCCTCAGGGAGTTCCTTTATGCCCTAATGTGTTGGGTGGCTGATTCATTTGAGGTCATTTCCTCTATTGCCCTAATTGTGCGATTCTGTGGGGAGGAGGATTTGTAGGACAATGTTTGGGTGTTCCCCTTGTTTGGGCAGTCCCTGGATATGTGTCCCTGTGTTCCACATCTGAAACATTTGCCAGTTTTTTGGTATTCCTCCTTTTGGGCATCTGAAAGACGTCCTGTGTTCACAGCATTGATTCCTTTTGATCCAGGTACAGAGGGCCTCTGGTTTTGGTTAAATTTGAAACGACCCTTTTGTATCTCCTGATCCAGAAGATTGGTTCATCAGTTTCAGGGTTTCCCAAGCATTGTGTAGGCACTCCGCAGCATCATAAGCTGTTTCCATGTTGATGACTGCAGGGTTTTCGATGATCTTTGCTGTGGCTGATGCAGGGAGTCCTTTGCAGAAGTAAATGCACTGTGCCATGAACCCTGTAATTCCAGTGGAGTGTATGAGCGATCTGAACTTCTGAATGTAGGCAGGGATGTCAATATCTCCACCCACTTTGACTTTATCTAGATCATTCAGGGTCCTTGCTGTGCTGTCAGATTCTCCCCAGTTGTTCAAGAATCGTCTCCTGAAGCTATGGTAATTATCCCAAGAGAGTGTGTATGCACTTTCTGCCGTTTTTCTTTGGCTGCTTCTGCTGCCTCTAATTCTCCTCGAAGATTGGCTTTCCAATCGTCTAGTTCTTCCCCTAGATGAAGGAGAACATACTTGATTCGCTTTTTCAATGTTTCAAAGCGCCCTTCATCAAAATCAAATATGTCATCAAATGTATTGATGAAGTGTTTTGCCTTAGAGCACTGTCCTTTGAATTCCTTAATGGAGATTCCCTTTATTCCTTTCAAAGATATTTCCTTGTCGTTTGACATTTCCTTTTCTGGTTCCTGTTTGGTTCTGGTGTTTCAGGTCTCAGATCCTGTGTTCCGGGTTTGTGTTTTGATTCTGTGCCTTGTTTCCAGTTTTCTCCTCATTTTGGTTTGTCCCCAAAGGCTAGATCTATCTTGATCTGTTGTTCTCTGTATTTGTTCCACTTGGTTACTGTTTGTTTGTCAAACACAAAGAAGGCAAAATCCCCTAGGTTTTTGTCAACTTGGAATTTGTGCCACCAGGTGAGTTCAGGTTCAGTGTTTGGGGGTAAAAACAACTGATTCTCCTCGTTGTTTTCTTTGTTGTACCAGTGAATCCAAGTTTCTCCTGGTAATTCATCATTAGGGTCTCCTTCCTGGTATTCCCCTTCGAAAAGTTCTTCTGGAACTGGTTGGTTCTTCTTTCTTGTTCCTGAGATGTAACACCATTCTTTATTTGTCATAGAAAAGTAAACTTCTCTTCAGTTAAGGTAGTATTTTTGTTTGTAACAAACAGAGTTGTTTGGTGGTCTGATCTGGGAGGTTCTGGTATCAATGGTGTCTGGCTAGTGATGATGCACTGAGTGGTTCCTGAGTTCCAACTTGTGTTATGGACAATGCCCTTGTCATGGTTTGTTCTAAGTCAACAGCAACAAGCAGAGTCTCGGTCCACTCCCAGCCACAGGACAAAGGTCTGGAAGATGATGAGAGAGAAGAGCGTCGGAGTCAAGCAAGGTTGAGAGCAATACTCATCTAAGTTGGAACTGGAGTTACTCTACAGTACATGGGGTTTATATATGTTTAGAGAACAAGGGAGACCATAAAGGGAATAAAGCTGTGGTCACCTGAGAAAGGAAACAAGAAGGTAACTACAAAAGGAGATAGTGTCCGGGTTATACAATGCGCAGTCAAAGTAATGATGATAGATTATGAAACAGTCCACTGAGGATGAAACGAAAAGGGAACTGTAACAATAGTGGCTCCACCAAAACTACAACATTAACTGGACACAATGAACGAGACACTATCTTAGTGACACACTTGACAATCAACAATCAGGTGAAACCAACAGATGCAAAAGAAGATGGGCCTTATATAATGATAGGGAAGTCAAATTCGGTAGAGAAGCTATCAAAATTGCATATGAAGCATCAATTTTTGAAAAAGGCATCTGGCTTGAGCCTTCTTCACAACCTGCAAAAGTAGGCCTCAAGATACTGACATCTTTGCCTCCTAACCTTCCATTCTAGATTGCTAGCAAAAGATTAGTTGACCTGTGCAAAACATGGACTGTAGACCTATGATCAACAACTCAAGAAATTTTCGCTGTCAATGACATCAATGCTGCGGTGGACACAAGATCACATGAAGAACTACTGGAAAATGTAAAAAAACCTTCTTTCTGCTTAAAGAGGGCCAAAACCAAACCTTCGGTCTCCCAGAATCAAAGGAGCCCTCCCACATCCACAACATCGTCATCTAAGCACATGGGTCTTTCCATACCTTTGAATGAAGACCAGGAGACTCCTTTCAATGCCATCTCAGATCATCTGGATTCAAAACTTCGAGAAGAGGCACCTGAACAGCTGTTAATGATGGTTCAAGGACATGGAGGAACTGGAAAATCACACCTCATAAATGCTGTTACCAAATTATTCAAGTCAAAAAACTGCAGAGGGTTGTTGGAAAAGACAGCTACAACAGGTCATATTTCCCAATTTTGGCATAGAATGTTTTTTAACAAGCAACAAAGGTGTGGCTGCGAGCTTAATTGGTGGTCAAATGTTACACTCCTGGCTTGGACTATCCATTAGTACTTCTAGAGATGATGACTGGTTAGAACAGTGTTCGAAAAAAAATAAACAAAAATGGGAAAAACCTTGGTGAATCAGAATATCTAATAATTGATGAATGTTCAATGCTAAACTGCAAACACCTATACTACCTGTCGTGCATTGCCAGCAGTGTTAGATGAAGCAAGGGCCAGGCAAGTGTTAATGATGCTTTCGATCATTTGAACATCATTCTATTCAGAGACTTTACCAATTCCCTCCTGTAATGCAGTCAAATGCTGCGTTATATTGTGCTGATGGTGGAGGAACTGAGAGAGGTGTTATAGGCTGTGCACTGTTTGAACAATTCACAAAGGTCTTTTTTCTTTGGAAACAAATGTGAACAATCCATGAAAAATGGGCAAACTTACTAGGAAGGCTTCACGTTGGTCAATGTACAGAAGATGATCTGAACAAAATCAATAATTTGGTTTTGAGCGATCCTCTTTGTTCTGTGCCAGACTTCTCATCCCCTCCATGATCAAATGCAGTCCTAGTCACTTCTCGACACAATGTATGGAAGGCCTGGAACACAGAGTCAGTCAAACGGCATTGCAAGATGACCAGACACACTTTGTTTGTGTCCCATGCATTTGACGTGATAAAGGAATCATTAGCATCACTTGACCATGCTACTCGAAATGCTATTTATTCATTGCCCGTCATACTGGGAAATTAGAAGACTCAATAGAACTCACAATTGGCCTCCATGTGATGGTTGTCATAAACATTGCAACCGAGGCCAACGTTGCAAATGGTACCAGAGGCATTATAGAAGACATTTTTTTGGACCATTGGAACAAAAGAAGGCCTGACTGCCAACAACAAAGGTGTCATCCATTTGTTGTTCCCCCCTGCAGCTATTTTATTTCAGCCTGATTTGAAGTTTAGTCATTGTTTTGCAGGTCTTCCAGAGGGTTTAATCCCTATCATCCCATCCACTGTCTCCTTCCATTTGGAGCTCCAGGATGGGATTCAAAGAAATATTTCACAAACTCAACTTGCTTTAACACTGGGATATGGATTCACTGACTATCACGCACAAGGCCAAACAATCGATGCTGTTATAGTGGATCTTGCAGACCCTCCTTCAGGCAAACTAACTCCCTTCAATGCATATGTCACGTTATCAAGGAGCAAAGGCCGCGACTGCATCCCACTGCTCAGACATTACAATGAAGACTTGTTCACCTGTCACCCATCTGAGCAACTGAGGAAAGAAATGGAACAGTTATCAAATTTAGCAGTTCATCTCCATTCAAACATTCATTGTTTACAATCTTCCCTAACCCATCCAAGCCTCGTGTTTAGATTTCAACAATGTGATGGTGCCTGCAGCCCTGCCTCAATGTTGTGGAAAAAAAGCCCATGACAAATAGGTGGAGAGCCGCCATACTCACCTCGATGTTATGGAAACAATGCACATGATGAATAGATGGAGAGCCACCATGTTATTGATAATGTGATTAGGGCCATGCAACTGGGGAATGAAAAGCATCAGCTATCATCTGGTGAGATTGATGGAAAATTACAGTTGATGTGGAAAGGGTGCGTGGATTACTCTCATGACATATAAAGGCCAAAATGCTCCATTTGGGAATGTCTTAAATCACATGAGTGACGAAATATGAATTGCCCAACTCCAAAAAATGTGCCACTGATCATGAAAAAAAGTCCTTGTTAGAGTTGTATCCACTCTGTGGAAGGTGGGGCTGGTGAAACAATTTTTGCTATTGCTAAGTTTGGATAAGAAGAATATAAAATGCGACAGCATCTGGCTAATGAGATACACCCAAGCCTGCATGTCAACTCATGTTCATAGAGACATACATAGAAATGTCAAGCAACGTATGTGAACTCTGCTTTGAGATGTTCTTTCATTTTCTGCCTAAAAAATAGTTCAACGACAACTTCAATTTGGCATTTCATCAAAAGCAACTATGTTCAGACCCCACTTACATGGCTGTCCCGGACTTTGAGGACTTTGTCTCCTGGCACCAAGAAGGTAATGCTGATGTTCTAACTGATAGTTGTGCTGTTGCGGTGAACATTGTTGAACCAAATTCAGTCATGGAAGATGCTGTTTGTTTGGTAGTGGGAATCGTGGATACAAGCAGATTATATGTGTCACCTATAGGCAACTACAACAAACAATACAACACCCTCGCTACCACTAAATATCAACTGTCCATTAAAGCTCCCTCTGATCCTGATTTTGGTCCTGACTTCACAATGGCAATTGCAAAATTGGAATGCCTGCAAACCTGAGTGGCAAAGACTAACAATCATCAATATCTGATTGTTCAGAACAACAATAGGGAGAAGACAATTAGAGCATCTGCACCTTTATTTGAGAAAAAGGTGCGCCAATCCTTTCTGCATTCATGTCAATGCTAACAATAAACAACAGGACATTCCTGGACAGGGTATGCTCTGCTGTTCACTATTAACTTTCATACTGAATGTCTTGACCAGAGCACGACGTCACTGTGAAATGGCTGGTACCCACCAAACTAAAGCCTGTTGTGAAGGAGCTAGCTACTACACACAAAGTTCAATGGTTACCTGTTTATAAGGGAGATGCCTATGTTAACCCGAACTTATTGAAAGCTCCATCAAGGGAGCTTTAGCCAAATTACATTTCCACTTGAAGCACTACACTCTGAAATTCAACACAAGTGGGACTGCTTCTTACAATTGCTTTTTGGCTTTGATAGAGCAAATTGTGATTTTATGCTGACCAAACCCAAGCCAACCAAGCCCATACAAAAAGAATATACTGAAAGGTATGTTTCTAATAAAAATTGCATAGGCCCTTACAAAGCGACCAGAGTGGAGCATTACAATGCTGCAAAACACTTCCTGCCTAATAAACAGATGGTTGCAAGCTCATTGGGCCAAAATGTTGTTGCCATACCCAAGTGAGCGCTTTACTCTCCCCCACCTAAGATGCTCGGAGTCTGAGCTCAATCCGAGCTCAGTACTCGGACTGCTCAGACTCTGCTCAGATTCCGAGCTCCAATTCCGAGCTGCATAAGTTGGCAGATGGACCACCAAATGTGCAACTCGGATTCCGAGCTCAATCCGAGCTCAGGCTGAACTGAGTCCGAACTGAGTCCAAGCCAAGCTCAGAAAAATCCGGGCAGTCCTCGGACTGGCCTACTCAGACTGAACTCGGACTCCAAATGGAGTAAGAGTGTCCAAGCTCAGGTGGGTTGGGCTGTGTGTTGCTGCCATATATATACAGCATGTTATATAAGCACATGTGATGCCTGCATGACATGCAACACAATGCGCGACACACGCGTTTGTTGATTGTCACGTGTTGGTCATGTGACCATCAGCACAGCAGCTGTGTGTTATCGCGTTATCGATCACACATCACTCTAGCACTAACCTCGTCACTATGCCCAGCACGCGCTCGTCCCAGAAGCCTGCCACCCAACCGCCCAGCAAGAGAAGCTGGGCGCTTTCTTCTGTTTTGGTCAAGGAGAAAAAGCGCCCAAAAGTAGCTGAGGCAGCGGAAAGGTGAGTACCTCAACACCCTCCTGTAACTTACTCACCTTTGGATCCATAGTCCCGACATTGAGTCTGGGCCGACAGTGAGTGTCACAAGGACAAGGGGTAAGGCAGTGGGAGGCAAACTAAGAGGAGGTGGTGGCAGGTGCGTCCTCTTCAACTAAAATTTATCATATGCTAATCGCAACAGAAAAACATCGACCGCCCGCATCCTGGAAGACGCCCAAGCAGCAGAAGAAGGTTCTAAGCTCACACCGTACGTCCTTTATCTCAATACCCAAATGCATTTCTAAAGAACTCCCTCCCTTCCTCCTCCCCTACCCAACTCCCACCCCGGCCTGCGCCCTGCCTCTCCCAACCACGGACGATGGAACCATACATTTACATGCCCCAACGGCACCTTTTCGGCCCGCAACAACTGAACCACACCCCAATCGCACCCGTTTTTTTCAACCGCATGCAACCCAATGCTTTCCCTTTGATGCCTGGCCTGCGCCCCACCTCTCCCAACCATGGACGACTGAACCATACCTTTGCGCACCCTGACAGCACCTTTTCGGCCTGCAACGACTGAACCGCACCCCAATCACACCCGTTTTTTTCAACTGCATGCAACCCAATGCTTTCCCTTTGACGCCTGGCCTGCGCCCCACCTCTCCCAACCATGGACGACCGAACCATACCTTTGCGCACCTTGACGGCACCTTTTTGGCCTGCAACAACTGAACCGCACCCCAATTGCACCCGTTTTTTTCAACCGCATGCAACCCAATGCTTTCCCTTTGATGCCTGGCCTGCGCCCCACCTCTCCCAACCATGGACGACTGAACCGTACCTTTACACACCCTGACAGCACCTTTTTGGCCCGCAACAACTGAACCGCACCCCAATCGCACCCATTTTTTCAACCGCTAACAAGCTCTAACCTATCAAAGCGACAGGCAGACAGGGGGGGGTTTTAGTGAGCAAGGTAAAGATGTCCCGCCAATTCCAGTTCCGGAAGTCAACTGCGTAAATGGATGCGAAAGAAGGCGACGGATGCGAAAGAATGCGAAAGATGCGACAGATGCGAAAGATGCGAAAAGTGCGACGATGCGACGGATGCGAGAGATGCGAAAGATGCGACGGATGCGACAGATGCGACAGATGCGACAGATGCGAAAGATGCGACGGATGCGAAAGAATGCACGCAGATAACGCAAAATAGATAAATAGAGAACTCAATACGCGCGGCGGTTACGTGCTTGATAACCGAGTTTTGGGCGGAAGTGTGTAGGGCGAAGTTTGTCGGGCAATGGCAACGGCGATGAGTAGCCCAAGTCTTTCCGCAAGTTGGGCTTTTGGCAACGGCTGCAACGACGCGGAGGGGAATTTCTCAAGAGACCGAGAGAATGAAAACGAAGCGAACGCGAAGGGGAAACTTGGATGGATAGGGTAGATTATTATTTTACTATGCAACATAGTGGTTTATATACATTTTACTACACTACTAATGTGAAAAGACTATGAAACTCTTGCAACTTTTTCTCCGTGTACGCGCATCGTCTTGCTGTCCCAATCCGTTATCTTGAAAGGCTCCCTCCGATGCGGCTTAGTACGCGAGCATTTTCTTAGTATTTTTCATCCGGCTGCCACTCCATAATGGAACCCTGATCATATGGTTGTTGTCCCTAAGGGCGTTTGAATATGAGTGCGGTGGCTGACGATCGAGCTCCGGTGTCCCTATTGATTACCGCTGATGTTTTCCCTGGCGACCGCGAACCTGTTAACAGAATTCTTCCGATCGCGCTCCATATATCCTTCCCCCTTGTATTCTCCGATCGATGCAAACCGCCGTGAAGATTTTGTCCCGGTATCCTGGGTGGACTAATGATTCCTCCGTTGATCATATGCGTATGCGGATGTAGGTTTCGATTGTGGTCCCCGGAAAGCTAACTTGCCTATCACGGAAGTGGCAGTGCAGAGCTATCGCATGCGACGGTAACTCTCGATGTGGCAGGTCCATTTAGTCAGCGCGGTTTAGTGGATAATGGGATTTGTGCTCGGTAGTCGTCAAGCGTGACGGCGCTCGCTGCTAGTGCGAAAAGGGGGCGGATTATGCTGCGGTTGCATGCGATGATAACTGGGTTTGCGAGGTCTGCGGAACTGTAGCGCATCAGATAGTTAGTGACGGGTTCAGTGCATGTGTATAATCCCAATGACGATAGGACTTCTCTCGCATAGCATGGCACATATACGTGACGAGGTCGCTACACGGTCACAACGGGACACCGCTCATCACCGCATGCAACCCAACACTTTCCCCTTTGACGCCTGGCCTGCACCCCACCTCTCCCAACCATGGGCGACTGAACCATACCTTTGTGCACCCTGACGGTGATGAGCGGTGTTCCGCGGTGACTGTGTAGAGTCATCGTCACGTGTATGCGTTAAGCTATGCGAGAGAAGTCCTACCAGCGCCGGAACTATATACGCACTGAACCCATGGCTAACTATCTGACACCATTACGCGTCCGACCGCCTTCGCAGTCAAGTCCCGCGCTCATCCGCAACGCAAATCGTCCAGAGTCAACCCCGCAATACCGCATGCGAAACCAGCACTACCACCGCGCCAACTAGCGTCGATCACTTGAAAACTACCGTTGAACGCCGTCCGCCGCATTAAGATTAGCCGTGACACTGCCACTTCCGCGCTAGATAAGCGCGCGCCCGAAATACCGCGATCGAGACCATTTTAGCCACGCGGCTACGAGCTATAGACAAACTTGGTTAACCGGAGGAAAATCTTCACCGACGGTAGCGTCGATCAGCAGCCAAACACAACGTACAGTTCGGTAATAGCGGCAACAGGGACAAACCGCGCTAAAAGCATATACCAACGCTTATCGCATAAGACACCGGAGGTCGATCATCGGCTATCGTACTCGTCAACGGTCAGGATCTTGCTACGGGTTTGCAACAGGGAAAACGACTAGCAAAATGCTCGCGCACTAAACTACATCGGACGGCGCCTTTCAGGATAACAAATTGGGATAGTAGGCCACCAAGCATGACGGAGAAGAATTCAGAGTCCACTCGTATCAGTAGGTAGCAAACAGTATATATATCATCTTATTCCGTAGCATAAAATAACATACCATACCACCGCACTCGTTTTAACACGCTCCTTCTTGACAATCAACAACCTTCATCTCTCGTTTCGCGCCTGCCACTTCATTGAGTCAGACGTCGAAGCCGACCACACCCTCATTATTCGTAGCATCATTGCCATCGCACATCGGTCTCATTCGTCGCACCGCATCCTTGCCGTCGCATCTCGGTCGCCTCCGTCGTGCTACATCGCGTCCGTCGCATCTAGGACTCACCCGTCGCACCACTTCGCGCCCTTAGCATATCTGCATCGTCCGTCGCCCCACAGCTATTACTTCGCACCGCGCCTCTGATCATCACCGGATTGACGAAGAACTTCTTTGACGAAGCTCACAAACCCCGCACTTCCTGTCGCTCCGATAGGATATAGTGTTATTAACGGCACCTTTTCAGCCTGCAACAACTGAACCGCACCCCAATTGCACCCGTTTTTTTCAACCGCATGCAACCCAATGCTTTCCCTTTGATGCCTGGCCTGCGCCCCACCTCTCCCAACCATGGACGACCGAACCATACCCCGACGGCACCATTTCGGCCTGCAACAACTGAACCGCACCCCAATCGCACCTGTTTTTTCAACCACATACAACCTGACACTTTCCCTTTGATGCCTGGCCTGTGCCCTGTCTCGGATGACTGAACCATACCCCTAATATTGTACTATAATTATACTATGTATAATACATGTTTTATTTTGTCCTGTAATACCTACAGTACTGACAAAGCTTTGGAGGAGAGTGGGATATCTGTCCACCCTCCTAAACATTCTGGCTCAGTCATGGGTGGTGTGGACAATACCAATATCAATATACCTGAAACAAGGCTCCGTCGCTCAGACATTGAAGCTGCTGCTGCTACAGACACAGTATGTATTGAGAATTTGCCTTTCAAACTTACTAACTTGTGAGCAAGGAAAGTAGCAAGGCAGAAGATGAGGGTGAAAGCAGGGAGGGAGACAAGGCCAGTGATGAGAACAGTAACAAGGCAGGCCAATCTATATTTTTTTTTCTTTGAAAGTACTAATTAGGCCACAAAGGTAGGTGAAGATGAAAGTGAGGAGGTGACAAACCCAGGATGATACCAGCAACAAAGTAGAAGTCTTTGTGTTTTTTCTCTGAAAGTGCTAACTATGCTACAAAGGAAAGTGAAGATAATGATGATGGGCAGGGAGACAAACATGATGATGGGCGTGGAGACAACCATAATGATGACCACAGTGACAAGGTATACATGTTGCATGTGGTTTCATTTGTATAGACTGATAAGAAGTAGATTGAAGAATCCAATGTCTTTCATGAGGGTCCTGGTGAGTAATTATAAATTATTCTTTGCTTTTGCATGCCAAACTGGATGAAGAGCATGACCTACCATTGGAAGGATTATCCAAAACCATTGGGGAGTCATCAGGGCAAGGCATCTGGCAATGTTTTCAGCCTGGCTGATGCTGATGTCCATGATGCTATCCATGACAAGATTCAGGCTCAGGGCCTGGTTAAGGTCTATAAACACTGTGTTGATGTTGTCAATGACCCCAAACCCAGCATGGTTCTCAAATCTGAGGTTACTCCTTCTCTTGTCCCCATCCTCAGAAAATTATCTAGGAAATATTCTCCTGTGAGCAGTAAGTGGCCTTTTTCATGTAAACTTATCACATTTGTTAACAACATTTGTAGGGTTGAATCAGAGAATATTTGTGCATGAAGAGGGAAATTGGATTATCAAAGGCAGGTACAGTGATGCTATTGAGGATGATGAAGATGTGGAATGGTCAGTTGTGGATGGGAAACACACATTTTCTCTTTGTGCTGTCAGTCATTTGTCTCACCTCATCTCCCTTTGCCATGACCTGACCTGTTGCAGGAGGATGAAGCCACCAGACTCAATCATGGGACTGTTTCTGGAACTAACAGCACCACTTACAGTTTTTCAGCTTCAACAACCCTTCTGGAGCCTCTGGAGTCCCTGCTCAGTTATCAGCTCAGGAGATGAAGGCTTTACTTGACATACCTACCCATCTGACTGATGGACATGACACTTCTTGAAAGTCATATTATCAGAAGTACAAGGCCTTTGTTCAGGCCCAGCATACAGTGGATTCCATGGTATCTCAGGGGCAATGGCCTGCCCAGAAGAAGCCTACCATTACAGAGTTGATCAAGTTATTTGTCTCTCCTTCTATGTGGCATTCACATGTCAAGAAACTTGCCAATGTGGCTAATTACCCCAAGATGCAGGAGTGGTTGGAGGGAGGGGATAATGCCCTTGATGATGTAGAAGTTTGGGGTTCCCAGAAGTCCTCTGGCTACACATTTATGGACTTGGCAGCATATATTAAGGAGCAAGATGAATCCAGAGGGAGGAAGGGAAAGAAGAAACAAAGTGTGACTCAGAGTGATGTAGGTTCCAATGAGGGAGAGGGGAGTACAAGGAAGAAAGGGTCTAAGAAGAAATCTGGAAAGAAGTAAGCTCCATTTATTGCTTGAATCATATGCAAATTGTTGTAGTTGCCTTGAATTTTGTCAAGAATCTATCCTATGCATACTGAATGGACTATCAATCTATATGTGGTTGATTTGGATGATGGGCTTAATCCCCACAGCTGCAGGAAGAACAGAGCAGCCTTTCCCAGACATCCAATTCCAAACATTCAGCAAGTTTGTGGAGAATAATTTCAACTCAGCAATATCTCTATCAACTGTACTTATGATTCTATTCTCTGTCACAGAAAACACTACACTGCTCAGTCTCCATGCACGACAACAAAACCCACAGTATGGTGGGGAAATTGCCAATGTGACTACTGGTTGGATAAAATGCTTATCATGTGCAGTTCAGCACAAGGGAAGAGGACAACCAATTCTGCCAGATGAAAACAGTGATGATAATGATGATAATGATGATAAAGTCAACATAAGACTTAGCTTCAAGCTTGATGCTCTTGCTAAACTTCTTAAGCTGCATCCCTATAATAAGAGAGGGAAATTCATTGGAAAGTTGAAACCAGTCTCAAACAAGGGAATATTGCCAGTACATATCATTTGTCCAGACTCAGTTGTCTGTGAAACTATAGCATGTAATCCTAGAGCATTACTTCAACACACAAGACCAAGGACATTCCTTTGGTTACTCTAGTTAAAAACTTCATTGCATATGAGCAAGTGCCTCTGCTCAGTGGATATTGCCCATCTTGCAAATCAGTCTATTATGCAGATCATGAAAGTGCTCCCAGACAACTGCAAGAATCATGTGACAGGGTATATTTGAATTCAGCCAAATATGTCAAGATTGGGCAGAACTTATGGGTTGACAGACTGTTTACCTCAGCTGTTATGAGTGGTCTTTATAACTTTCATGCATCAGCAGCCACTTATGCACAATTTATTAACATGGCATTTGAGTCAGTAAAGGTGACAAGAAGAACAATCTGGCAAGCCTTCATACAAGAGTCAATACGGATGGTAGCAGCTGAGTCCAATATAAATGCAACAATGACAGATAACCTGCCAATTGATGATGTCACAAGACAAGCATTTGCACTTCTGGGAATGGTGGTATTATTAAAGGCTCATTGGAGCACAGTTGCAATGAGTGCACTCAAAAGTACAGAGAACAGTCTGCTAATGCTGGTGGTGTAGACCCTTCAGCCATGGTTGGTGCAGAGGATACATCAATTGCACCACAATTTCAGACAATTGTTGTTGAGGATTGTGCTCCTGTGAAGATGATTGTGATGGATGGGATTGTGATGGGTCATACTGTAAGTCAATACATTGATAATGTTAAGTTACACTTGCCTATGCATTTTCAGTATTGTGCCTACCAGAATTGTACTGGTGACTTGTTGAATGCATGTGGTGGAGTGTACTGTGCTCTTCATGAAAATTTGGTTGGGAGATTATGTCATGTTACTGATTGCAATGGTGTTAAAGTACAAGGTTCACAGGCCTGTCCACAGCACCAAGGAAGGTGGCAAAGACATTTGATTAATCATAGAACAAATATCCTTGGAGGATACAGGAGAGCTATGAGAAGGCAAGATGAAACATGGCCATGGGTACCTGCAAATGACAATGTACAACAGCCTCATGATACAGAAAATACAGAAGAGAATCCTGGAAGAACAACCAGAGAACTTTTTAATCCTCCACATTATTACTGTGTTGAGACTATCTGTGCCCCATGTGGTGTTGTCATTGCATGGGACAAATTCAAAAAGGCAGAATCACCCAGAAACATATTGAACTTCCTCCAACAGGTTTATCCAAGACATGAAAACAGGCCAGCATATATATGCATTGACAAGGCTTGTGTAGTGCTCCGAGCCAGTGTTGCAAATGGGTCATGGAGAGTTGGAAAAACACCAGCAGATTTATAGTTGACTCTTTCCACTATATAAACCACCGTGCTTCAGATTTGTTATGTCACAAATGGTGCAACCCAGCACCATTAGATGGATCAGCTCCTAATTTGGTTTATGTGGAGACAGATGAAAGAGGCAGGCCATATTACAAGTGTGCATTTAATACACAAGCATGTGAGCAACTGAATGCATGGCTAGGTGGCTTTGACCCAATCTTGAGGAGAATGAATTCTTGGAACTTCAACTGGTTTTTACACTGCATGCTTATGTATCACACAAGGCAGGTGGTCAAAAGACAAGGAAGAAAGACAAACACAGATGAGCCTGAAGAACTATTTGAGGATTGACCCTTACATAGGAGAGTTCATATGTACATTGATACACATATGTAAACATGGTATAATACACCCAGAACATCCTCAATAAGATGCTGAGACTGCAACCTGCAAGATCAGATCAGGATTTGGGCTCCAAAAGTCCAAAAGTCTTCTTCAATCTGAGTGGAATCCGAGTCCAGTCCAAGTCCAGTCCGAGTTCAGCTCGGATTGAATGGTGAAAGTTCCCAACTCGGACTGAGCTTGGACTGGACTCGGATTCCACTCGGATTCTTATCACTTTTGTGACTTACTCAGACTGAACTCGGACTGAGCTCAGATTCCACTCGGAGTACTTGGACTGAGCTCAGATTCCACTAGGATAGGTGGGGGAGTGTTAAGTGCTGCATCTCATGATCCTGGAACCACCCCCTTGGCCTTCTTGCAGGTGTGCTTGGGGTCATTGTCCTGCTGGAAGGTGATGTCTTCAGTATCTTTGCAATAATAATCAAGGCTGGCTTGAAGTTCATCCTCCAAAATGGTAACATACAGGTCACCATCCATCCTTCCATCAATTTTGCAGGCAATTCCAGGCCCCTCTCACATCATACAACCCCATACCATCACTGATCCTCCCCCAAACTTTACTGTCCCCTGCACTAGCCTGTCACTGAGGCCTGCCCCTGCCCTCTTCCAAGCCCATTTCCTCTCATCTGACCCCAGACAATTGATCTTAGTCTCATCTGACCACACCACCCTCTTCCAGTCCTCCACAGTCCAGTCCCTGTGTGTGAATGCAAAATCCAATCTCTCCCTCCTGGTGCATGGTAAGGTGCAAGTGTTGTTGACACTTATTTGACATATGTTGAAGTTGTTCAACATTGTCACATGACCATAAACATTATCTAATGATCACCACATACCAGTTTTGACATCCTAGCATCTTAGCAACAAAACTGTTGCAATGACATTGGCTCTGAATTTATTTTATATCTCATGAACCACTGCATCAATTCACATAAATGTAGGCTCAAATTGAAGCCAAGAAGAATCTCTATCAACTCTAAATTATCCTTATTTCTTGCCATTTTCTACATGGCAGCAATAACCAACCTTTTGCACTTGACCAAAGTGATTACTCCCACACTCACATCTGGACATTTGTATATGTATCCCTACAGCTACATTTGCCCATATTCAGAATAACATCCTGTACATATTCTCACACTGTTTTGCACATGTCACAATTGGTGTCACATTTACCACAGTTTCAAAAAGTGAAAATTGTCATATCACCTATTAACAAAAAAAGTAGAAGGAGTGAAGTTGACTAAGAATATGAAAACCAAATAAGTGTAAACATGGTATTTGCTGAGGTAAATGCAAAATACTATAAGGATTTCACATTTTTAGCACAGTCACTGCACTCTGACACACCAAAGTCAGATTCATGGCATGTTCTACAAATGGAAATTGCAGGAGAAGTAAATTTACCCTGGTGGTGATATTCAAACATCTGTTAATTGTTATAAAAGTTATCTCAAATGATTGGCATAGCATGAGTCTAGCTTGTAGGAAATTTTGAATTGTAGAAAAATGTGATTGGTGACATGTGAGAAAAGTAGTCTCACTCAAGGGCATAATATACATGATTCTGTTATTGTGTACTTTGGGATAGTGTGACATATTTAGCACATGTAAGGTACAGGTATATTTTACTGTTACTTGCATGGTGGTGCAGAAAGTAAAGATATATTATCAATCAAACATAAACAAACAATGCAAAACATGTTTCTTAATATTTGAGGCACTTTTGCATTTTTACTGGACAGTCATCAGAGTCTATGTGGAGTCCACATGGAGTCCAGGCTACACCAATCTGAGGGTGAGTCCATGCAAAAAGCATGGTGGACTCCACATGGATTATCCAGATTTTTGGTGTTAAGGTTGATGTCCTCAATATGGTTTGTTCTAAGTCAACAGCAACAAGCAGAGTCTTGGTCTGCTCCCAGCCTACTGGACAAAGAGTTCTGGATGCTAAGTCTGATGATGATGAAGGTCAAGTAGAAGACGAGCACAATGGAGTGCTCAAGATTGTTCTGAGTTTTTAGAGGACAAGATTTGATTAAGTTGGAACTAAGGAAGATGACAGTACATGTGGGTTTATATACTGTAGAGAACAATAGAGACAAAAAGGGAAGGGAAGCTGTAACAACCTGAGAAAGGAAACATGAAGGTAGGTACAAAAGGAGATGCTGTCCATGTGCAGTTGATATGAGTAACAAAGATTGGATAACCAGTTAAGATGAGTCCACTGAGTAACAATAATGACATGCAAGAAAAGTGGAATATTGTAAGGGCTCTGACATCTTCACAAGAACCTCGCTCTCCTCATCATCTTTTTGACTACTATCTCGATGCGCATAATTGTATGTGCATCTTTACAAAATGTATATATTTGTTTTTTGTTGCTTGTGTGCGCGACCTTATGTTGCGCTTCAAAATAATTAGGTAATCAGATTATTCTTTACCACAAACCTGTACATGCGTTACATTGCCAATAAAATTGGTCCAGTGTAAGATGCATCGTGGGATTAAGTAAAGAAAACCCAATAACCTTTACACTTTTTTACACTACCATAGGTAGCGTAGTGCAAAAACGAATGAAGGCATCCTAATTGATGTCTTTTGGAAAAAAAACCTTCATATAAACGAAAGGACGAACTTTCAAACTCCCCGTCGAATACGCGGGATAGTTCCCCAGTCTTAGTACCGCGCTCAACTAGTTTGAGCAATTTTGGAAGCTCTGAGCCTCCCGATGACAGACACATCACCAAGAGAAGTGTGAGCACTTCTCAACCAAAGGCGTGACTGTCGCCCTTCTCAAACAGTCGAAGTACAGCAGAGGTGTCCAAAGGAGCCTCACCAAACCAGCTGTCACCTAGAGGGAACATATCTCCCTTGAAACCGCCCTACTCAGCGGTGGTAAAATCTACTAGACCAGAGATCGATTTAAATTGATCTCCAACCACCACGAGAACTGCACCTAAGCAGCACCAACATGTTGACCACGCCAGGCCTTCCGCAGGAAAGCCCAGACTACCGCAAGTCGTGAACCGATGGGGTCTTTGAAGGGATCTAAAACGATTCCTAAACGTCCACTACCTCTCTCACTGATAACTTATTCAGTGACACCCTGGCCAAACACATGGGATTGGCTACAGGACATGACCAGAAAGCAGTCAAATTCTTAAGTGTCAGGGATGAGTTCGACGAAGAATGAGAGGTTGAGGATTTGATCTCTCCACTGGACTTCGAATCTAAACGAGTCGATGAGGACTCAATCAGAGATGAACTGGCTGATTCGACCAGGGTATCTCAACCAACCATTCCGGTTGGATTAGGTGAACACACAATTACTGTGTCACAACCTAACACCATTGATGTCCTTGGACAATTGATTCAAGGACAAACAAATCTGGAGAGGCTCATGGTAAGACACTACTCAAGCCTCTCTGACAACTTCCGGAAATTGAAAGGAAAAACTGAGGAGACCAATGATCTTCTAGAGCATATCGCCACGCTCCTGGAAAGGCCCCCAGTTTCCCCAAAGGTGCTCAGACTCCTGCGAACGAGAGAGATCTCGTTATGACAGGAGATTTGAACTCCAATCAGATAGTCAAGAATCGGCGCTTGACTACTTCAGCAAGGAAGAACCCGCTGCAGAGGCAGTCCCTGAAGAGAGACTACCTCAAAATAATGGGCAAGAAATTGGGTTGCCCATAGATGAACCACAACTAGAGGTCCTAATAGACCTCAAGAAACAAAGAAATGATGGGACAACCATCGGATATCTCCCTTAGGCGAGGAAATAATGAAACCTCATCTAATTACAACAGTAGAATAACTGCTAGCGCTAGAAACGCTGTGGTTGCAGAGATCAGAAACGGAGTTTCCCCAGATACTCTGTTTAATAGAATGAACCCTTTTAGAAGGGTACAACAATCTCAAGAGGCTCAGAGGAGACCTCAGTTCTTAACAGGATTTAATATGATCCCTGTTAACCGGACTAGTAACGAGAGATCGCCTAGTCCCAAAGTTGCTTTGCCTCCTCTACGAACTAGGTTTAGAGAGGAGGCCATTGATGTTAGAGAGGAGAGTGTAAACTCCCCTCGTAGGCCAAGCAAAACTTGGAGAGGCCCAAGACCGAGTTTCTCCATTAGTAACTTAGGAAGAGGATCGCTCACAGCAAATCCTCTAACCCACTCAGATAGAATGTCTGAGAAAACAGACGAAATGGTCCGTAAAGAAATTAGGGACTCAGAATTGGCCTTTGATCCCTCCGACAAGCCCATTAACCTCGGAAAACTAGGGGTTAAATTGTCTCCCCCCAAGTATGAGGGAGGAGAAACGATAGATGAGTTCCTCAAATTCACGAGGGAACTCTTAAACTTTCTCAGCATCTATTTGTTGCTGAAACCGGAGGCTGACTCATTCAGAGTCAAGTTCCTAGGGCAAATCCTGAAAGGGAAGGCCCTAAAATGGTATCAGCACACGATTAAATCAAATGCTGATAGGAGCTGGAGATTTGAGGAAACCATGGTGGCCCTCAAACAGTACTTTGTTAGAGACGCCTCTTCCAGAGACGCCGCTATGAAGTTTGACCGCCTCTCACAAAAAGGGCGGTCCGTCACTGAGTTGAAGAAGGATCTGGAATGTCTGAGCCAACAGATGATTCAGACGCCTTCAGACTATGATATGGCGAGGAGATTCCTCAGTGCTTTAAAGCCGGAAATCTCCACAAAAGTGGTCAGACATGGCTACAATCCGGAAAATAGCAACCTCAATGCTATTTTCGAAGCTGCCAAATTTATAGAAGAAGCACACTTCTATGAAACCTGGGAAGAGCGCGACTGACAGAAACGCGCTACTCCTAAGACTTTCGGGAGTAAATCCTCGAAGTCTAAAGATTCGTCTAAGAAACAGATGAATCCCAAGGCTCCAGAGAAAGGAGCCTACGAAAAATCTAATAATAACAACTCGAAATTTATTGAGTGTTATTACTGTAAACAGAAAGGGCACACCAGCCCCAACTGTCCAAAAAAGAATAGCAGATATAAAAAGTCTGCTAACATCGAAGCTCTTGAGGGTGAAGAGCACAAGGAAGGCATTGCTAACGCAGCTGATGCCGAAGAAGCTTCTGACACTGAGGAACTTTACGCCTCCGCAGAAGAAGTCTACAAGGCAATAGATGACGAGCCCACCATCTATAAGAAACAGCTTAGTGGCCATGAGATCAATTTGGTAGATTGGTCTTCAACGGAAGGCCACTCCCAGCCAGAAATTTCTCCAGTCTCAAACAACTTTTTAGAAGCAGCAGTGATGCGACTTCTAGATGACGGAAATGAGGATTGTGCCAAATCCTCTAAAGTCACTGAGATGGGCGATCAAGTCACATACCGACTCAGGTCAACTAAGGATGTGGTTCAAAATCGCATCGAAAACGGACCCAAGAGAGATTTTAGATGCTTGGGAGTAATAGAGGGATACATGCGCATCAATGGACAGAAGGCACACGTACTCCTCAACGGTGGAAGCACGCTGGATATGATCTCAGCAAACTTTGCCACCGTCAACAAGTTGGACATGTTCCAACTTAAAAAACCGGTTAAGTTGCAGATGGCAACTTCGGGCTCGAGATCCACAATAAATTATGGAGTGAGAGCTGAATTAAAGGTGGGCGATTTGAAACAAAATCACTACTTTGATATTGTAAATCTGGACAGGTACCAGGTCATATTAGGAACACCGTTCCTAAAGGAGCACAATGTGCTGCTCAACTACGCGGGCAGCGGCTCATTCAAACTGGGAGAAAAATGGTTCCCAGTATGAGAAGGGGAATTCTCAAATCCTCTTGATAAGGTGGGGGAAGGATCAGGCAGTTTGCCACTGCCTTCAAAAGGGTCCTCTAGAGAACCCATCAAAAACAAAAGTGATTTTCCTGAGAAGGGAAAGGAGTTTTCTAAGAAAACTCAATCAAATCACAGAGAGAATGTTAAGGGCAAATCCAAGCCCGATAAACGTTCTCATTGACTAGAAAATGTTCACCCTCTATCACTAGCTGGCGCATGCTCAGAGGGTACCACTTCCATCACCATGGAAGAATGTCTAGAACTGCATAAAAAATGGATTGACAAAATTCAAGACCTATTTATCCCAGAGAAACCAGAATTACCGCCTCTGAGAGAAATAAACCACGAGATTCCTTTGATAAATCCGAATCTCAAAATAAATCACAGGGCACCCAAATGCCCTGAACCTCTTAGAGATCAACTGAAAGCAAAGGTTGATCAATATCTAGAGGCGGGATGGTGGGAAAGGACTAGCCTTCCAACATTGGCGCCCCTATTAATCGTTATCAAATGAGACGGTAAAATAAGAACTGTCATAGATGCCAGGCAACGAAATGATAACACTCTAGCGGATGTTACCCCGATGCCTGACCAAGAAACAATCAGAAATGACCTGGCAAGAGCTCAATTCAGAACAAAAATTGATCTCTCCAATGCATATGAACAAATACGCATCCTACCCAAACACGAAAAGTGCTCGGTATTCGCAACAATATATGGCAACATGATCAGCCGTGTAATGCAACAAGGAGATAAAAACGGGCCCCCGACGTTTCAGAGACTCATGAACATCTCCTTTGCGGACATGATAGCAGTTTTCTTGCACTGCTATCAGGATGATATTTTTGTGTACTCCAACACCCTGGAGGAACATTCAAGTCACCTGAAAGTGACTTTTGATAGATTGCGCAAGCTAAAGCTCTACCTCAGTCGCAATCTGAAAAAAATAGACATCCTATCCACCAGAATGGACTGTCTAGGATTCATCATCAATGATGAAGGAATCCACATCAATCCCTCTAAGATTGATAAGATATTGAGCTGGAGGACACCAAGAGATTACACTGATGTCCTCAGGTTTAATGGAGTAATTCAGTACTTGTCACAATTCCTACCAAACGTCACAGAGTTAACTGCTCCATTAACGGGAATGTGTAGCAATAACAGGGAGTTTGTCTGGACGGACTATCATGAAAACTGTTTCCACGGACTAAAGAGACTGGTAGCGAAAGCTCCAGTCTGCAAACCTATAAACAAGGACCTGGATGCACCCATTTGGGTCATCACAGACGCCTCTGCCAGTGGAGTTGGCGCCTGGTATGGACAAGGCCCTACCTGGGATACCTGTAGACCTGCAGGATTTATATCCTGTAAATTCACATCAGCGCAGATGAACTACTGCACTTGGGAACAAGAGCTTCTAGGAATCCTTGAAGCTCTATTGCGCTGGGAAGATAAGCTATTGGGTCTTCGGTTTACAGTAGTAACGGACCATCAAGCGCTTATTTTCTTCAAAGAGACCCAAGTAGGATCTCAAAGACACATGAGATGGTGGGAATACCTATCTCGCTTCAACTTTGAGATGAAATATCTCAAAGGAGAGAAGAACAAAGTAGCGGACAGTTTATCATGCTACTACTCCAACGATGGACCTGACGAGGTCCACAACATTGCAGTGTATGTTAACACTGACTCGAGATTGGATCCGGAAGGAGACAATCTCTCTACAAACAGGTTAAACAAGTTAACCCAGTCTTATGCCCATCTGGCGATTTTGGAATCGGAGAATAATCTGATTCAAGATAAAATTGAGACTCGAGAAATCGAGTCAAAAGTATTGGCTTCAAATAAGGAAGTCGACCTTCCCGAGGTTCCCGACCTCAATCTCGAAAACAACTCGCTAAAAGCCGTCTTAAAATGTATTCCTAATGAATACATCAATGACAAATTCTTTTCTGAGATCTGGAAGAATATAGATTGATACAAAAGGTTTGATCTAAGGAAAAGGATCCTATGGACCACAAATAGGATTGGTAAGAGAGTAGTCTGCATACCTTGTGGACTACTCGAAGGGAAAAGTATTAGAGGCATTGTCATCGACACTTGCCATCTCACCCTAGGCCACTTGGGTACTCATAGAACATTAGGCTATGTTCGACGTTGGTTCTGGTGGCCTAACATTGCCACTGACGTAGAAGACTTCTGTAAGTCTTGCGGGAAGTGTCAAACAACAAAGGTTTCACAACAGAAATCGCCGGGATGGTTACACATGATGCCCATCCCATCGAGACCTTGGGAAAGCATTGGAATGGACTTTGTTGGCCCATTTGCTGAAATAGCGAGTGCGAGGGAAGTGTCGGAGCTCTTTCTCTGTCGGGCAATGAGGAAGAGCTCGGAAAAGCATCTAATATGTCAAGGCGCAAATTTGCCCAGGAGTCGCAATATGTAGAGGGGGAAGACTTGTCTTCTTCCTCTAGGATGGTGATAGACGAAGCGCCACTTGCCTCGAGAATCAAGGGCGCCTCGTCATTAACTAAGAAATATGAGCCTTCTGCAGGCTCCAGGAGGACGAGGGCAGGGCAATTCCCCCCGGGATACCCAAACCAGTACCTAGAGGACCCAGCGTCCTTTAGATTGAACAAATTCTACAGGTTGGGGACGTTCGGGCATGTATGCTGGAGCAGCAAATCGTATTGGGACGGAGACGCCTCATCTCTGTGGGCGAAAAGACCCACTGCCAGAAAGTGGTTCTGGCAAAACGGGAAACCCATGCAGATGGCAAGGGAGGCATCTAAGGTGCCTTTTGACCAAAGGTCCAACGCTCAGTGATGGGCAGTCAAGGATGCCACAATGACCGGGCTCCTCCTGTTTAACAATCTGTCAGAAGAACCTGACGTTGAGGAAATCACCAGGAGAAAAGGATTTCCTCCCGCTGTTCGGCGAGGAGCAGACAATTGTTTCAATGTCCAAGATGTTACGGTGTGGCTGTTCCTCTCGATGATGGAACCACACCCAAGCAAGGGAACCACCACTTGGTTCTGGTGGTTGGCTTGCCACCTCTTCGAGAGGTTGGGCCTCTTCAAAAGTGTCCTTTCTCGATTGGGCTTCAAAGAGGAAGGGTTAATCGGGTATGCTCCTACCCGATTTGTTCACAAGGGTGAGTACCAGCTCAATGATATAGTCATGCACTTCTACAAGTGCAGACTAACGAGCAGAGACTGCGATTCCCTCTTCAGGGATTTTGCCAGAAACCACATCGCCAGCGTCAAACGGCCACTTGAGCCTGACTGGAGCAAAGCCATCCCAGTCCTGAGGGTTTCAAGACCCTCCATGTCCCAAAGGAAGAAGCCAAAGGGGAGGAGAGGGAAACCTCTCGCAGATCGCCTCGAAGGAGGCAGAAATTTCGAACCAAGGACTGGCCATCCAGCCCTCCCTTATCACGAAGGACCCCCGGTGGGAGACGCCCTGCCCTACTTGACGCCAGCAAGCAACGAGCCATGCTCTAACCTGAGTGTGCAACTCGGCGGCATGGACGTCAAGGGCTCACCCATGGGCCCGGGCTGAACGATCAAGGCCGTCCTCGTCACCTTCCCAAGGAGAGCTTGTCTCTCCTTTCTTTCAAATTTATAGATTGCACCTTTGGGGCAATCTAGTTGGGGAGGGTGTAAGGGCTCTGACGTCTTCGCGAGAACCTCGCTCTCCTCGTCATCTTTTTGACTACTATCTCAATGCGCATCTTTACAAAATGTATATATTCGTTTTTTGTTGCTTGTGCGCGCGACCTTATGTCGCACTTCAAAATAATTAGGTAATCAGATTATTCTTTACCACAAACCTGTACATGTGTTACATTGCCAATAAAATTGGTCCAGTGTAAGATGCATCGTGGGATTAAGTAAAGAAAACCCAATAACCTTTACAAATATGAAGATTGTAACATTTGGGGGTTTGCCTGGACTTTGCCTGGAGTCCATGTGGAGTCCACCTGGACAGGTGTGACACAAGGTTGTCAGACCAAGGTACACAACCAGAAGGAAAAAGAAAGAAAACTCTGT
The DNA here is from genome assembly GCA_020011035.1 of Amanita subjunquillea. NCBI lineage: Eukaryota > Fungi > Basidiomycota > Agaricomycetes > Agaricales > Amanitaceae > Amanita > Amanita subjunquillea. The sequence goes on from JAEBUT010000038.1 coordinate 274,059, forward strand.
TGAACTGTCTACAACAGTGACAATCAAGAGCTTAGAGATGAAGCTCTCCTACTGTAATATATATACTCCCAACCTCATGTCCTCCTCATGTACTGATTAGGTAAGATCTTAGATAACCCAATAACCAATCACCTTCTGGTTAGATAAGATAAGATCTTTAAATAAGATCAAATCATAACAAGGTGGCTTAGTGTAAAGTACTGCAAACTTCCTCCATCTGCTCTTCAGCACCAGCCTCAAGGCCCTGTGAGTCATGGAAGATGAAGTTGCTGCCAGGATATGTAATCTGGTGCTCACTATTATGTATACCATGCAGGAAGTTGGTTTAAGAGGCTCTGTGACAATTTAGTGCTGCCTTTGGTATGCTTTTAGTGCTCATCTCAGCTTAGTCATAGATTCCCATGCTTCAAAACAAAGTGCATTGGCTCAAAAAATTAAAGTATAACTTAAATAAAATGCTTAAAAATCTGCAATAATAGGCCAGTGGGTCCTCCACCAACACCAGGGAATTGGGATAGCAGATGTTGAGATATTTGGCTGGCTACACAGTAAGGCTGATGACATACATACCTATCCTTGAGTATATCCACCATTTCTAGGTTTTCAACTATTGCAATCATGATTTCCACAATTGCTAACCCTAATGTTCCATTTTGCCCATTGCACACAAATCTTGTGAATGTGTGGTGTTCCTCCTCGAGATCTTGTTTCAAGGGTTGCCTCATCTCACCACCTCTAGCATCCTCAAGTTCTGCCATTTCTTTATTACTCCCCTATCATCACCAGGTGAGCACTGCACATGGCTTGAGAAAAGTATAGACAGATTGTTGGCGTGGTTAGGCTGCCTAAGAATGAGAGCTGAAGCACTGGTCTCTGATCATTATCCGTCGACAAAAAGGGGAACGATGATTGCAGCAGTACTATCGACAATCATAGAATAAATGGGATCATAGCATATCTACCACTCGGATAATCTTTTCCAAATTCTTTCTTGTAGTTCATATGCTTCTTGCCAGCCCAAATTGCCATCTGACAGACGGAGACGAGCGTAAAAACGGAGGCTACGAGGCACGAATGATCAGTCTGATGAGATATTATGGAGGGGCGTGTGACACACCTGCAATGCTACCTGTCATCACGCTGAAAACAATCCACGCAAGGGCCTCGAAGAAGTAATTGGGGCAAGAGAGGAACGAGAATCCATATCCGTATGGAATTGCGCGTTGGCGGCTGCCTTCAGGGCGAAGCGAACGGAGGGTCAAGTGTGTCCTCAGATTTGATAATTCGGCAAACTTTAGCGACCAATACGTCAATGGGCGTATCGGGGACAATCAAATCACTTACGGCCCAGAGGCCACCACAGATCACCAGAAACGTGTCATTATCCCAGATTGTTCCTTTCAGAGATGCGGCAGAGTAGATTGGCCGATACAAATCATACGCTAGAAGCAGACCTGGAATACTGTCAATAGGTCGTATCAGCTAGTTGGAGAGCAGGCTCGCCGCTGAACAGATGGTAGTGCGAAGAGCTGTAGAAGGCATGTCATTTATGTTGTCAGGAATGGCGGATGCAGCATACTTTTTAAAGATGTTCATAAGAGGCATGGTACCATGGGAGAACCGATGAACGCTGTGGTAGTTGATATATCACCGGTGTATAGTATTCGCAGCACAAAACATAACTTACAACATCGCCTCGAGCTCACGCTTGACAAAATGCATAATGACGAGCCAGTATGCGAATCTGAATGGACGTTAGACCAGGAATTTGAACTCGAGTCCTTGAATCCCCACTTTTGCAACGTGCTGTGCTCAACAGGTTGTCCATACCAAAATTGCGGGAATCGATAGAACAAAGGATGGATAACAAGAGGTCCAAGCTGGCCATTAACAGTTAGAAGACATGCAAGAAACGGAAACGAATACGTGCATATTCGACCAAAAACACAGTCCTCCAGCCGATTTGAGGGCCCAAATCTTTCACATGGAGTTCACCGGCTTGGAACTTTTCACCCAGAACCTCGGACAACCTCGCATCATCATCGAGAGCCTTTTTTTCGTCTTTGATGCTGATTTTCTGGCGAGCGGGGTAAAACTAGGGTGTAAAGGTGTCAACCAGCAGGTGGCAGCACAACGAGTGAGCGCCGAACCTTGGGAAACCTGTTTGCAACGGCATTCTTTACGTGAATCACTGTAGCGTCCTTTGGGACGTCGATGGTGATGGGCAAGCCTTGAGCGCAGGAGGGCGGCCTGGAAGGCGATGAAATTGTCAGTGAAACCATGCAGGCTACGGCGTTCCCACACAGCCTCTCACCAACTCTGACTTCGCTTCAGATTGAGATGACACTCGCTACCGAGGGCTGCTGGATCTATCCTCGTACTGCTATATATTATTCGAATTCAACGTGGGGTACCTGAATGCCCACCTCACATCCTTTCGAGTGTGTTCTACCTACGCTTGACAAGCTTGGCGCGACCCTGCCCAAAGACTTTGTCCCGGAGAAAGTAATCGACGAATGGCTCGCACTTTTCAAACAATTCTGCGAGTCATGCGATGTTGCAGGACTTGTCACTATTATCGCCGACGGCGCTTTTTGGCGCGATATCCTTGCACTTACGTGGACCCTTCGTACGTTCGCGGGTATCCCTAAAATTCGACAATTCCTAGACGATCGTCTGTTGCTGTCAAAGATGAAGAATATCAGGCTCAAGCAGCCCTCGTACACTCAATTTCAGCAGCCGTATCCAGACCTAGCCTGGATCCAGAGCCTGTTTGAATTCGAGACGGACGTCGCTACCTGTTCCGGCGTCGTCAGACTCGTTCCTCAAGCTGACGGGAAATGGAGGGCACACTGCATTCTGACCAACATGGACGATCTGAAAGGTTTCCCAGAGAAGATTGGACACCTACGCCAGCACCAGACTCTCCGTTGCAATTGGGCAGCAGCGCGTGACAAGGAACGCGCATACTCTGACCGCAATCCTACCGTCCTCATTGCAGGTGGTGGACACTGTGGGCTCGGTATTGCGGCTAGACTCAAATATCTCGGGATCGATGCTTTGGTCATTGAAAAGAACGCGAGAATAGGCGATAACTGGCGAAACCGATACGAAGTTCTAGCTCTACACGACTACGTCTGTAAGTGTCACCCATACAACAGGCTTCGTGAATTCTGTTAACACAGTTCTCAGGGCTTGATCATATGCCGTATCTGCCGTACGTTGCATCTCTTTAACTCTGCCCCGGTCTGACACCAGTACTCTTAGCTTTCCTTCTACGTGGCCGCTACATGCACCAGCTCAAAAGGTTCGTCCTATTTTTTTCTTTGATGGAATGCTCACAAATTTCCCCAGCTCGCCAATTGGCTCGAAAATTATGCAGATGTTCTGGAATTAAACTATTGGACGTCATCAAAAGTTATCAAGGCTACTCAAGACGAAGAAAACATGTGGCACGTCACTGTCCAACAAATCGATGGGTCGGAACGTATTTTCAAGGTCAACCATCTCATCTTCGCTATGGGGTTCAAAGGCGGAGACCCCAACGTACCGAAATATCCAGGGATGGTTTGTGTTGATGTTTGTTTTGTGTCCGTTAAACGGCAACTTTGCCTAGGACGGATTTAAAGGCCAAATCATCCATTCTCATCAGCATAACAAAGCCACAGATCATGTCGGGAAAAAGGTGGTTGTCGTCGGATCAGGCGTGTCAGGTAACTGGCCCTGACATTCTAATATCTGTCTGTGTCTGAGACGCATCGTGCTTTGAAGCTCATGACATTTGCGAGGATTACTGTAATCATGGTATTGGTGAGTTGAGGCTAGACCATGTAGAACGCTCGTTGATTTGGGTTTTATGGCAGACGTGACCATGTTCCAGAGAAGTTCGTCGTATATTATGAGTGTCAAGAATGGAATGCGGATATTGATGAAAGGTTGGTGTTACATTTACCCTACGAAACATATGGTCCGATCAGCATTCCTAGGAATATATGAAGAAGACGGAGTTCCTGTGGAAATTGCCGATAAGATAAATGCGTCTTTTCCGAATTTGTTCATGAAAGGCTATGCCTACCGCTCGAGGGTCTTGATATCAGAGGCTGACAGGTGAGAAACAGAGTATTCACCTCAGAGATGCGAATCATATCTTAACCAATCAATGTAAGAGATCTCCTTGAAGGCCTCAGCAAGCGAGGATTCAAGCTGAACAATGGGTACCAAGACGCTTCTGGGCTGTACCTCCAAGCTTGGAACAGGGCTGGGGGTTATTACCTCGGTATGTTGTCTGACCGTTTTGGTGTTGTACGCCTACAAACGATGGTTAGATACTGGAGCCTGCCAGTTGATCATTGACGGGAAAATAAAGCTGAAAACCGATAGTCAAATCAAGGCATTTGCCGAGGATGGTTTATTGTTCGAGGACGGCAGTAAATTATTAGCCGACATCGTCATCTTTGCTACTGGGTGAGCCCGAGGCGTTCTTTCTTGATGGAAACTTATCTATTTATTGTAGACTAGGAGAACCGCGGGATGGAGTGCGTCGTATATGCGGCGACGATGTGGGTGATAAATGTTCACCCATCTGGGGCATGAACGAGGAGGGAGAGATTCAAGGCGTTTGGCGTGAGATTGGCATCACTAATTTATGGTATATGATGGGTGAGCATTCAGTGTCTTTCGTCAGATTCAGATTCCATCTGATGCTGCACTAGCAACGCTTGCTCAATCCCGCTTCTATTCTAAGCTCTCGCACTTCGTAAGTCTTCTATCTGCTCGAGAAGTATCGCTCACGGATTTCATTGCAGAAATTAAAGCGAAAGAAGAGGGTATACACGGTACCGTTATCTTCCTGCAGCATAATCATTGCATAACGGAGCTGCTTTTGCGGTGTGTAATAATAATCATAGATATTCGTCTACGGTATACCGGTACACCAATACATCTGCTTGAAGACATTCAAGCACAGACAGTTTGATGTAGGTCGATATTTCAACGTACAAAATTTACGACGAGCTTTTTAAATTCATGAGGTTTCTCTGCATGGACTGAGAAAAGTGTCAGACAAGTTCGCATTGTATGACCAAAATTTTCTACCCCAGTGACCAGCTTCGAGCACTTCTAATCGAGCGTTGGGAAAAATGTTTGTAAAATGGGTAGATTAAGTCTATTGATGTACCTTTAAGCCGATCAATCGGCATACCTTTCATGGGAGGGACGGACTTACTTGCTCTTAGAGCCTTTGATAACCAGAGTCCTGCCGGACCAAGAACATTCTCCTGGCTCATACGGAAACGAACCGAGTGCCGATATCGACTCGTTTAGAAGTGATACCGGAATCTGGAACTTAAGCTTATCGGGCGAAAATGCAGGAGGAATGACAAGGTTCGTCAACAAGAATTGCCGCACGTCGGGGTCCTAGATCATAAAGGCAAAGTAAGTCACCAAATGTTATAAATGTGATAGCAGTGATATGTACTTTTTCATAATCCTCCAAGACATTCGCCGCTTCTGACCGAGTCTTGAGCCCCATTTGTTCAATTTTCAGCATGGCTTGGATGTACTTGACGAAATCCTCGGAGAGCGCGGCACGGACGGGTGCGATATCGGCGACAATGACATTTGAAAGGCCTATTCTTTGATCGGTGTTGGGCGAAGCATGGCTTAGAGCGACGGCCATGGCCACCTTTCCGCCCCTTGGTGATGCTCATCAACTGAATGCGCGTGAGGAAGGAGAGGAAGGTGAAAAGCGGGCTCACATGGAGTGGCCCAGTAAGGATGCGTCCTGCAACTTGTGCTTTGCGAAAAAGTGTGATACGTCTGCCGCCATGTGCTCGTAGGTCATCGGTGCGACGCGCGGCGAGGTGCCATGGTTTCGAAGATCGAGCGCATAGACCGGCCGCTTCAAATCGGATACAAAGCCTTAGTCAAAGAGTTCCAATTACGTTTGGAACCGCTGGATAAGATTTAGTGTGGACGCAAAGAACGTGACCGTTGAACAGCTCACAAGAGCCCGTGCAGAATGACGAGTGGCTTTTCTGTCTTGTTCCCATCTGGAGGAATCCCTAGCGTATAATCCAAGTCTACTGGAACTATGTTTTTGTCTTTTGGAATTGTTGAGGAGTAATGACGGCATAGGAATGGTCGCCATATTCCTAGTCGGAGTATGATGGTCATGATGGTGTGGCACTACCGCCCCTTGACCTGTTGAGCTCAACACTTGACTATAGTGTGAAAAGACACAAACATCGCAACTCTATGTCTCTGAGGTGAGGGCAATATATTCCCCTGCGTAATATTGTATGGACAGCCATTTACACTATTATTACCAACAGCCGTTATGAGCGAGGGAATAGTTCTATATAAACCGCACCTGCGAGGATAGATCCCATCCCAGAGGAATGCCCATCACTCACCCAGTTGAATCAGTTCTTCCCGTTCTTGACAAACTTGGCACCGATGTGCCAGAGAATGTCGATGTGAACAAAGTCGTCAAAGAGTGGTTTGAGTTCTTTAAAGTTTCCTGCGAGTCTGGCGATGTGGCGAACCTCACGAATATCATCGAGGGAGGCGCCTTTTGGCGTGACGTCCTCGCCTTGACATGGGCCTTCCGGACCTTTGAAGGTATCCCCAAAATTAAACAATTTCTGGCGGACCGCCTAGCACTCTCAAATGTGAAAAATATGAAACTCAAGGAGCCTTCCTACAGCGAACTTCAGCGCCCTTACCCTGACCTTGCTTGGATCCAGAGCTTATTCGAGTTTGAAACGGACGTCGGTCTCTGCTCTGGCGTCGTCCGGCTCATACCCCATGTCGATGGGAAGTGGAGGGCACACACTATCCTGACTACTTTGGACGGTTTGAAAGGTTTTCCGGAGAAAATCGGTAACCTGCGTCAACATGCGACGTTCCGCGGCAACTGGGCAACTGCTCGTGCAAAGGAGCGAGAACATGCTGGCCGCAATCCCACCGTTCTTATCATTGGAGGTGGACACTGTGGTCTTGGAATTGCGGCAAGGCTCAAGTATCTCGGGATCGACGCCCTGATTATCGAGAAGAATGAAAGAATCGGTGATAATTGGAGAAAGCGCTACGAAGCTCTTTCTTTGCATGACCAAGTCTGTGAGTATCCCATCGAGCAACAATGTCATTTTTGGTTTTGAATATGCTGGGCGCAGGGCTCGACCACATGCCGTACTTACCGTGCGTGTCGTATATACATATCCTATTCTCCGATTTATCCCCAAACTATCAGATTCCCATCAACATGGCCGGTATACCCACCTGCACAAAAGGTGCGTGGGAGAGAGAATGCATGAAACATGCCGAATTATTGACCTATTTACTAGCTTGCAAATTGGCTCGAGAACTACGCAGACGTGATGGAGTTGAACTACTGGACATCATCGCAAGTCGTTCGAGCAACCCAGGATTCAAACCATATGTGGCATGTCACTGTACAGAAAGCAGATGGGTCAGAGTGTATATTCGTCACCAAACACCTTATTTTCGCTCTGGGATTCAAGGGAGGGGAGCCATATGTCCCGGAATATCCCGGAATGGTCAGTATCTATTCGCTTCTTGTTCCTACCGAAATAAATCGTCGTTCCCACGCAGGACAAGTTCAAAGGCCAGATTCTTCACTCTCTTCACCACGATAAGGCCACGGACCACGCGGGGAAGAAGGTCGTTGTCATCGGTGCCTGTACATCCGGTACGCGGATTAACTCTTGTCTATTCATGCGCCCAAATTGAGTACATTGTTCTAAAGCTCACGACATCTGCGAGGATTATTACTATCATGGTGTAGGTTAGTGTCCTGTTACAAACGTTATCCTTCTTTTGTTCATGACACCTTAGATGTCACAATGTACCAGAGGAGTTCAACCTACATTATGAGCGTCAAGAATGGGATGGAAATTCTACTGGAAGGCCGGTTTCCCAATTGTCGCGTCTGTCAACATTACTCTGAATCCTTTTACAGGACTATACGCGGAGGAGGGAGTCCCACCTGTCGAGATTGCCGACCTAATCAATGCCTCTTATCCTAATATTTTCATGGAGGGTTATGCACACCGACAGATGATCAGAATAGCAGAGGCCGATAAGTAAGCGAGATACTGGATAGCCATCAGTCATCAACATAATTATTCACCTTCAGGGAAATCCTTGAAGGCCTCCGAAAGCGGGGATTCAGGATGAACAATGGTTATAAGAACGCTTCGGGCTTCTTTCTCTTGGCGTGGACAAAAGCTGGAGGTTACTACTTGGGTGAGTATTACTATTATCTCAATTGTCATCTAGGTATTCATGCTTCACTCTATCCACGTAGACACCGGAGCGAGCCAACTGATTATTGACGGAAAAATCAAGCTCAAGAATGATAGTCAGATTGAGGCCTTTACAGAAAGCGGCCTGCTGTTCGAGAATGGCAGCGAATTACAAGCGGACGTTGTCGTCTTCAGCACCGGGTAAGTCCCTCTCTTTTCTTATTCAGGATGGACCAACTTTGTGCGGCATCAGGTTGGGCGAACCTCGGGATGGGATACACTGTATATGTGGAGACAAAGTGGCGGACAAGTGTAAACCAATTTGGGGCTTGAGCGACGAAGGAGAAATTCAGGGTGTCTGGAGTGAACTCGGCCTTCCTAACCTGTGGTACATGATGGGTGAGTGTCGTTTGTGAGCATCGCGCAGAAGAGTCGTTGCATTAATCGCTGCTACCTGTAGGGAACTTTGGATTGTCAAGGTTTCATTCCAAACACCTTGCACTACGTGAGTGTGATAGCGACAGAATAATACGACCGACCGACGTCTTTTTTTAGAGATTAAAGCAAAGGAAGAGGGCATATTTGGTGTACCCTACTTGCCTATGTAGATTGGGAGCGTGTTGACAATTCATTTTTTCCTCTCGTCCTGTCGGAATGCAACGGCACCAGTAATTACCAGTGATTCTGGTAGGGCGTTTGCAATGCCATATGCAACTGTCTCATGTAGGAATGATTTATTGTGTGACCGAGGACGGGGGAGAGCTGGAGGGAGCGGAGAAAACGATCATTTCAGCAGATCACAGACACCATACAACCCCTTGCATTTCGCACGAGAAAATACATCTGCTTAAACCCGATGCACCCTGCTCCCCCCTGCTCCTTAGTTTTAAATGGGCGTGGCCGAGAATGTTGAATGTTTCCACTTTGCTCCATGCTTCTTTTCTGATGGTGATCGGAAAGCAAGTGAGGCAAGGGCTCGTTGACTCGCAGGCGTTGACCTCCTATATGCACCCGTCTGCGCGTCTGCGTTGAATTTATCCTTACAAATGTCTAACATGCTTGCCGTTCAGGTACATCAGACATTTGTCTTTTTCCTAACAACGCCTGGACGATGAAACAATGGAGAACGGTATCTGTCAAGCGGTGTGATGCGAATGCTGCTTTTCGACAAATGTAGTGTTTGAGGACATCGCGCAGAACTTGAAAATTTAGTTTGATCTTTCTTGATATAGCTGAAACACACGTATCGCATCCTAGTTATTCGGAACGAACTACGATGCTGCAGTGACCCAGTTTTCCACAAATTTCTGGTGCTCTTCTGGCGCTCGATTTCTGCCCGCATAGCTCGCCCGCGGTCCAAAACAGCCGATGGCCACTCAAATTCACTGTCGGTCCCTTCATCATCAGAGTCACCTTCCATTCGGAGGGGTAACTCATAATAATGAATATTTTGCAGGTTTCTGTAATCGGAATGGGCAAATTTTCTGATAACGCACTGTAAATAGTGCCATCGAATGAGGCCGGGTGGGGGATTGTTAGCTTTTTGAGGCTGAGGGGGGCTGGTCTTGTACCCGTGTAAAAGTGGTATGTGTGTGGGGGTGTCCCATGATCCGTATATGGTGCGTTCCAACTCTAGTGGCCAGCCAGATGGAAGAAAGGAATGACATTCGTACTCGTTCTAAGTTTATGGACAATGATCAACTGTATATTACGAGAAAAAAGATAGGACTCCACCTACCGTGGACACAAATCGCAGACCAAGTTCATACGAGTCAAACCATTTGTCAAGAGTTGGAGAGAGTGAGATGCCACATATTTCGTCATAGTAGATAGATTGCAGGAGCATGAGTTGATACGAAGTTGTTGCAAACAATGCGTAAGAGGTGGTCTCCCATTCGCTTGGGGCACACATGACTGTTGATGAGCGGGTCCTTGCTGCCGACACCCAGCACTTCCCGTCTCGCTGCTTGACGTGAGTCCCCATTGTGGAAGCGTTGCCACTGGTTTTAGATTTTCCCGCGCGTTCGCTAATCTTCGACAGCGCGACCACGTCCTGGACCTGATAGAGATAGGTTGACGCAATCAGAGGGTCAGCGGCGTTAACGTTCTTCCACGTCTCTTCAGCCATATCCCACACGTGGAGCGAGCCACGCTTCAGAGCAGGATCACAGATATCATGGGCGATATCGACTAGCCATTGAGAATGCTCTTGACGACTGAAAAGGAGGAAATCGTCGAGAAGGCCTCTGAGGAGGCAGGTAAAAGCATCGGAAGGAGTAGTAAGGTCGGGAGGGGCGACCGTCATGGCCGATTGCGCAAGTGTGTCACTCGTGATGTTATCTGGTGGCTGAGGGTATAAACCGACACGGCTGGTGTGAATGCGCAGGTCGAGATGTTGGGGTGCATTGTGAGTTTCAGAGGAAATTGGTTTGGAATATTCCATGGGTGCTGTCAGAGCCCCTCCGTCTCAAGTTGTCGCGGTCATGCTGATTTCCAGTGTGACCACATCACGCTCACAAGTTGGTTTCTTCCATCAAGTGTTGAATACATCGGGCGCACTCAACCGTTACAATTAAAAATGCCTCCGGGGAGAAGAGGAGAGACATTGAGCCAGCCACATACATATATGAGGCTTTGAGGCGTAGAGAAGGCCGACTGGTGTACGGAGTACGGACTGTAGCATGTAGGTTACTGGCACCATGCCTCACTCATAAGAGTTGGAAAGAAACACTTCACTGAATGAAGGGAAACTCTTTGAATGAATGGTGAGGCAATTTCAGAATAGGAGTGCGTCATAGACTCCGACATAGACGTCACAGCCTCCAACTTCCGCTATATAAGTCGTAACCCGCACATTGTGTCTTACCCAATTTACCATCATGACTGGAGACTGCACTTGTCAAGATAACTGTAGGTGAGTGCGGCATCATGCCAAATCTTGCGAATGATAGCGTCTAATTCATGCGTCAGCACTTGCGGCCCTGCTAGCGCTGGATGCTCTTGCCCCAAGGGCAAATGCAATTGCGGAGAATGTGTGAACAAGGCGCACACAGCCAACGTACGTGTTCTTTTCTCCTATCAACCTCCTGTCGTACCTACCATCCCGTCAGTGCGCTTGTAAAGGAGGTAAAGACGCTGTCGACAGCTGCGGATGCATGACAAGCAACAAGCCATGCACCTGTTAAACCGCTCCCAAGAGTATAGGCATGGATCATAAATTTTATGTGTAGTATCTGTTGAGAATAGGAGGATTTACTTCTCGCCGGTTTCGCTCGTAGAGTCGGGCGGGTTCACATTTTCATCGTCTGAGCCAACCTCGCTGTCAGAAGCGTTGAACCGATGAAGGCTACCAGCATGAGTGTGATTAGGATTGGCGACCAGTAAATCTCGCTCTGAGCCATCGCCTATCTCTGCTTTATCTTTCCGGGATTCTTCCCATCTTCTGCTCAGCTCGTTGAGAATCTCTTCTTGCGCACTGCCTATTTCGCTGGAATTGCTGCACTTTCTATAGTGTTCGAAGTAAGGTCTGTCTCCTATAAGTATTATCCTGTTCGGTGCAACGTAACACCATACGCACAGGTTGACTTGGTAGAACGAGTCAGCCCAGCCAAACGCACTGAGTAGCCTTTCCGCGTATGTATCAAACCCGGTAATGTAGAATGCCGCCGCTAGAGCTTCGGCGCAGTTTAATCTCCATGGTTTACCGTAATTGGTTGGATTTGTCGCGATGAGATAAGGCACTTTTGACATTCATTAGTGTTTGCTAGGAGATGATGACGTATCGACTCACGTAGACGTTCATGCGGGCTGGCTATCTTCGAGAAGGGGACGTCGTCCAGACGGGCCCACGAACATTCGACTACGGCTAGTCCACCTCTGAGCACAATTTCGCGGTCTGCGGGACTGATAACTTGTGTTGCCTTGGGTCTGAACAAGCGCACATGCACAGAGTCGGAAAGGTTTGGTGCCGAGTGTTGGGTGACACTCACGAGAGGACGATCCCTCTAAATCTAGTGCCGACGCGCAGCTCCTTGATCAGCTTAAGACGCGCAAGCTTTCTGCCAGAGCAGCGCCGCGGATCGCAATGTCCAAAATCCTTTGGAGAGGATCAGGATTCACCATGCCGTAGAGACGAGCATACGTACCCACATTGCGACGGGCACATCGATGCGGACCTCAGGCTCGCCAGCCTCATCGTCCACCGCACTTTCAGGCGGACCCTCGATAAACATCCTCTCTCTCGGTCTTGCAGACAGTTTGGCCTTTCCTCCTCTTCTACTTTTACCCATCGATGTGAGGTGGCCGTGGGAACTGCCATGTTCCCAACCATCACTCGTCTGTCCAAGGCGTCCAGACGGCCACTGACCCCAAAACGGGGCAACAAAGATTATTACAAGGGTACGACTCTTTTTTCCGCGCACAAGCTGTCCCCCGTTCAAGCGCGTGCGCGTTTATTTCGCAGGAACAAGGCAGGCATATCTACCTGGCGGCTTGCGGACGGGTGCGCCAGGAAAACACGTCGTACGGGGTAAAGCAAAATACCGCCTACTGGATGAACAAGTGCGCGTGTTCGTCGCTCCGCCGCTGGACAAGATCAACAACACTCTGGTGCGTGTACAACAAATCGATTCGCCGTCTCGCGTCATACCGACTCGTCGCAGCTCAAGCCGTACGTATCCCTCGCTGCGCGACTGACAGAGAGCGAGGAGCGGGCGGTGTTTGGCAGGTTTAAGGGACCACGGGGGCTCACACCACAGCATTTCCTCCGGGTTGCGCAGAGACAGCCAGTTCCGCCCGGAGTTGAGCAAGATTCTGTCGTGCATACAAAATCCGTCTAGCCTCATTCAACTCATGCCTTGGCTTAGCATTAATCTGAATCGGATACGAGGCATACTAGATGAATCTAGAGTGGTTATGCAATATCTATCCAAGTACATGTATAAGAGGCCATGCAGGAGCAGCACATCACGATATCTGTTGCTGCGTCCTCCAATTCTCCCTAAGTAACGCTGACGTCGTCGGTCGGCTTGGATCATAGTCGGACGGAAGCGTCCCTTGCTCCCAACTTCTCAATACGTTCCCGCCTAACTTGCCCATGTGAATTGAGGGAAAGATTTTAAGCCGTTCGAGGCGTCTGTCGCGGAGCCTGTTCTTGGGTAACATGCCCGCTACAGCGTGTCTGAGTATCTGAGGTTCCTGCGTCACAACGCTGAGAGCGACGGAGAAAATGGGAACAACAGACCTCGCCCGCTTTTTTATCCATCATTTCTTTATACGACGTCTCCTTCAGCCCACCAGGATACATCGAGTGTTTCCTATACACCAACTGCTCCTCTTTCCGACCCGTCACGCGGATGTTTTTTGCATTCGTCACAATAACGTAGTCACCACAGTCGACTAGAGGCAAAGGCAGATCAATTAGTTTGTAGATTGATAATAGAAGATGGGAAAGTCACCGCTTGGGTCGTATATCGGTTTGTGCTTGCCCATGAGCACCAGCGCGATGCGCTCCGCAAGTTTGCCGAGAATCCGGTCTGTCGCATCAACGTGATGCCATACACGTGCATAGGCAAGCGCAGTCTGGTCGAGGCTCAGGTTACGGATGCGGGCGAGAGGTTGGGACGTACATTGCCTATGAGCTGGGACATGAGTTTAAGTTGAGCAAGTACGGGTATTGCCGAGCACCTCTTAACGCGCTTACACCGTGCGGCGAAATCAACATGGACCAAACATTTCATAAATAACGTTGCCGTGACATTTCACAGGGGTGGTTACAACATCCGGTCACCCGGTTCAATCCCACAAAATTGGGACTAACGTGGTCGCCACGTTGGCCATTAACGTTGAGTAAATATCCCGGCAACATACAATATATATAATACCGGCATTGGCAGTACATTGATCGACCCTAGTCCATTCATATGTTGCATGGAAACGTAGTAATGATGAGGTACACTGATGTTGTTGAGACATTGGTGCAACATAGCTCCTACGTTTGTGTGTACCTACCTGGTATGTTTAACCCGACATCTGTACCATGTTGGCCAGCAATGTCTAGTCTATGTTGTCACCACCTGCATGGTATGTTCAACTTAACATCTATATCAGATGGCGGCTATGTGATTCCTATGTTCTATGCAACATTTCGCAACGTCCCATTTGATCAACCATTAATTTATATTCTGATAAATGTAATGTAATTTAATTTAAAACGATTAGCGACCACAGTAGATATTTTTTAAAAAACGGGCGACAGTGATAAAATGAGTGACGACAACATGATAACAATGAAAATGAAGATACTTATGATTACCAAACAGCCGCATTCTCAATTGCCTCCTGCCAAGCTGGCTTCTCAACCATATTCCCGGCAGGCATTTGAATATCTATGTTCTCCACTTCGGCCTCTGTCTCAGATACTTTGCCACGATAATTGACAATATCATCCATCAACGTCACATTAAAAAACCGGCGTAATGCTTCTTCAGTTGATAAATGAGCATTATTACTCCTTGCATGCTCCCTTAAGCTCCTAAGCTCGGTATCAACATAGCGCCAAAATTGTGAATCTTTCCTTGTTGACTTGTCAACGTCATCATCAGTTGGTGATGCATTATTGTTTGCGTCATCGCCATTCGGGTTTGTGCCATTGGCATTGTTCGCGCTGTTGTCGGGCTCTGCGCCGGCACTGTTGTTCTCTGTGCCAGCACCATTGTTCTCTGCGCCGGCACCATTGTTCTCTGCATCGGGCTTGCTGTTGTTACCACTTCCACTATATTCAGAATAGCAGGCTCACTATTAGAGCATTGACGAGTTAGTAAGGAAGCAAATACCGACAGGAGCTAGACATACAAGAAAAGCCACTCGGGTATAATGTGGAACAGAAAATTCAACGTTACGAGGCGCAATGGACTTTGTTAGTTCGTGAATAGGTGCCCTGGTGCGCATGGTTTTTGCGATCTGTAAGCCACGTTGATTAGAAAGCAGATACAGTAAGTACAGCTAGCGCTACACACCCTTGATTTAATTGAAGAGCGACGCTGCGTCAAGATATTTTCAATGAGTTGCTGTAATTTGCACTGCGCTTCAGGGTCATGAAACATTGCCGCTGGAGTCTTAAATACGTCAGGTATCCTTTTGATCATTTTCTATTATATGGTTAGAAGACAGTAGTGGACCCTCGTCATTGAAAGGGACAATCACCATGACCTGTTCACCGAGCCCCACCCGATAGCCAGTCAAGTTCGGTGATATGAGAACCATAGTAAGTCACTCTGTAAGCATAGTCTGCAAGTTTAGCTATATAGTAAGTATGGTGGGATTATTCAGTAGTTTTGAATGACCTTATAAGATTCTTTAACAAGCAGATCCATCAGCTCATTGGACGACTTCCGTTTATCATTGTCGATGAGATGTCCTTTGATATCTATGAGCATCATTGGGATGTTAGGAAGCTGATAGGTTGTATTAGTTTCAATACACTCAAGCAACGTCTAGCACATACATCAGCGAACTTCGTCAAAGTACTTGATGGGATTCCAAGACTCTTGCAGACAGTTTCTGCATGTTTCCTATGTACCCGACGGCTCCGGCCTGAGAAATCCGATCCATCCCGGCTTGATACGGACTCCGGGAGGTCATCTTCCTCATCTTCAGGACAATCAGCTTGACCAGTGCTGCTGACAAACGCATTGTTACGTCCAGCATCAGGTGTGGTGACATTAATTTCTGCAGCACCAATAGCAGAGAAGAAACGGGCACGAATCGACATGGCTCTTGTCGCAATAATGAAAAAATTTAAAAGAGTGAAAAAGGAGTTGAAGTTGCGACGTGCGAAACAACGACACGTCTATAATCCTATATATTATGTCAGCAATTCTCTGCTGTGCCACAGGAGATGAGACAAGATTACGCAGAACTTGTATTATTATTGTATGCTTACTGCTTTATAAAATAATCGGAAGCAGTACGATTAACAAATTGAAATGAGGATTGTGCCTGTGATGTGGTCATGGTATTATCTACGAATGGCATTTGCGATGACTGAGCTTGAGCTGAAGTCGGAGTCAAAGGAGCTAGAATTTGTAATCCTTGGCCTTGCATGCTGTGAGAGGATACTAATGGTGCTCCGGCTAAAGCGTAAAAATCGGGTGGTCGGTTTGTCATAGCCTTGGCACAATTGGCTTTTGCACGATTGAGTTTCCGCTTCTTCTGTCCTGCTGACTGCTCAAATGGTGCAGGAACCATTATTGTCCCAGCTGGATCCTGAATATCAGTCTCCCCGTCACCTCGCCCACAGCTGCTGCTGCTTTCTTTGCACGAACATGTTTTGCTGCATCAAGCCGGACCTTTGCACCATCTTGGACAAACTGAAGTTTGCGCATTGCCGCTTTGATATGGCCGGGAATGAGCAATGTTAATTGCTCGTGATTATGAATTGAAAATATATTTAATAAGAACTTCCCAGTTGGATTATGTTGGACGAGCTTTCGCAAACGTGTTGTTTCAATGTTTTCCTGACGAACTGCAAGTTCTTGCTGCTGACAGCAATCCGAGCCATCGCAATCATGCTGTAAATTTGCCCACAAACAATGTCCTGACGATAAGTTAATTATCAGGGAAACACGCCTACAAAAACCATTTCACCTTCGGAGAAATCACTACATGTTCATTGCTTAGCTCAACACATGGTACACATAGTCGTGCATGTAAGGCTGGCGAGAAGCTGTAGATTTGAACGTCGATGTAGGCAGCACATTTTGCGTCCTGCGTGAGGATTTCTATTATTTTTGCCAATAATACCTGAAAATAATGCGGTATTGAGTAAAGTCTGAAACAAGAGTCTATGAACATGACTTACATCACCGTTCACATTCACAATTACATTCTTGTCTACTTCCACAATGTCACCGTTTAGCGCAGCAACTGAGGCAGCTTGATAATAAGTCCTCTCGTCATGCTGAACATCTTCGCGACGGCTATGATTATAGCACTTTGTTCCTGTCCATTGGATTTGGATCCGGCCCTTGAGTTTACCTTGCTCGTCCTTTTTGCGTGGAGGGAGTGAGACGCGTGCGGTGGTATCATTGTTACTTGGAACCCATAGTCCAATGTACTCAGCTTGTTTCCTGTCTGATGCGATGCAGCAGAGAATCTCTGATCCTGCTTGACACCACTTCCTGACAGCCTTATCAAACCAAAACCCTCCAGATGTTATATGCTTGATGGCGTCATGTTTAGCGAACCAGTTACATGTGTCTCGACTCGGCGCTTTTCGATTACTGTGTATTGAAGAAAGGCGGAATACATGGTTGAATGATTCATAGCGCTCTGTGGAATACAGAATCGCGGGACCAAAGCGACGTATGTACATTGGAAGGTGCACCAAGAAGTGAAATTTTGGCTTCTGGATGATTATGCTGGGCGCGCACTGGGCTGTTATATTCAGAAAGTCGTTGATGACATGTGTCAAGTGGGCAATGTATTCTTCAACGTCTAGAATTGTTGCATGCCAAAGCAGAACTACGAGTCTGCCAATTGTAATCCATCCATTCAGTACAGTTTGAGGGACCATGTCGTAGACAATAAAGGGCATTACTTGAGCAAGTATCTTAAAATGTTTTCCAATGAGAGCGCCTTTGTATGTGCAAATATATTCGGCATTGAAGCTATATGAGCCGAGATTGCTTGTATCCAAAGATGCAAGTCGCATCTGAAGCAGCATCATCCGCTTCGATTTCTCAATTATATGAACAGATTGACCCCACCAATATTTCACAATACCAAGAAGAATCGTATGGAGAATTTCGGTTGGCGTGTCTTTGTGAATATCGACTCCTTTCGCTAACATCAGGCCGGAAGCTGAGAATAAGTCTAAATTAACGCACCGAGCATATTCAGCAATGGGTTCGTTGCAGCCGGCTCATCGTCATCTGACCCATGATGCTGCTTGAAGAGATCTTTAAGCTGGGCCCGTATCTCACTCTCTGAAGTGGATGTGTTTGTCTTGCGAAGTTTCTTGCCCAGCTCCAACACCGAGTTGATGGCCAATGAGGACGTCTTGTCAGAGATGCCCGTCGCCTCAACAGAGGTCTTGATCTTATCTGTTCCTCCTTTCAAGAAGGAAGATTCGAGTTGTGCTCTTATCGTATCTTTTGTCTGTTCAGGAGTCCGAAGCTCAGCTGACTAAACTTGAGATATTAGTTTACTAAATAAATGGCAGGCGACCTTGCTCACCCCGAACAAAGAGTTGTATCCAATATCAGACATCTTAAACTTCTTATTACCACCAACAATACACGTCCGACAAAAGTGATTGCAGGCAAGACCGCCCTGACTGCACATCTCGGCTTGCATTGGGTTGTCACCATCAAAAAATAGGGCATATGGCACAAGCATTACTTCTTCCTTTGTCTTGCAGTCAAAAGCATTGATTCCCATTTCATACGCGCTACTTATCGAGTCCCTCAGACCACCCATAAGTTCCATAGGAGAAGCATGAGGGGATGATGAGACGAAGCGCACGCAAGCCTGCTTATCGAGCATTTCCCGCGGCAATAAAGCATTAGACATGTAAACGACAAAATGCTTATTCCATTGCTTTGAGATGTTGCCCGACACATCATCCATGAAGATGATGAGCGGAACAGCAAAAACCATCCTTCCTCGCGCTTTTATGCGAAGTGGATTGGGCATTGCGGCTTCGTACTGTGTTGATTCGACTATCAGAAAGGACAGGTTGAGGCTCGGAATACAATGTGCAATTCACATAGACTTGCCGTGAAAGTGTAGCATACCCAAATCGTCACACAAATCTTCAAACGTACTTGTGAATTTGGATGTTGGTGCAATAGTGTTGCGCTCATCAACCTTGAATTTACCCTACCGACAATCAATAAGTTCCGAAGGGACAGATCAAGCATTACTCACATTTACAAAGTGAACAACATTACCCAGCGCTAACAACTCGTTTTGTGAACTGGCCATTGGATTCACTTCCATCCGTGGCGATTCAAAATAAAGTTGTGGGATGAAATACGTGCCAGTTGATAATTTCAGCATCTCATGAAGGAAGTAAAGTTTATCCTTCACTCGAACTGCTGGTGGCCGTACTTTGGCTGGTGCATCTAACAGCATCCTCTGACCATTGAACACCTGTGACATTCCCTTATCACCGTCGACCGGATAATCCTGCATGGCAAACCGCGTCACAGGATTGGAGAAATCCTAAACAACTGTAATAAGAGTATGTCCACTACAAAAGATGAAAGAATACCTTTGCGATGGCTGAACCAACATTGTTCATGTAAAAAACATTCCCAGCCGCTGAGGTGAGTCTCGTCGTTGGGTTACCAAGATGGTTGTCTGTAAATTCCCTTGCTTTCTCCAGCTGATGAAGACTGGGCACGTCTCGTGCTCCCATTCGCTTGGCCCAATCAAGGACTGCCGATTTTTGCTGTTCTGAAAAGCGAAGCCGCGGGGAACTAAATAACACATCTGTATAGAACAACTACAATAGTCCAGTATTAATTTCGTAAATAACAAGAAATATTAAACATACGGCCATCGATTGCCAAGGGTAAAACGGATGGTCAGGCATTGGCGTTTTTGACGCCGTCATTGGTGGTTGGTTCGCAAGGTCGCAATCTGGTTCAACAAATGATTAAGCTATCAGGAAAGTAGCCGTCAATCTTACCTACTTGTTGAGCTGAAAACAATGTTGCAGCAGGGTCGTCAGGTACATCGTCTCGTGCAGCTCCCTCATCCAATGTGTGCACCTGGGGCAAACAGATCTCAAAGAGCCTGTCACCTCGAGCTAAAGCATCCAAGAGTTCAGAGTAATAATCGCGCGGCGTTGTAGAGGAGCGGGGGGATGAGGCATCGGCAACATCAATATCATGCGCCGAGCTATTGGTCCCTATGTGTTCCTCCTGTGCACCCTCATTTCCATTAGGCGTCTCCGCACCTGACCCAACATCTGCGATAACTACAGACTCGTTGGTGACATCCACAAAACTTTGGCATGGGAGGATTCTGCCAGCCGCACGTGAACGTAGGCATTTGGGTGCGTTTGTAATGTGGATGGCTTGAGACATCTGATTTTCTACATGATATTGATGCTTTTCTGATCGGACATGTTTTCGCACATCGGCTGGGCGGATGGACCATCTCTGACTTTTCTTTGGAGGAGGGCATACAAGGCATTCAAAATAACCATTGCCCCCAGGCTGGATGTGTGCGTCTGATGGAATGATTCATAAGAATGAGTACATTATCGGATTTCGCACCTGAACCAGTGGGAGACTTGGGCATGACATCAAGTTCTCACAACCGTCCAACTTTTCAACATCCCGCACCATGGCCTGCACCGGTACAGCCTCAATTACTTACACAGACAGGTTGAAGCAATCGGACGACACACACTCTCCCCAGCCTTTTGTTATTTCTGTATCAGTCAACGGTAGCCTGCCACCAGAGCTAAGAGCAGATAACATCGTGAGTACAGAGATGTGTTTGGCGCAAAGCAAGTACTGACCATTTCAACTAGCTGTTTCAAGTGACTGTAAGCATGTGAGCGCTGACGGAAATCTCAGACGTGCGCGAGGGCAAACGACTCATATATTTACCTGACGGAAATCTACAGGATAGGTAAATATATAGTTAACAAACGGAATATAGGAGACATACCTCAGACGTGCGCGAGGGCAAACGACTGAGGTAGAACAATATTCAACGCGGAATATATACGCTACGATACAGTAAGATGCGGCCGGTGCCTCGATGGCCCGGGAATTCGGTAACGAGAAGAGAAGGAGAGAACTACAAGGTTAGTAAGGCCTCAAACACATACGGTATGTAAACAATGAACTAGTACATATCTTTTGACCATCGCGGGGTACACCTTTGATAGCGGGCAACGGGGTATAATGAGGCGGCGGTGACGTCGTGGACTCGGATCCTACGCGATTGGCATTCCAACACTCCCCCTCAAGCCGGAAGGAGTCCGAGACGGGTGGCAAAGTGCTTTGCCTTCGCGGAGGGTAGCGCTTTCGTGAGCGCATCGGCAAGCATTTCGTCGGTGGGGCAATATATAATTTTTAGTGATCCCTGTTCGACGACCCATCGGAGGAAATGGAATCGGATGTCAATGTGTTTAGTACGCGCGTGGTACTGGTGATCTTTGGTAAGTTCGATGGCCGATTTGTTGTCACAGAAAAGTGTAGTCGGCGCAAGTTGAATCTGAAATAGTTGCTGAACAAGGGTACGAAGCCATAGGGCTTCCTTGGCGGCATGCGTGGCGGCAACGTATTCCGACTCGGTGGTTGACAGGGAAACGATTTCCTGTCGTTTAGCGGACCAGGAGACAGCGCCACCATTGATAAGAAAAGCATACCCAGAGATAGCTCGTCTATCTTCAGCCATACTCCCATCAGCATCCGAATAGCCCGTCAAGGGCTGATCTCCGCCTCCGTACGTGAGCCAGTGGTCCATCGTGCCTTTGAGATATTGATATAACTTCTTTACAGCCTTCCAATGCATAGGACCGGGATTTGACGCGAAACGCGAGACGGTTTGGACGGTAAAGGCGATGTCGGGCCGGGTAGCAATCATAGCATACATGGCAGATCCGACGGCTTCATGGTAAGGTATGTTGCGCATGGCGGCGTAGTCCTCGGCTGTTGATGAGCATTGATCAGTGCTGAGGCGGGAGTTTACCTCCATAGGGATCGAAACGGGCTTGATATCTTCAAGGCCATATCGCTGAAGAATGGACTTAATGTACAAGCGCTGGGATAGGGAGATCGTGCGGCGAGAGCGGTCTCGTTTGATTTCGATACCGAGCAGCCAGTGCAACTCGCCCAAGTCGGTTATTTCCACCTGTTTGGCTATGCCGGATTTGGTTGCTGAGATAAGCTGGGCTGTGCTCGCGGCCATTGTGCAATCGTCGACGTGTACCAACACGATGACCAGGTCTCCATCCTTGCCATGCCGATAGAAGACGGCCATATCGACGTCGCACCGGGAAAAACCTAGGGAGGCCATGATCTCACATAGCCGTTGATACCAGCGCCGGCCAGATTGCTTCAAACCATACAATGTTTTCTTCAGCAAACACACATAGCTCGTCGGGTGGTCGATCGAGGGATAACCAGGTGGCTGCTTCATGTAGATTCGCTCTCTGGAGGTAAGTTCACCATTTAGATATGCACCTTTGATATCGATCTGATGGAGCTCTAGGTCCATATCAGCTGCCATCGCGAGAACAGCTCTAATGGATGCTAGACGTGCAACGGGCGCAAACGTGTCGAAGTAATCGACTCCGGGAACTTGGGAGAAGCCTTGGGCGACCAGGCGTGCCTTGTAACGGACGACATTTCCAGCGGCATCCTTTTTTGCGCGGAAGACCCATTTTGACCCAACTATGTTCGCGTCAGTAGGTGGCTCAGTGAGTACCCAAGTACCTGTCGCCTTGAGCATTTCTAATTCTTCCTTTATAGCTGCTTCCCAAAGCAGCCAATCAGTTCGACGTTTCGCCTCGGCGAGCGTCCGCGGTTCAATTCCCTCGGCCTCGCTAACTTCAGCGGCCAATGCATACCCATCAAAGCATTCGGCAAGTCCGGCGTTTGGTTCTTCGACGATGGGAGGGGGGAGCTGCACACCACGAGGAATTTGAGAAGTGGAAGGGCGAAGGGAAGTAACACCTCGTCCTTCAATAATGTCTACCACACGCTGACTTGGTTTTCTGATCCTCTTTTCACGTGCTTCTGGTTCCGGGGCTGGTTCAGGATGAATGGGAGGAGGGGTTGGCTGGCGCTCGGGTGTGGATGATGGATTGGAAGGATTGGGGGTGACGGCTGTCTCGACTTGCGGAATGGTTACCTCAGGATCCTCCCCCTCATTTTGAGAAGACGATGACGCGGCCGGCCCATAGTAGACGTTCCGTTCGACAGTGACAGATTGTTTGTCCGGCCAGTAAATTCGGACGCCTTTACTCTGTTCATCAACACCCAACCATTTACCTTCTCGAACACGCCCGCCCAACTTGTTCCCATCCTCGACTCTTACCCATATGCGCTCGCCCCATTCCCTGACATTCCTTAAGTCAGGCTTCCTCTTAAAAACGGCTTCAAACGGCGTTTTCCCTACAACGGCCTTTGTACCGGTTCGGTTCATCATCCAAACAACATGACGCGCTGCTTCGCCCCACATATTTTTCGGCAGACTGCTGGAGTGTAGGAGTGCGCGTATGCGCTCCAAGATGATTTGGTTGCGTCGTTCAGCGACGCCATTGTGCTGTGGAGTATCATGCACAGTGAGTTTCTGCTCAGTTCCATTTCGTTTTAAAAACTCAATGAATTTGGTATCCAGGTACTCTCCCCCGCGATCAGAATGCAAGACCTTTATTTTGGCACCTAGCTGGGTTTGGCACCAGGCAGAATATTTCTGATACATATCGAAGGTCTCGCTTTTGGCGTGCATCAGGTACAGGTGCGTTAACCGAGTTGCGTCATCCGTGAACGTAACATAGTATCGTCGTCCACCTTTTGACTCCACGGGAGCGGGTCCCCAGAGGTCGGTATGAACCTCGTCACCAAAGTTTTCACCACGCTGCCCTTCACGGGCCTTTGGTATCGGTTTCCGGGTAGCCTTGGCGTACACGCAAGACTCGCAAAAGGGGGGATCACTGGTTGTTGTTTCATTGAGTGTGATTCCAATTATCAAGCCATCTCGGATGACTTGTCGTGCGGCGCTAAAGGAGATGTGTCCGAGCCGTCTATGAGCTTCGTCCAAGGTAAGTCTTTCCTCGGCTGCTCCAGCTATTTCACTAACATCGTGCTCTAGCTTGTAGAGGCACTGATTCGTCATGGGGATAGATCCAATGTCTCGACCACATTTGTCTCGAATGAGACATTTTCCGCTACCGAAAATAACGGTGTAACCGGCCCTGTCAAGCCGTCCAACGGATACCAACGTGTAGCCGACCTCAGGTGCATACAACACCTCAGTGAGTTTTAGTTTCGATGTTTCACCCTTGTTAGGAACATCTATACTCATTTCACCCATCCCTATAGCTTTCATGTGACATTTATTGGCAGCCTTAAACATTTTAGGCTCGATCTCCACGTAGTTAGTGAGAGATCCACGGTCAGGGGTGAGATGCCGAGAGCATCCCGAGTCGATGATTTCAGTGAGTGTGTTGCTTTCATCAGCGCGCGCGACTATCTCTTCCGCTTCAGCAGCAACCGAGTCCAGGTCAACATCAACGAGCGAGCTAGTCTCACTCCAGTCAACCCCGGATAACTCCTCGGTGTCCCAGCCGCTGTCGGTTCCATCGCTAACACTTTCACTCTTGCACCCCTTGACGACAATCAAGTCGTCATCACTCTCCGGCTCCATGAAGAAAGCGCCATCATCATCAGCATCGGATTCGGCTGCAATATTTGCCGATCCACCTT
Source organism: Amanita subjunquillea (assembly GCA_020011035.1). NCBI lineage: Eukaryota > Fungi > Basidiomycota > Agaricomycetes > Agaricales > Amanitaceae > Amanita > Amanita subjunquillea. Next base: position 298,783 of record JAEBUT010000038.1, read on the forward strand.
TCTTGGCCGGTGAGTCCTTTCTCGGTTTAGGACACTTGTTTCTTAAGTGCCCAGTTTCCCCGCAGTTCCAGCAAGCTCCTTTGGGCTTAAACGGACCCTTCCCCTTGCCGGAACTAGACGCGGCTAGCGCCTCGTCTTTTACGTTTCCGCTCCCCTCCTTTTTCGGTGGTCTCGGTCGCGCTGCTCGCTGGGAGCACTGCCGATCATACTCTTCAGCTATCATCGAAATCAGGGCATCCGGGGAGATGGTTTTATCCGTAGCATAAAGCCGTGCAGCCGCCAACTGATTTGATGCAAAGTTTGCGATGTAGTAGGGGAGGGAGGAAATGATGGTGGAAAGGTAGTCTTGGTCGTCAATCGTTACGCCCATGGTTGCTAACTCTTCTCTTTTCACGCGTAAACCATCGAGGAATTCGCGGACATTACCCTTGTCAGGGCACTTCATAGCTAGAAACTTTGCGCGCATTTCCGTTTGCGCAAAGGCTCCCTTCTGTGTGTACTCAGTGACTATAGCATTCCATCGGGCCTGCACAGTCGGCTTAGAATGGATGCGCATCAACGTCGAATCGGGTAATTTTTGGGTGAGCAAAGATTTTGCCGATCGTTCATTCTTTTTCCACAGATTTATTGTAGCTGTTTCGGCTTCCGTGGGTGCATTAGCTATGGCAGCTACAGGGCAAGACTCCGAACCATCAAAATGGCTCCAGAACCCTTTCGCCTCGACGGCATCTTGGAAACGGACAGAGAATACAGCCCAATTTATCCCAGATGGGTCTAGTTTAGGCACGGAACCAGAGAGTTGGTCTGCAAGGGACGTAGATGCGGAAGTAACGACAGGAGCAGGGGAAGGTGGTAACGCAATTCCTTCGGGAGTGGCCATATCGAGTTAGCAGGCAGGTAAACGATTGATTGCAGTGAGTCGTATGTTCCTTTTACGGACAGCCGGGGCCCATAACCTGTGAGCGCTGACGGAAATCTCAGACGTGCGCGAGGGCAAACGACTCATATATTTACCTGACGGAAATCTACAGGATAGGTAAATATATAGTTAACAAACGGAATATAGGAGACATACCTCAGACGTGCGCGAGGGCAAACGACTGAGGTAGAACAATATTCAACGCGGAATATATACGCTACGATACAGTAAGATGCGGCCGGTGCCTCGATGGCCCGGGAATTCGGTAACGAGAAGAGAAGGAGAGAACTACAAGGTTAGTAAGGCCTCAAACACATACGGTATGTAAACAATGAACTAGTACATATCTTTTGACCATCGCGGGGTACACCTTTGATAGCGGGCAACGGGGTATAATGAGGCGGCGGTGACGTCGTGGACTCGGATCCTACGCGATTGGCATTCCAACAAAGCATCCCCGTGAAGTATGCGAGATATATGACACCCGTGTTACACGCCGAGCCCATTAATATCGATAATCTCCACGACTTAGATAATGTTGATGATAGTGATTCGGCGGATTTCAGCACTGACTCCGATAGAGACAGCGATATCTCTGGAATGAACTTGGTAAGTCCCGTCCTCATTCCTACACATTCTACTAACATCTTCAAAAAGTCAGATCCACACGAATCATTGCCTATGCAAGATGTACCGATTACTTTCCTCCCTCTCCCTTCTACTTTCAACCACCGCGATACCGCATCATGGGCGGTACTTGTAAATAAGATTTCAATGTGGCTAGTGGATACTGTTCGTTCCTCTCGATACCAAGAATGGGGTTGGGGTGTCGAAGCGTTCTGGATGGCTTTTATAGCGGCTTATCCATCATTTCCAGACGGCGTCTGGCCTAGTTGGAACACTACCATCGGTGCCGACACTCGATTCTTCCAACAATGGCTTGAAAGCGGCGGGAGAGCAGGGTGGTGCCATCAAAATGATATTCGCGACGATTGCCTTCTTGCTTTCTTAGACAAAATATGGTCATTGTTCTGCCAACACACATCCCTTTTTTACCCATCTATTCTCTTATGATAAGGTGTATGTGTAACAATTGTCATAGATATATCTTTGTTGTTGTAATAGTCAATGTCATTAATACTCTTTGCGACGTTGCACAAAGGGCATCATGATTAGTCTCCAGGGTTAGATGTCCAGCCAACATCGGGCCAACGTTGGGCCAACGTTGGGTCAACGTCGGGTCAACGTCGCTCCAAGACCTATGGGTGACGTTTATTTTGGTATGTGTCACAGACGTTGACTGGAAATGTTCGGTGATCGTCGGAACAACATACGCGTAATATCGGGTCCACGTTTGCTCAACATTTAAAGTCGAATGTGGCGACAACGTATGAAGCCATACATTGGTCACATGTTTGAAAAATTATACATTTTACGTATCTAACATGCTGTTTGAATGTTTGCCCAACAATTTGCCAACATCTCGTCACCAACGTTTGTGACACAGTTTCCATTCCTAGCGGTGTACATACTATCATACTACGCCATCATTTGCTATTCATAGTTAATCGCCCGTAAGAGAACAATCCAGGAACGCGCGATGCGCCAATTCCACGCCGCTCGTTGTGTCCAGCGGACTTGCGCGGTAATGCAAAAATAGGTAGGGCGATCGTGACCAGTGTGGCTGACAGTCGACAAATATAATCGCCCACGCGCCCCGCACTCCTCTTTCCAGTTAACCACATCCTACACACCATGCATGCTATTATGTCCTGCATTGCTGCCTCCTCATCCTCTGACGCTGGTCGTCTTCCTCTCGCCGTACCCACCTTCACCATTCCTACCCGCCCCCCTTCACATTGCTGCTGACAATTTACAGGCTGCCTTGCATGTTCAGGTCATCAACCCCGCCAAGGACAAGCCGGTCGCCACGTCGCCAGTGCCACTTAAACAGAGAGAAGAGCTCGTTTCACCCAGGATGATCTTGTCCTTGCTGACCAGGCTGCGCTCCTTAAGCACATTAAGACTCTCGACAGGCTGGAAGCTCTTGGTATGCTCGAAGGCAGAACACCTCGTCCTCTTCAAGAGGATATGGTCTTGGACTGGTGGACTTGGTCGTCTCTTCAGTACGGTAGGTTTCTCAACAGAATTGAGACTCTGGCTATACTTGAAGGCACGAAAACTCCTCCCGCTCAAGTGGATCTAGCCCTTGCAGGTCTGTCTATGCCTTCGTCTCTTCAGTGTGCTAGGACTATCAACAAACTGGATGATCTTGAGCGTCAAGGCGACAAGGGCTCTGGCGACGACTCGATTGTGCTTGCTGAGTCTGAGACATCTTCTCTTAAGCGCGCAAGGATGATCAACGAACGCGCTGGCCTTGGCATTCTTAAACGCCGTGAAAGCAGGAAGGCGCGTTTCTTTGGCGGGCCGATCCTTCAAGCTCACCTCCGCCCCTAAGGGGCTCGGGCAGCAATGCCCGATAGGATTTGTTTTCTGTCTTTTCTTCGTTAGGCTGACGTTGTTTCTTTTTCTAGGTTCGGTCCTTGTTACTCTTTTACGATTTCACGGAGGAGGCAACGCTCATCCCGGATCTGGTGATGAAGCGACTGTTTTATGTAAGTGAAGTATTCAAATACAATACAATACGCACCACTGACCAGTTCCAAGGCGCCACAGTCGAAGCTTTGGCGGTTATACCAAGTTGACGTCACTCGTCAAATCACGGCGTTGTGGCAGTGCGGGTGACAAATATGGAACCCTGGTCAAGTTCTATGTGTAAGCCTCGAAGCCTGACGCTGCCGGGTTCAAGACAGGAATGCCGAGGCGACGGGCAAAGGACGCGGACCCTGACCCAGTCTTGCGTTTGGAACTCGTTATCCGATGAAGCTGCTGGGGAGGAACGTCTAGTATGAGGCCGAGCAGGGTGGGATTCTTGTCACGTTCTGTCTTGTGATGAAGCTTTCAGAAGCATGGCGTCCGATGAGCTGGCACCTGTCTCCCCGGACTCGTCCAGATAGGAGATGGATGACGATGACGACTACGAACGAGTGAGTTTTATTTTTCTTGCATAGTGACGAGGAGTGATTAACGGATAAATTTCCGACAGGTCTCACCGTAAGTTTTCCTTGTTTTCTCTTTTTTTATTTTTAGATACGAGTCCTAACGTTCGGTAGCTTTTCCCCCCTAAAGCCCGAGGGGTTTTTTTAACGCACCCGACGTTGGTGACCCTTTGAACCATTTGATTAGCTACAGGTTCCTGATGTAAAACTCGTTGCTCTGATGTATAATTGGATTTAAGATTAAGGGCTTATATCCTTGTTGGATCTGAGAGGCCGAGCTTGAGGAAAACATGTATTTCTGGTGGTAGCACCTCGCCAGTCGGAGATATACTGGTGGCATTCCGCATAGCTGCCTAGCCCACGATTCCGAAAAGACCACGCTGTGGTTCGAGATGGGAACAACACAGCATCCTGATTGGGACGATTACGGTGCTTGGGAATCTTTGCAATGATGGTCTCACTGCGATGTCACAGTTGGATGGATTGCCGGTATGGCATGTGCCGTTCCGGCGGCGGAACGCTATGACGGGAACTTCTTCACGGAATCGCAGCAGTATTTGGGGTTGCGCTAAGCTGAGACCCCGCACTAGGAAGGATACACATACACCTCGGAGCGTCCAAGTAATCTCCAACACGTCTCTCAGAACACTCGTTGCTGTGGCCATTCTTGACCCTCAACTACCAACATCAATGCACCATTATGTCAGGCACCATCCGCACCTTAAAAACCCCATTTCTGAGCAGAATCACCCAGGCTGGTCCTGACTCCTCGCTCAAGCGCTCACTACTAGAGTCATTACATCTCTGTTCATCGTGCATCTTTCCTCCGTCATCGCTCTTGCTGCCTTTGCGCTTTCGTCCGCCCTTCCAATTGATGGTTACACTCAAGCCAGTGTTCAGGTAATACTTCCCCTCCTTATCGCATCGTACCGCTTGTGTACTGACCCTTGAGCTGAGGACCCTGAGTATGATTTTTGCAGGCGGCAATAGATTGTGTGCTGACTCTTGCGTTGGATGTATAGACAGAAGCCGAAGAGATCCCGTCGCCGTTCACACAGATAGACGATAGCGTGCTGTCCTCCATACGCAACTGAGACTCTGGCTTCACTATTGCTTTGGTTCCGTCGCGTCAGAGCAATGCTCCATCCGGGTTTCCCGGTGAATCCTCATAGTGATACCATTTGACGTTCATATCTGCGGGTTAGCAACTTAACCCCTTGGTAATATATTGTAAGGGTTATTGGCAAGTAACTGCAAACTTTACTTGACGACGTCACGGCTAGGGAAGGTTGGCAAGACACCTTGGTCATGGCGCTGCAGCACCGCAATAGAGGAGTCAGCCACATGCATTGTACCGATAGGAGAACGTCGTTCGCCATGAGTTTGACAGGAAATTGCTGATGGCGGAGGAGAATCAACTCAATGCGATTACTTAAGCATCCGATGGCAACCAAAAGAAGGCGAAAGAAGGACGACGGGTAGTGTCGCAGGTAGCAATTCACCTGTTTGTGTGCCTTGGACTACAACAATATATATTCAAAAGTGTCAACTTTCCATCTACAAATCGCACCAGCTAATCGACCCAAATTTCGTCACTAATTCCGACAACTATGAAATTACACATACTGATGCGTTTATTCCGGCAGCCAGGCGAGTTGTCCAGTGATGGGAACTTCGTGAGAAGACTCGGAAATTTGGCCCCGTACGTACACAATGATACGCAACTTGATTGAGCCTTTCTCGAGGGGGATAAGAAGCGGATGAAGGCGCGCTTTGGGGCCAATGGTGTACACTCCCTTCAGATCCTCCACGTCATCGTATTCGATGTTTACCGCCCGGACTGCCAAGTCTTCCACAAACTGGTCAAACTTGCCAGCGAATGGATGGTGTTTGCCATCGATCTCGAAATAACCTCCGAAATAGTTTCCGTGTGCTGAAAAGAAACCGCGTTGCATGTGTCTATCGTTCCTCTCAACAGGGCGAGGCAACGGGAGAGAGGTATCGCACCTGGATTTCACGCGAGGGAGGGTGGTGGAATTTACAGGGCAGACTCATCCTTTTGAGGCGCGAGTGCCATTACAATCAAGAAATATCCACCTGCGTCATTGTTTTTTCTGGTCCATTCATGACCATGCCACGTCTGCATGGGAAGAAAGTTCCCTCAGCGACATGTCAAGTCCGATTGCAACCATGTATCAGGCACATTAAAAGATGTATCATGAGGACAAGTTCAATGAGGCTAGTGGGAGAGCGGAAATGAGCCGTACTACCATACCGGTCGATGACTAGCACAATGGGGAAACAGAACACACTCGATGGGAATAAAGGTGGCGTTCCATTGCTGTATGTTTGTTGTGTACCGTAGGCCGTGTCTCGTCTGCGCCATTAACACCATCGTATTCGTAGCTGAATCAATCTGGCCTGAGAAGGTACTTCGAGGCTCTTGCTAAACATGTAAGATAACCCTTTGTGCACTGCATAAGACTATGCACTGGCGTGACATTTGAAGTGAAGAATTCAACGGATTATCGTGTTTCCAAGCAAGCTGTGTACAACCTAATTATGGTATATGAGGTATAGTATTATCAAAACAAGTCATCAAAAGAGGTCATGCGGTCGTCACTTAAAAAGGAGCGTCACCATAAAAAGTCGGATTCGTCATACCGGAAGAAGAGCGCAAGCTTGATGCTGCACAGGAAATCCCACTGTCGCTTGTTCCGGCTGCCAGCCGCTATCCATGGCGCTAGTCTAGTCCATAGCCGGTGCGCATCGGGCAACTGCCCATCAGCCATGATCCCGCAGTACTCAAACGTCTTGGGGTACACCCCCGCCAGTGACCAGTCCACCAGCCAGACCTTGCCGTCCTTTCCGATTCGGATGTGGCGCGGGCTAATGTTGCCGTTGACAAGCACGAGCGGGTCCGAATCGACAAATTCAGTCTGGGACGACTTTAGGCCGTGCTGCTTTAACGCAACCTTGGCAATCCGTTGTTTGCGATGGAACCACTCGCACATGTCCCGATGAGAGGGGAATGGCCCCGCGCCGGCGCTCGTGAAAAAATGACCTTTGCACACAAATGGCCTGCCCAAGTCGTCAAATGGTCCAGGAACGTCAGGGCGCGGCAGGGCGACGCGGCGGAGCTGCTTGACGTAGCCACGGACGACCCACGCGATGTACAGCTTGCGCCAGAACGGGAGGCGAGGCCATGCAGTAGCAAGATCAACGCCATCGATGTGGTCCATGAGGATGTGCGTGCGCTCGTGCTGGGTATAGATGCGCTTGATGCGGGGGACGGGGATGGTCGTGTGCTCGGCGACAAACGTCATGAGGAAAGCTTCGTATGCCTCGTGTGAAGGTAACGTTTTCATCGTGGTGTCGTGCGCCACTCTGCGCAGACCGGGGCCAGCAGAGTAGTCAGCGTAGCGATCGACAATTGCCTTCATGTCATAGTTTGACAATTCCTTGAAGCGGTGGGCCTATCCAAGGATTGCTTCAGACGACTTTACAAAGAAGTGATCGTATACAGACCTCTGCATCTGAGAGCAAGGAAATGTTGAGAAGACTCTGAGATTCAGCAGGGTGTGTCCTTGAGCGTGAGGGGAGACGCTTTGAGTGCGCCGTGCGCATGGTGGTTGGGATTCAAGAGGCAGACATTTTAAGATTAGAGAAATCAGGGAAGATGGCGGGCCGTGCATACAGTCAGTTTGTCCATGTTTGGATGATCGGCCTTGTCAGCCAATATGCTGTCCACTTGCGCCCCTTTCGCTCTTATATGTCCAATACCCATCAAGTATTGTCCTCCATCTGCGCTAGAATCATTACTTTATTCACCAAGAAGCACACAGACATGCCTGACGTCGAGAAGCAACTGAGCGCCGACAGCCCTCGTGAAGCCCTGCAGGGTAAATCTTATCTATCGTTCCTCATGCATCTCCCTTATTATCACCCTGTTCGCAGACACTTTCAACCGCTGGCCAAGCCAGAAAGCCTCCAAGCCGCGGACTCGGTCCGCCAAATACCTGCTCCGCCAAGGTAGCGTACATGTCGAGAACTGGAACTGCGACCTCTCGGAGATGTACAGCAGAAAGAGTCCCCGTTCTCTCAGCCCCTCTCCTCTGCTGCCTGGCTCCTCGGAGCAGACATACCGATTTGCAAGCGAGTCGCCGGATCTACCCGCCCATATGCCCTTTGGCATTGCCTCCAGCCACTCTCTGCGCTCTCCTTTCCTATCGTCAGTGTCAGTTCAGCACCTGGAGAAACCAAGAGACTCACCCATTTTGGCCGCCGCTGACGTCTCGGACATCACTCAACTTGTCATGCAGGACTTCCAACCCATCGCATACTCAAATAACCCTTCGTCTGCCGCCACCACATGCACCCTCTGGGACGTACCTGCCACTCAGCCTGGAAGCTTGACTCTGCCCCAAGATAACGATAGCCTCTTGCACGTGCTTGACCCTTATCCTTATGATATTATGTACGTCCTGTCTCTACCGCGCCGCGCCTACCTTTCCTCTGAAGAAGGGCACGAAGCTCTCTCGATTGGGCCTGCGGTTAGCCCCCTTTAGCCTTGCCTTCTTTCTGTGACGTCTTTTGGAATGGAACTCCTGTTAATTTTTATGTGCATTAAATGATGACGTATTGTGTGATGCACGGTAAGTTTACCTAATATCTTCCAGCGTACCAGTTAACACGCCCTGATAACTGGAGAGAAGCAACATATGGTTATTTTAAACTTTATGGGCTGCATTACTGACATGGATGGATATTTGAGATACAACTTCTTTAATGGCATCTTTTAAGATCCGTTTGGATGCAGCCTCGCGTGCAAACGTTAGTAAACCTGTTGCCTTGTCCATTTACATGTCCTAAAGGTCTTCGAGCAATTGTTTGCACAGAAGCGCGCGAGTTTTGTTTCTTCCACTCCATCAGCGCCGAGTCTCTGCGATCCCTGTAACATCATTTCTCCTCTAGTTTATATGTAGTCCCGACACATAGGCTTGTTTGTATCTTATCAAGGGCCACCGTATTGCGAGGAGTAGGGCAGCGCGGAGACTGCAAAGAGGTGGAGTTCTGAGGAGGAGGGTTGGGCGTGTGGCAAGCACCAATAGAAGCTCATAGGAAGGTGGAGTGGGCATAGGTGGGCAAGGTGAGCAGCAGTGGAAAAGACATGACCCAGGAACGTAAATGCACTGGGATGGGGGCTGACAGGAGAAAAGGTACTCACCCGGGAGTGGGTGTGGCAGTTTGGGCCACATCATTCTGCTAGGAGGGCAGTTAATTCCACCCTCATGCTCAGATCCCATAGGAGTAGGTGGAGAGAGCGGACCCGGGTGCAGTAGACCGACAGGAAACAGCCATATTTACGTGACAGACCAATACCGTTTCTCGCTGGGCCTTAATCTTAAACACAATTATTCATCAGAGCAACGAGTTTTACAGCTAGACAGATGATTCTTGAGCGAACGCGCCAGAGAATTAAGTCTGTTGAGAAACCTATGCCGAAGAGATCATTAGCCGAGACACCACTTCTTGAGGTGTTCTGCCTTCAAGTACACCAAGAGCTTCCAGCATGTCGGGAGTCCCAATGTTGAATGTACTGAAGAAGCTCAGCCTGGTCAGCAAGGATGAGATCCTCTTAGATGAAACGAGTTCTTCTAACACTGGCGATGTGGCGACCGGCACAAGCCTGGCGGGGTTGATGACGACATCCAAGGTAACCTGTAAATCATCAGAAGGAATGTGAACAGGAGGAGGCAGCGCAGGATATAATAACGTGCATGTTGTATAGGTTGTGGAGGAGAATCGACTGATGAGGCCTTGAGGCGCGTGGGGGCACAACTTTATTACATAATCGCTATTCTAATCTCCTTATGGCAAACTCTCCAAACTCAGCGACCTTACGGTGAGATCTTTACAACCAGAGGCTTAAGCACACACCCCCAACCAGCATGTCTATCCGCGCTCGAGGCGTCTCGAAGAATTACGGTGCCATAAATCCAGTCACAGGCGAAACCCATGCGCCCGCAGGACGACGCCAAATCGGTATCGTGTCCGCGATCTTCCTCATCTTCAACCGCATTATCGGGACTGGGTCAGTGTTCCTTTACACTGACAATTGTGAATAGTAACTCACATAACGCACAGCATTTTTGCTACGCCGAGCATGGTCCTTGGTTTGAGTGGAAGTGTCGGTCTATCGCTGTAGGTAACCGCGTTTTCCGGTTGCACATGTCGCTTATCGCCTCATTTTCATCATGGCAGCATCATGTGGCTCGTAGGTGCCGTTGTTGCGACCGCTGGTATGCAGGTATACATCATATGGGGCACCGTGAGCTTCTCTCCACTCGTGCACGTTGATCGACGCTGAAAGAGCACATAGGTCCTACCAGTGAACGGTGGCGAGAAGAATTACTTGGAATACCTTGTCCGTAAGCCTAAGTATCTCATTACCTCCCTTTATGCTGCCAACATAGTACTCCTCGGTAACAACTGGAATACTACTTTCTAAGTCCTGTCCGCTGACCCGCAACTACAGCTTATGGCGCTGGCAACTCAATAGTTTTTGGCGAATATATCCTGCGTGCGGCCAACAAAGGCGCCACCCACTGGTACCTTCGTCTAGTCGGATTTGCGTGCATCACGTTTGCCGTTACACTTCACGGGACGGCTCCCAAGTGGGGGTTGCGAGTACAAAACTCACTTGGAATCTCCAAATTTATCGCGCTGCTTTTCGTGATTTTCACTGGATTCGTCGCCCTTGGCGGTCATATGCAAGCTGAGAAACCTGACAACTTTCGAAAGCCATTCGAGGGTACAACAGCTAGTGCTTCATCACTCTGTCTGAGCCTGTACAACGTAAGCCATTCTTTTTGATCAATGACTTTTGGGCTTTAAAGTGCATACATTAAGGTGATCTGGTCCTATACTGGATTTAGCAACGTCAACTATGCCTTATCCGAAGTCAAGAATCCTAAACGGACTGTCAGGATAGCAGGGTTTCTGGCCATCGCAGCGGTGACAATCCTCTATTTGTTGGCCAACATTGCCTATTTTGCAGGCGCTACGAAAAAGGAGATAACAACCTCCGGACAACTTGTAGCAGCACTGCTGTTCAGGAACGTTTACGGTCCGCAGACAGAGCGCGCTCTCGACATCATCGTCGCATTGTCAGCATTGGGAAATGTGCTTTCTGTTGTACGTCGCTTCCTTAGCTAGTCCCCAGGGATAACTTTATCGGTAGACGTTCTCAGTAGGCCGCGTTAACCAAGCACTCGGCAGAGAGGGTATTTTGCCTTTCAGCAAGATATTAAGGTCCAATTGGCCTTTTAACGCTCCACTGGCGGGATTTTTTCTACGTAAGCTCAACCATGATACATCAACATCCTTACCACCTCACGACAGACTGGATTCCATGCGTCATTGTCATCTTTGGTATACCCGCAGGCGACGCATATAATTTCACCATCAACTTCGTACGTATCTAATCCAAAAACTCATCACATCTTACCAAGTCTCTGATTCTGTAGATGACATACCCATACTCCGTCATCAACGCTACTATATCCCTGGTATCATTTACCTCTCCGTGTGGCCGTATGATGGCTGGCCAAGGGTGAGCATCCAAGGGCAGATCGCTGCCGCCTTGTTTGGAGCAGCGAATTTGTTCCTCATCGTCATCCCTTTCATTCCACCGCCTCCTGGCGCAGAGCCATACAAGGACCTGCCCTACTGGATGCTCCCCTTGGCTGGATGGTCCATCTTTGGCGTCGGCTTCTTGTACTGGCTGTTTTGGACGTATGTCCTCCCCCAGTTGGGAAGATATACGCTTGTCAGATCGGAAGAGGTTGGAAAGGACGGGCTAAAGAGATACACGTTTGAAAGGGTGTCGCCCACGACATGACATTCACGACATTCCCCAGGAGTAGGATATTAGATCGTGTCTTTGATGTCGATGAACAATAGATTGGCATGTGGTTTACGTAAGCACACCTTGATTTTGAAAATCACAAAATCGAGTACTGAGAAGCAGAAATGCAACGAACGAACTACCAAGGCGCGTCCATCGCTCCTCACCAAGACTTGAGCTGACGATCGAAATCCCATTTTTAGTTCAATATTCAGTAATCCACTCAATCTCCGCCAACTTGCAACTTGTTCGGTTCGCGCTCAAGATGCCCTAGCCCCACAGTACCGAGAGCTATAAAGCTCTCTCTTTATTCGGACCCGCCCACCACTCCCCGGTTAGATTCGTTTCCCTGGACAGTCACGAATCTGCCACTCCTCAGGTCTCAGTCTCACCCTGTGATAGCATGCTCATTCGTGCTCGAAGTGTTTTCAAGAGCTATGGTACAATAAGACCAGCGGCAGGCGAATCCAATGCAGCAGGACGACGTCAGATTGGCCTCGTGTCCGCTATATTCATCATCTTCAATCGCATGATCGGGGCAGGGTTAGTGTTCATTCTACACTGGCAACCGTGATTGTTCACCTGTACTGCGCGCAGCATCTTTGCTACACCGAGCATGATCCTTGGTTTGAGCGGAAGTGTCGGTTTATCGCTGTAGGTCACCGCATTTCCAGACTTGGGTTAGATGACTGACGCTTGCGGTGGCAGAGTCATGTGGGTCATAGGTGCCATCGTCGCTGCCGCTGGCATGCAGGTATACATTACGTGGGGCACCGTGAGCTTATCCCCAGTCGTTTGTACTGGTGGGCACTGAATGGAGCACATAGAGATTACCTGTTAACGGGGGCGAGAAGAACTACTTGGAATACCTCTTCCGTAAACCCAAGTACCTCATCTCCTTTCTATATATTGCCAACGTAGTTCTCCTTGGTAACATTTTGACACTGCCGTTACGTTCTGTCCACTGATTAGTTGTTACAGCTTGGGGCTGCCAGCAATTCATTGGTGTTTAGCGAGTACATCTTGCGCGCTATCGACAGAGAACCTACAGGCTCGCAGCTTCGTCTGGTGGGATTTGCTTGCATCACGTCCACCCTAATTCATGGCACAGCTCCCAATTGGGGCTTACAGCTACAAAACTTTCTAGGGTTCTTCAAATTGATTTTGCTGCTCTTCGTTATTTTCACTGGGTTTGTCGCGCTTGGTGGTCATATGCCGATTGAGAGACCGCACAACTTTCGAAAGCCGTTCGACGGTACGACAGCCAGCGTTTCGTCAATCTGTCTGAGCCTGTACAATGTAAGCCATTCCTTTTAACCAATTCAGGCCCTAAAACATGTATGTCCAGGTTATCTGGTCCTATACTGGATTTAACAACGTCAACTATGCCCTATCCGAAGTCAAGAATCCTACACGGACCATCAGGATAGCAGGGCCGTTGGCCATCGCGGTCGTGACAGTCTTGTATCTGTTGGCCAACATTGCCTATTTCGCAGGTGCTACGAAGCAGGAGATAACAAATTCTGGACAACTCGTAGCAGCATTACTCTTTAGGAACGTGTATGGTCCACATACAGAGCGCGCGCTCAACGTCTTTATCGCATTGTCCGCCTTGGGAAACGTGCTTTCCATCGTACGCCACATTCCCGGACCATCCCAGTAATAGCTTTTGACATGATCGGCAGACATTCTCACAAGGCCTCGTTAATCAAGCTCTTGGAAGGGAAGGCCTCTTACCTTTTAGCAAGATATTAAGGTCCAATTGGCCTTTCAACGCCCCTCTTGCTGGACTCATTCTGTGTAAGCTAAATGCATCCAAGACCCATCCATTCCAACCCCCTTCATAAACAGATTGGATTCCAAATACTATCGTCATCTTTGCTGTGCCTCCCGGCGATGCATACAACTTTGTCCTCAACGTTGTGAGTATCCTTGCCCAAGAAACACGTCAGGCATCTTGTCAACCCACTTAACCACATTGCAGATCTTGTATCCGTTCTCCGTTATAAATGCTGCCATTTCCTTCGGTATCATCTACCTCTCCTTATGGCCATACGAAGGCTGGCAGAGGGTGGGTACCCCAGCGCAGATCGCCGCGGCCTTCTTTGGCGTGGCGAATGTGTTTCTCTTTGTCGTTCCTTTCATTCCACCGCCCCCTGCGGCAGAGCCGTACAAGAACCTGCCGTACTGGACGCACGCCGTGGCCGGATGGGCCATCTTTGGCATCGGCTTTTTGTATTGGCTGTTCTGGGCATATATCTTACCTCGGATGGGAAGATATACACTCGTCAGATCGGAAGATGTCGGTAAGGACGGATGGACGAGATACACGTTTCAAAGAGTACCACTCTCGACGCGGCATTCGTGACGCTCGGAATCAAATAGTAGATTATTAGATTACGTCTTTCATCATGAGCAATATATTGGCATCGATATTGTCCAGCGTCGTGTCGCCTGTTTATGCTTGCGAATGAGCATTGACAAGGCGTAGTTTTCACTCTGCACTGAAATTCATGGGCTATAGATTCTCGGAAGTGTTTAATGCTATATCATCTCAAACCCCTCCCCGCGTAGACCCCACTCTGACACTGTCATAAATACACTCAATTGGCGTCGCCCAAGATTGAAAATTCATCAGAGATGAGTCTCCCCGATAGACAACATATATTTCTAGTGCTTATGAGGAAAGATACATATACTCGGAGCGTCCAAGTAATCTCAAATACGTCTCTCAGAGCAACAAACGAACATACTTGCTGTTGTATGGGGTCAGGCGGGTGGTAAGATTGACACGTGCGTGCACGTACGTAGGAAGATAGCACGCCATCGCCTATTTGTGTGAACCGTTCAACGGTCGGAGCGCACTATTTTATGTCTATAACGCAAAGGGTCATCAGTACACAATCCATTTCCACCTACAAAATATATATATATACATACTCGGGTGTCTTGGGTGGACTATTACATAGCGTCCCTTGGGGACCGGTAAAGCATCCTGCATGAGGCTAAACCGGAATTTAGCTTTGCGTCCCCAATGTGATCAGAATAAATGCCGCACGGCATGGACTTACCGGGGGGGGGCTGCTCACCTAAACAGGGATTTAGCTCCACGTCCAAAAGTGAACCAGAACATCAACGTACATCGACAGGGGTATCGCGGTTCGTCTCAGGGTGATGTTGGGGCTGCTAAACCATATGAATTTTTTAAATTTTATTTTAGCTTAGCTTGCTGTACAATGGTGAATGGATTACCGCCTGGTCTCCATTTGGAGCTCGTTTCTGAATTGGAAGGGCGGATGCCGAAAGCGCAAAGGCAGCAAGAGCGATGATGATAGAGGAAAGACGCATGATATGAATTGGTGAGCGAAGAAGTCAGGAACCAGCCTGGGGTGATTCCGCACAAAATGAGGTTTTTAAGGCATGCGTTGATAGCCAGGGTCAGGTACCTGATGTCGTTGATTTTTATCAAAATGCCAAGGCTTGGTGTGTACTGCAATGCATAGCCGCCCGTCCATCATGCCCGATCATGTCTGTTTGCGCAACAGCTCCCAGGATCCCATCCTTGATGCATCAGCCAACATGAACAATAAATTGGGCATCAATGCATACATATCATATCATATATCACTATTCGTTCTAGGCATGAATAAAGCAGGCCAAGATGTAGGTAAGAAATAGAGCTACCCAGAGCAAGTATATTCGTAACGTTCAAGAGATCAAGCAATTTAGCAAATAAGTAGCGAAACAGCGTATCGTAGACCCCGGCTCTCGTCGGGACAGTCATTATCCATCATCATATGGACTAAATCTAGAGCTTCCCCGGACGCTGAATCCTCCTAGCGAGGACATGCCCATCCATGCAACCTCATCCACGGGGAAGTCTGACTATTCAGGCAGGTCGTTTTGAACACACAATGCAATGACAAAACAGAACAAAAAAAAACACAATCAAACCTTCGCTGCAGTGAGATCGAGCAGCGCCAAGAACGGATCATAGCGGCGTCCAGCTCTGATCAAGGCCAGTAGCCCACGGCGCACTCGACAGTCCCAGAGACGTATCCAAGTCATTCGCCCGTGATCTCGGACTGAGCACCCCAAACTCCCGGTCGCGACCTGAATTCATGGCTGCACGCGCCGCGTCAACCACGTCTTCTTCGACTTCCATCAATGCCGTTCCCGCCGTTCCCATCGTCTGCGCTGTCATAGCAGAGTGAAATGTACTTGTCATGTCTTGTGTCCCACTCGTGCTTCGTCCCGACATGGACTCGGGAGGCGTATAGTACGACTCAATGGCATATTGTTGAGGGTGAGGAGAGAGGGTCCTAGATACGGCTAAGCCATGGTCCGATCCCTGCCTTCCCACACGGTTGCCGAACGCAGACAGGGCAGGTGAGACGCCGCCCCCGCTACTACTTGCACTGTAGACACTGTAACGAAGAGATGACGGATGGCGGCGGCGTCCTTCAAGGGAGGATATACTCCCCGAGTGTGTGAGAGAGTGTCGAACGGAAAGCCGAGAACCCAGAGAACCAGACGCATCCCGCCGGGACGTGGGTGCCGACCCAGTAGAACGGGTGGAAGACAGCTGAGAACGTATAGATTGAAGTGACCCAATCTCAGTTAGCATGCCATGCTGCCCTTGCCGATGAGACATTGGCTGGATGGAAAAGGCGTTAGCTAGAAGAGCGTATTTTAGGAGTGAATAAACTCACCGCTCCCAACGTGAATCGTCGATTTACGCTTTGCAAGACTCCAGCAGCACCTCCGCCTCCAGGAACGCCTGCAAGCGTCCTCCACCCTTCACCAGGCGCAGGAGGCTCATCTTCATACAGGTCAATTGAGATGGCTGTGCTAGTCGTGTTCTCGTCTATGGTCGCCAACGTCGTTCCTGTCATGCTCGTCTCTCGTGAGGTGAAATGGGGTACAGCGGGTGCATCATAATAAGTAGCGGTTCTTCCTGAGAATGAACCATTGCCTGCAGCTGATCCATCGGACCATGATTTGGCTTCCCCAACACCAAAGGCTTCAGCGTCGGCGGAGGGGCTTGGACTGAATGCGACGGTGATCCAGGTCCAGAACCTTGCTTCGATGGGCTGCCAAATATTGAGCGTCCGCAGCGACCGTTTCATTAGTCGAATCTTTCAGCGACGAATCTGAAGTGGAGGTTGACAGTGTGCCCTCTCTCTGTGTGAATAAAGTAGGAGCAGGTATGCTATTTGCGGTGTTGGCATTGGAAAATGCAGTTGACGTCGACGCAAAAGCAGACATGGGAACTGCAGTGTTCCTAAAGGTGGGCAACGCGGATGGGGCTGGCAAGTCCAAAACGTCAACACCAACACTGTAATCAGTAAAACCCCTCGCGTGTTCTCTAGCGATTGTATCATTTTCATCATATGCAGGAGGATCAATCTCTCTGCCACCAAACTCGACTGGGATATGTGGTGCCTGCTGTTGCGCTTGTTCTGACTCCGCACGTAATGACGCCGCAGATACGCCTACGGAAAGAGGTGATGATATTCTCCAATTACTTTCCATGCTTGGTTGGCTGCTTAGAGACCCAGCAGGCGTCACCGCACGAGGCAAGGGAGTCAGAAGGGGGGTATTTGGAAACGTAGAATATGCATCATGAAAACTAGTAGCACCTCCGGAAGATCCGCTGATAGCTGACAAGGGCCTTGTGCCATCCGCGTGAAGTCCAAGAGCAGCAAAAGGAGGAGGGGGCACATCCAATTGGTAAGATTCGTCCGTTACGAGTGGCACTCGGAGTCGGTCAGACGGAGCACTGTGGTACCCCGGATAATCTGGACTTAACAACGCCCTGCCAGATTCTGCATCCTTATCCGTTAGATTGAAATTTTGGGGGGTCCTCGAACGGCGGCTCAACGATCCAGGAAGAGCATCGAGATTCTTGAACCAGCTCAGTCTACTGCTAATGCTGGATAAGATACCTCCAGAACTCCTGGTGTTGTCACTTGGTTGATCAGGGCTAGGGGGATGGTAATATGGCGCAGCTCGTGCGTCCCAGTCAACAGGTTTGACGCGGCGAGCTGTGAGGAGAGCAGCGTCCTCAGGATCCGTTTGCACAGAAGAACGATTGGAAGAGCCGTAGGTATCGTCAAGTTTGATATTACGTTGGAGGTACGGGATAAAGGCAGTGCGGACGTGCGTTGAGCTCGAACTACTGCCGCGAGGAGTGAGCCCTGGTGAGTTCTCTAGATCTGTAGAACGTGGAGGAGGTAGAAGTGACGTCAAACTAGCCTGCTGTTGAGAATCCTTAGAGTCAGGACGAACTTGTTCTTCCACACGGCGTTGCTCTAGAGGAGTGAGGATAGGACCACGAAAATGAGCGGCCATCGCTGCACGTTGCATTCCAAGCCGCTCTTCGTACAAGGGAGAAAGAGCACTGAGTCTAGAGTTGGGAACAAGGCTACCCAAACTTGACATATCTGTGGACGAACCGGACCCAGAGTTGTTCGAAGAGTACGTATCTGGGGGTAGAACAGGCACACGCGTGATTCCAGGACGTGCACCGAATTCAGGAGTGGCTTGTTGCGTTGGCTGGGAAGATGGTCCTGCGACAGGTAGATCGACAGGAATGCCGGGTGTCTTTTGGTATCTCGGCGGGGAGCTTGGGCCGGGTGTTCCATTATGTGCCTGCAAAAGCGAATCTCTTTCCCCGTCGCCGCTTTGTCTTGGTGAACCATCACCAGGTACATGAAGATCCTCATCAACGACAACATAGTCCTTTTCAATTGGCAGAAGACCATTTTTGAAGCGAACGCGCTGTTCACGTCGACGGTTTTTAATGACGAGGAAGCAAACGAAGAGTGCAAGGAATATGACGAGAGCGCCTATTACTGCGCCTACGACGATGCCAATGAGTTGATTGTGTGATAATGCATGTCTGCTGGGAGGAGGTATCGCGGTGGGTAATATTGTAGAGGATGATAGTTGTGAAGGTGATGTTATAGGTGTAGATGAAGAGGTAGAGATAGAGGTAGTTGGGGGTGTCGCGGTAGATGTAAAGGTTGTAGGTATCACAGTGGTAGGGACAACGAGAGTGGATGTTGAAGCCGGTGGTGTCAGACCTCCATATGTCCATTCAGAACCAAGAGGAATCTGTGTGTAATGTCAGGCGGTTCTCGCATTATTCAGAGCGACACTTACACTTGGACCATAGTATGTTAAAGGGAGGTATAAGATGGTTGTGGAGGTACTGATTGGCACACCGCCGGGACCATAGATCGTGTTTGGAACTGGCGTCAACCAAGGGGGGTATTGCTGGGTTGGTGCAGCCATATTTAACTAGTCGTAAGCTGTCAGTACAGAAGGTCGTTAGTAGAGAGCGTCAGCAAGTTCTACCAGTACCATTAGCATAAATTTGTGCCTTTAAACGCAATTTCTTACGGAGGAACCAGAGATTCAGTGGATTCGAGGTGGAGGATGGGTGGGGGACGCGGATGAAGGCTAAGGCGCCTTGCGCGCACGCGCCCTGTTCAACCACCTGTCACGTGAGCGCTGCTCGGCCATTCCTCTTTTGGCTGCAACAAGCGACAATTCTGAACATATTTCAACATATCTGCCACGAAAAGTCCCAGCTGACTCCGTGGCTGACGAGCACTATGGTTAGCCTCATCACTCCAGTCATATCGTACTCCTAGGAGGCCCCACTTCGTTTCCAATACCACTAGCCAACGAAGATGGCTTCACTTGTCACCGATTCCCGTCTCTGGGCCTACCTCCGTTGCTTCATGACACGCATGAACACAATCGTCCGTTCTGTCATTACATGTCGACAGGACCCCCGCGTAGCAGACCCCGAACAGGCAGCCGCCAACACCGTACCCCAGCAGGAAATAGGTGAGAGTATCTTGTTCCATCTTCTTGCAAATTAGCCTGATCCATCATCGACCAGCATCCGACAAGTTTGGTACCATGTTCTCCAAGACGAAGATACATGCTTTGTTTAGGTCACTACTTCGAATAAATAGACTCGACGCTGACGTCGACGCCGAGAAAGCAGTTCACAGATCCGGCTCAACACAGCAAGAAGGTATGTCCGAGTGTATGGATGGTGTCTATGTCTTTAACATGGTTTAAGAAACCTGCACGACAACGATCGCCCGGGAAGACGATGGACTGCCTGTTTCGCCTTCTCTCAGCATTTCTTCTATTCTCGATATGATGCCCATCCCAGTGACAACACCACAGGAAAGATTACTTGCTGCGTCTATTCTCGCCTCCCGCAATGCCAGCCCAACTCGCCCAACCCGGCCAGCCACACCTTCTCTCATGAGCCCGAGCTCACTCTCCTCACCTGGCACTTCGTTCTTTTCCGAGTCCACTGCATCCACGACGCTCAACACGCCGCCGCCAACGCATCAGTTAATAATCCATTCAACCAAGCCCACCGTATGCTTCACGCCCTTTTTGGAGCAACATCCCAGATTTATCGGTGCGCCACTATGCGACCTGTCAGTCAGCCTGTCCATGTCTTCGTTCTTTGATCCGAGCGAGGAGTCTGGCATTTATGGACACCAAGGCAGACGCAAAAGATGGACAGGCAATCCTGGATTCACATTTCCGGTTAACTGTGGCAATGGGCTTTTTCGTGTCGTCGAGGAAGAGGAACACGAGGTTCGGGTGTCGGCCTCTGATTCTATCGTGGACTTTCAAGAAGTTTCGGGTACGTCGCCTGGAAACGGGTCTGTCGTGTCCGATTCACCTTGGGATAATGGCGAACTGGAGAGTTACGGAATGAAGGGCAAGGCTTCCTGGATGCACGATATGAGGAGTCTCGATTCTGCGGATGACCAATTCTATGCTTGGATCAGGGTGGAAAACTGATCGGCTTTTGCTCTGGATTTCATGACTGACGACGATGCGGACGAATTATCTTTCAAGGGCTTTGGGAATTTCGGATTTGGGGATTTTTGTGTTTTACGTTTTTTATGTTTCTCTTAATTTATTATGTTCATCGTCTTCAAGAGCGCGGCTAACTTGAGCACTTTATTTTTACCTGCTTCCAACAAATGTACGCCGTCCATATCACACATCAATGCACTAGGGCCGGCGGTTGTGGCTCGCAGATGACTTGGCCACATTAGATATACATTCCCATGCCGCATAGACCTACAAACAAAAAGGGGTGCTAACAAAAATCCCTAAATACTGTTGGCAGAAATAGACTCGTGATTGATGTTGATAGGCCTGGCAACTTACAGTTGTGTGCGCCAGTGTGAAACCGCCGGAAGGAATGGACGCAGAACAAGCCTGGTCTTCGCCATCTGCTGAACATCGTACCGTCGTGGCAGCAGCGGATGGATCCCGTGTTTCCCAATACTCGATAGCTTCAAGATGATTCTGTTGCGATGTATACTGACAAATGGATGAAACGTACCATGGTGATGATAGCCGAGAGATTGGGGTATTATGGTCGGTACTCTATCCACGGTCGGAAATCAACTCCAGCAATGAATACGCAAGATCATACCCGTCATGGGTATGCACAACTTTGTGAGATATCAGGTTTATAAAATCAATGAACGGTTGCTGGCGTACCACGAAAAGCATCCTCTCCAAAGTGACTGTTTACAAACTCGGCGAAATTCTTGTTCTTTATAGTCTCAGTAGCAATAAGAATTTTTGGAATGGACTAGAACATACCCCCACTCGCGGGGAGCCATATGAATATGTACTAACTTTGCTGTGATCATTTTAGCCGAGCAACGCGATCCCGCACAGCCTACCATGTTGGAAACTTCAATTTAAGAGTAACAGCTGCTAGCGTTGCAAGTGCTCCGCCAAGCGAGTGACCCACGGTAACGAGCTTGTGTCGGGGGTGAGTGAGAAGTTGCTCTTTTATTAGAACCACAACTTCGGCTGCCACAGAGTTCCAGCTGAGATGTCTTGAGACCGAGCAGTAAAGAAGCAGTATATAGTAATCTCACGCTAATAGAAATCCGCTGTGTACTTGGATATTGGCTTCACTGACTGAGATCACTGATGGCTTGCCAGACTCGACGCGAACTTACAGTTCAGGGGAAGAGGCAAGATGAGCGGCACCATGAATGGGACTAGGACGATCTGTGCGTCCAGTAGAAAATTCACCGGGGATAAGCTGCAAAGGGATCAGGAAAGTCAAGTTGAATTCAATCCAAGTATGCACCTTCCACGGAGGGCGACTACTAGTTCCCCCCTATCATCATCGCGCACGACATATCCTTGGATATCAGTCAACGGGTTCGCAAGCTAAAGCACGTCGATCGGCAAAGATCAAACGCGTCTGCAAGGGCACACTGCACAGACTGGAGAAACGAGATGTTTGCCGTTCGGTCTTGGGCACAAAGGGGTGTACGCTGAAGAAGCGTATTTGAAGTAATGAGTCAATTTACTGAATAATTCTGCAATAGTGCATCGTCCATAAAAACAGGCACCGACAGCGCTGAAGCTTGAAGACGCACCATGAGATATCGGCGGTCGCTTCAGTTCCCCCATCGGTTGTGACACCGTCTCACATCACACGAGTTGAATCGACGGAGTTTCTCTCCGAATTCGATGCCATTGCTTCTGCTAATGCTGGTTAAGTGCTTTCGTAATTTTTTCTGGTGCGCCTCCCTCAGACCATATCTGGCATCTTGGTGACGTTAACCAGTACTTTCAGATCAGATATACACGTTCCACAAAAACCTGTCGACAAGAAAACAGATCCCGGCCGGCAGTCCGCCAGCTCTGACATCATCTCGGCGATGTTGCTAATACGGTCACCGCTACGTCTACATCCGTCACACGAGTTTGGTTGCAGATGTCACGATGTCAATCATCAAGCTCACCATCGACATTCCCTCCTCTCTTCGTCCCCTCTCTATCTCAAGGGCCTCACCGCCGAGATGGTCGACGCTCGAATTCAAATTCTACTTTTTGATGTTCGTCCTAGTGGTGCCATTTTTGTTTTGGATTCCAGTTTCATTCAGCCTGCGTACGTCGTCGGTGTCCACGTGTGATGCTGTCTGAATTCTGCTCCAGCGACGCACCCGAATTATGCACTCTTTCGCGAACGACTCTCGCCAGGGTGGATACTTTACCGTCAGATGGTGCGCGTCACCGTTCCTGCGTTTGATCCGGTGAAACCTGACAAGCGCTGGCCAGGATAATAGTGATGCACAGTACCATTCCTTTAGGAATAACCTTCCACTTCTTGCTCTTGTGGCGTTCTTTCACGTCTCTGCCAAGCTCGCTTGGACGCGTCTCACACCGAAATTTGCAACAAACTCGATCCCATTCAATATTTTCTTCTCAATTCTGGCAATCACGGGTTTACATGGGGCAAATTTTCTGAAAATTGCACTTATTCTATGCATAAATTATGGTATTGCAAAATATGTGGGGAATCTGTCCAAATTGGGACCTATTCTTACTTGGACATTCAATGCCGCCATTCTATTCTCAAACGAGTTATGCGATGGCTATCGATTTGCTTCGCTATCAAATCATCTAGCTTTTCTCGTTCGTAAATTCCAAACTGTCGTTCATATAGATTTCCTGACTATTTTCAGGATAGTATATTTCAAGGCGCATATCCCGCTGGCATGTAATATTCAATATGACTATGCTGCGCCTTATATCATTTAATATGGATTATTACTGGTCATGCAATCGTCAGCCAGACTCGGTGTGCCAGTTCTTTCTATGCACGTGGTTGATCTGACTGGAGCGCTGCAAGAAAGAGTGGACCCGGTGACCGTCTCTTGACAGAAAAAGAGCGACAGTTGGTGCCGCATTCGGCCGATGTCTATTCTTTTGCCAACTACTTGGCCTATATTTTATACCCTCCGTTGTACATCGGTGGACCGATAATGTCTTTCAACGACTTTATGTGGCAGGCAAGCTATTCTTTCCAATAGCATTAACGATGCCTGACATTTCCAAAGCATCGCCGACCAATCGCTATAACTACTATTAGAAGCTATGCTTTGCGCTTTGTCATATGCCTCTTGACCATGGAATTTATCTTGCACTTCATGTACGTCGTTGCAATCAAAGATACGAAGGCATGGGTGGGATATACTCCTGCCCAGATCAGCATGGTCGGGTTCTGGAACCTTATCATTGTTTGGCTCAAGGTGAGCGTGCTTGCATTTCTCTAGACAGAACGAGGAGAATTGATAGCATTTAGCTATTGATACCATGGCGTTTTTTCCGGCTTTGGGCTTTGTTAGACGGAATAGACCCGCCAGAAAATATGGTGAGATGTATGGCAAACAATTACTCTACCCTTGGGTTTTGGAGAAGCTGGCACCGCAGTTACAATCTATGGGTTATCAGGTGCCTTTTATTTGCCGTCTTTCAATTCGATTTTGTTGATGTGCGCTAGATATATATATGTTCCACTCGGAGGAAAATATAATGCCTTTCTGAACTTCTTTCTCATATTTTCCTTCGTTGCTCTTTGGCATGATCTCACGTTCAGACTACTTGCGTGGGGGTGGCTTGTGGTTTTATTCATCATTCCTGAAATTGCCGCTACATTGCTATTGCCAGAGAAAAAGGTAATCTATTGTTCCTCTTCTTTTCCCTATTTCTAATGCGATCACTTTTCTGGCATTCACAGTATGGAAAAGAATGGTGGTATAGGCACGTATGTGCACTTGGAGCTGTCATTAATATTTTAATGATGATGACGGCTAATTTGGTCGGCTTTGTTGTTGGCGTCGATGGTGTTCGATTTTTCCTCTCCGAGCTGCTGGGCACAACACAAGGCAAGAAAGCTAATAAAATAAAATGGCCTTAACAATATTGACGATATCGGTCTTTCCGTTAGGAATCCAATACTTGATATTTGTCATCATATGCCTATTCATTGCCGTTCAAGTCATGTTTGAATATAGGCAAGTGTATTGTATCGGCCTCCCGATAATGACTGAACTCCTTTTTTGCAGAGAGGAAGAGTCGAGAAATGGCATAAGCCGTAGATGTTAAAATCGAACATAAACCGCTAGTGCCTCGGAACGATCTTCAATGCAATCTAATTGATGGCTTTGGCATATTCCAGACATAATGTTCCAATAATTGAGACGGTGCCGACACGTCGGCTCGTATGCATTGCCCCACGCCCTTTCCCTTTAGTGCTCGCAGCCGTGTGCTAGCTTTGATTAACCCTCGCCACTATGGTGGCAGAAAATTTTTCACCTTTAACACACGTATAGGCCAACGAATGTCACCGAGCCGCCCATCTTTCAACGTGCTTGTCAGAGAATGCGCGATGCTTTCGTCCAGTTTTTACCGTGTGACGCTCGGACTTGCGCTGCAGCACTAGAATGCCCGCAAACAATTCTGAATTCAGGACATTGGGTAATAGAGTGAACGCTCGAGATACACTGACATTGACGTTGATTCTTATCTCAATCGTATCCATTGTAAGAAATTCCCACTACAGAAATAGAATATCAAGTTACAGGCAAAAAGAAATTCTTTAGGTATGAGCGTAATATGAGTAGAGAGACGATGATTGAGTTTGGATAGAATTCAGAAAGATGCGAGTATGAGGCAGAAGACGTAAGATGAAGGGAACGGAGGAGCGTTCATAAGTTATGTAACGAGGACAACCTCCAGAGCTGTCCATTAGCAAGAGTTGGCGTACGCTCCTCATACATAAGGTAATGAAAGTCAATTTGATTTAAAGGTACGCTTCGGGGGGGAGTGTCGCCTACAACAGATCATCAATCATGATGTCACTACATGGACAGCCAAAGCGCCCACCTTGACTTGTTCAAAGTTCAACACGGCTCCCTCGAAATCCCATTGGTTACTCGTCAAGCAATCCAATGAATATTTGATGTTCAACCGAGTTCGTTGGCATATTTTCATGACTAGGTTTCTCTGAGGCTCGGGCTGTAATATTATATCTTCTGAACGAAATAGCAAGACAAGGTGACTTACCAGAGTGGCCAAGAGCTCTTGTTGGACCGCAGGCAACGGTTGGGTGGAAGTAATCTCTGTCTGAATGTCTGACATCTCGGCTGCAACAGCTCGGTGTCGCTGAGCCTGAACAAGCATGGGACCAGGTTTCCACGCAGCCGGACTTGAATAACCCCTGATCGTCCATTGATCGGATAAAATGATAACATCCCAATTGTTTGTTTTCGCTCTAAGGAAAGATAAATGCGATAATTCCAGAAGCATTGATTTTAGACGTACCGAGAACCTTCTGGTGCGATAGCCAGGACGAAAGTTCGATCAAATGACCGAAGACCTTCTGCGCCAACTTGGGTAAAGCCTTAGCGAAAGACAGCAAAGTTGGACGGGTTGCTCACCTTCCGTAAATTGGCCATGCACATTAACCAATAATCTTTGCCCGTCCAAAACGGGAAAGGCATCGACGGAAAAATTCTCCGCAGGGCCATTGATATCATGCCTCGTCCCCGGTAAATCGACGACTGCCTTTACAACGTCCTCAGCTCCAATATGAAGACTCTGCACTGTCTTCTGCAGTCCACCAGCAATCCTTGATAGGTTCCGAGAGCCTCCATCTCCACCTGAAAGCCACGTTGACCACTCCAACTTGCGTTGATTGGGCATGTCCCGTTGGAATCCCTGTAGACGCGCACGAACTGGTATCGCCGAATTTACGGAGAAAGAAAATGTCGATGATCCATCATATACGTCGAGCAGGGTTGCTCTCTTTGAATCAAACTTTTCGAAGAAGCTTCCGGAAATTCAGTGAAAATTGTCCACCACGCAAGAAATACTTACCGAGATAAAAAGTTGCTGACTAGATTAGGATCAACCCCAGTCACGAATGACGGGCCCATCTCAAAGGGGAATGTCGTTGCACTGGGCTTTGGTAAAGTGGCAGCTGAGGCGGATGGCTGTGGAATGTCAAATGATATCTGGGCAATTGCTTCTTGATCGAGAACTTCCAGCGACGTAAAACGCCGAGCCATCTCGCTATGTCATATTAGACATGATTAAAAACAAAGAGCAAACAGTTAACCTTCTGAACTTTTCCTTGCGCCCATTCTGATATTCTATTTCTCTGACGGGGTTGCCTACAAGAATCAACTCTCGGAGATGCAAGAGTCGCTCCTTTCGAGCAGATATGAAATCCAAATCTCTCCACACACGTAGATTGTTGTCCTGTAATGATAAATTGGCCAGGCGAGGCAGATACCGATTGAGATAGTTAAGATGTTGTCCCGTAAGGTTATTCCGTGCGAGAGATAGTGTTTGAACCTGCCAGGCTTGTTATACAAAATCAAGGACAAGAACGACAACTCACCTCTGGTGTCAACTGCGATGCGAGTTTGAAAATGACGGCAGCATCACGAGCAGTACCACCTGATCCAGGAGGGGTCAAGCTGTACTTCTTAACGACGTCATCTTCGACCATTGCCTAAGGTATACAGTTGGCAACCGAGTTCCATTAATCCCCCATCCAGGATCTCGCGCTAGATGACTGGATGTGATCCGAAATGTATGATACTGACCTCTAAGTTCAGAAACCTGGTCTCCGGGTTCCACCGCTTTTTGATGAATTCTCTCCAGTGTTCAACTAGTTTCGACGATGACTTGGATGCGGGAACGAGACGAGGTGCAGCTATTCGCGGTACAGTGGATGGTGTAGCGCTGGTAGACACTGCATTCCGGCGTAAGCGTCCTGCAGCTGTTGGTCTTGCGGCTCCGCGGATAGAAAGTGGATCGCTTATTGGGGTCATATGCGCAGCGAGTGTATCACTTGCAAGCTGCATGGATGAGGGACCGAAAGAATGCAGGTCAGTCTCCTTTGACAGAAAACGAGAAGAAAAACGCCATTTCCATTTCTGTGGCATCTGGAACAAATGCTTATCGGAACAAAGAAGTGTGGCGACGGTAAAGGAACGCATATAAAAGACAGAATCCTTACCGAGCGAGAACTTGCACCTGAGGATTCCTTCTTTCGAGGTCGATGGACGCGAACTCGAGATGAACCTTTGCGGCCGCCTGGGGTGTCCGACGCATCGTGCATTTGAGTGTCTCTGTCCATGAGGCCAGCGTTTCTTAGGGCATTTGCAGCAATTGTTCTCGAGCCTGAAGCTGGAGTTGGACTCGAGAACATGACGACGGATGATGAGGACTTGGTGGAATGAAGCACGATGCGAGTCAAAGCCCGGCCTTTTCGCCGACGTTCCCACGCACTGGTAAACACACACAAATATAGCTGAGTCAGCACGTCAGCTGACTGCTACTTGTAACTATCAAGGCACATCGGGCACTCGTATGTGTGGAGAGCAACCAGAACAGGACTGCTCCTCAGTGGATCTTGTGCGTGGCAACCGCAGGTGCGTAACTAAGCCAAGTAGCCTGACACATTTGCTTCATCAAAAAAAAAAGATTTATCCAAATGCACAGCGTTTTGATCTTGTTGTTGGGCGGCCAGATGAGGCACTGCTACCCATGGGAACGTGTTTCTGATGCCTATAAAAACCCTGCCTACAGACATGCATTCCTTAGCAGTGCTCACTCTCTCGAGGCCCGGTTGCCAAGAGTCCACTTTACCGCAGGTCGCCGTCCACTATAGTCGTTCTTGACGAACAGATTATCGCACTTGATTGGTATCGCTTAGGAAAGACATATCATTCTGCTAGTCAAAATGATCCCCTCTGTCTCCAAACTTTTCCTTGTTGCTTTGGTTTTCAATATTGCTCCGGTCATTGCTGCTCCCATACGGTGAGTTTAATCAAGGTATTTTTACCTCTGTCTGACGCACTGTATCCTAGACAAGCAGCTGCTGTTGAGCCTCGGGACACCGAGCAAGTTAGCTCGCCTGCTGCTCGCAGTATCGTTGACGTTCCCGTTGCTCGTCGGGATGCACCTGCTACTTCGCGCCGCACTTTCTCCCGCCGTCAAGCTCGCCTCGTTGAGCGACAGCCCGAACCGGAGCAACCCGTACTTGAGACCCGTGACACTCCCGTTGCTCGGGAACCGCGCGCTGTAGAGCCCCGGAACGATGCACCAATGCATCGTCGGTACCCACGCCGCATTTACTACGAACACTACGAGAAACGCAGTACTGACACCGTGAAAAATGGTGATGAGGCTGGTTCCACTGCCACTAAAGTTTCTCGGGATTTCCGCGTGGGCAGTCACTGCCCTTGCAAAGATGGAAGCAGTATCCGCTCCTTCATCAGCGTAGTCCGGCTCTTGGAACCTTGCCCTTGCGGCAACGAAGTGTCTCATCCCGCCATGCAGCAACCCCAACCAGCGCCATGCAAGAATGAAATGTCCATGGCGAGTGGTGACTGCGTTCCACCGCCTATGCAGATGCCTAGTGGTGAGACCAAGGTACAGATGACGGTAACTTGGACTGGTTCGTTTTATTTTTGATTATCGAAGTTTCTAACTGACCTTGAATGATGCAGCTGCTCCCACTCCGACCAGCAGCCCTATGAGCATGTCGTCGCCTATGAAGACCCCAGGCACGATGCCACCAATGTCTAACATGGACCCGCCCATGAAGCCTAACAACACGCCATCACCGCCTTCGTACGACAACATGAAGCCGCCTTCCCCCCCGACGCCGCCCATGAGTGATCATGGCATGATGCAGCCCGTGAACAAAGACCCCATGAGCGATCATGGCATGACGCCGCCCATGAATAACTCCCCCATGAGGGATCATGGCATGATGCAGCCCGTGAACAAAGACCCCATGAGCGATCATGGCATGACGCCGCCCATGAATAACTCCCCATGAGGGATCATGGCATGATGCAGCCCGTGAACAAACTCCCCATGAGCGATCATGGCATGATGAGCAGTGCTCCCCCTGAGGCGACGACGCCACCTACCTACTCGTCCACTGCCACGACACCCGCGACACCGACGCCCCCTCCCACTGGTACAAGCGAAAGTCCAAGCGCTGCCACCCCCAGTGGCACGGATGGTGCTTCCAGCGCGGCCCCTCCCGCCGGCACAGATGGCAAACCCTGCACAGAAGACAAGCCCACCGGCACAGGTGGCGCTCCTGGCCCGCCCACACCCACTGGCACAGGAGCGGATTCTAAGCCGCCTGCTGAAACTCCTACATCCACAGAGACCTCCGGTGCGCCGACACCGTCTGCAACTGAAGCGCCAGGCGCATCTCCACCCAGCTCCTCACCTTCAGGATCGCCTGCATCTAGTTCCACAGATCCGGCAGCCACTGGAGCGCCACTGGAGCCTTCGGCAGCCCCGCCACCCCCGCCACCAAGTGGAGACTCGTCAAAAGGAGGCGGGGGCCCACCTGAACCGACGAAACGCACGCCCTCCGCTGGTTCCAACCTTGTTTCGCGCTTCCTGGGACAGTGGAAGCGAGCAGCATCAGATGTCAACGGTTCTGTTGTGAAACGGCAGCCTGCATACAGCGGAGCCGCTCACGCATCATTCCTTAGGCGACGTGAATTAACATGAAGTTGTAGTACCTAGTCTACTCTGCAGTCATTAGCATGCATCGTTAACCAACAATAGCACTGTCTTTCTCTGTAAAGCATGTCCCTGAGTAAGCGCCAATTAACACTGCTATTCAATGGGTATGTATGTATATATATGTAGGGCTACACTGACATTGCTATTATGACACAAAGCTAAACTGTCCTTCTAATTGCGTAAAATCACTTTTCAGAACATACAGCTACTATACAAGAAATACTGGACAACTGAGAACGACTAGAGGATATTGTAAGTATTGCAGGAGGCTGACAGAAGATAAAGTAGTATACGAAACAAGCATATTGGGCATAACATAAACACCTAAAAGCAGGTGGGGAATAGTTTGATGCAGACAGATTGATGGAGAGATGTGCTAGTATACGTGATTGCAGAGGGCAAAGAACAGGGTAGAGATAGCGGATAATGTCACATACGTATATGCGGGGTGCTTGTTGGTAAATTATATTCTTCCGTTCCGTTCATCCTCCAATTGATACAAGAGGGGACCCAAATCAAAGTGCACCGTCATATGGACGAACACGGTTCAGAAGTCCAGGGGCTATAGAGCGGTAACTGGTCCATAATCAAGAAAAAAGACGCGTCTAACGATAACTTGCCGCTCGCGCTTCCCTTTCCTTCTTTCTTCTACGTTTCTCTTCTTCACGGCGACGCTCTTGTTCCAGAGCCAACTGGTCTTCCTTGGCGGCCATACGAGTGCTAACCAAAAAATGTCAGACCCAATTTCACGGCGCATGCAAAGAAATACGAACCTAACAGCTTCTTCCTTCTCTACGAGAGAAGCATCAGCCTCCATATCCTCATCATCACTAAAAACGTCCCTCGAGACGTATTCCGCCCTATTCCTACCAAACATACCCCATATCATGGACTTCAAGTCGTCCCTTGCCCCGTCATCGTCTGGAGCATGCCCACGTCTCTTTGGTGGAGGCGACTCTGATCGAGACTCTGACCGGGGTCTCTTCTTTAGCATAGCAGATTGAGGATGAGTTTTGGCGGAAGACTGGGAGCTAGAAGATGGAACAGTAGTAGGTTTACTAATCGATTTACCGTTAGCATAGAAGTTTTGCTCGGCTGGGTCTGATGGACGGAGCTAGAATGAGACTTGGAAGCCCCCGACGAAGGTGACGCGGTAGGCTTGAACATCGGTCTAGAAGACGATGTTACGGATGTCAGCTTGGCAGACTGAACTGGCGTCTTCTTTCCAGACGTAGATGCAGGTACGTCACTTGGTCCCGGTGTTCCTCTCTCTGTCATGCAGTTTAAGTCACAAAGAACATGATACACCAACAGCATATCAGCCAATGGCGCAGATACTTACGAGAGACAGGAGTATTAGCACCAGACGTCACTGCAGAGTTGACACTATGAGAGGCCGACGGAAGTGTGAGCGACGATATCGACGAGGCCGACGAGGATTGCGACAGAGTAGCGAGAGAAGAGGTTTTTTTGACCACCTCCTTCTTTTTGGATGTACCAAACCAATCGCTGAACTCTCGCGCTTTGTCCCCGTCTAGAATCTTCGCCTTGGCTCGATCCTGCACGATCTCGTCAATCGTACGGGTGTCTCGTTTGATAACATTCAACTTCGTCAGCGTAATAGGCTGTGCCGCCAACCGATCTTTGACACTTTTGAAATTGCCAGAATCAGTGGCACTAGAAGGCGCTGTGCTATCCACAGCACCTCCGGGAAGGCGTTTGCCTGCTTGGAATAGCCTCCAGCACCTGTAGAGCGTCTGGACGACGCATGCATCAGCCGCCTCTGCTCTGCTGCCTGCTTTCGCTGGCGGAGCTCTTCCCTGGTAAAGAATGAGCCGATTGACACCTGGCCCCCGTCATCATTATCGCCACTGGGCAGCCGGCCCCGGCGCACGGCTTCTTTCGCTCCAGAAGTCGAAGTAGGCCACTTGCTCGCTTTCTTGGGGCCAAAGAGCAATGCATTCCGCTGTTCGTCCTCCCGCCGCTGGAGAGCCAATTCCATGGCTTTGCGCTTTTCCTCCTCGCGCCGAAGCCTCTCCTGCTCCTTCTTCTGCTCCTCAAAGTGCATCATGCGCACTTTCTTCTCTCGTTCTTTCTCCTTGCGTTCTTTCTCCTCCTGCTCTCTCCGCCGCGCGGCTTCCTTACGCTGGCGGTCCTGCAGCGCCACCTGCACAGCACTCTGTGATTCTTTTGTCTGGGACGCACTCAGCGCCATAAGAGCTTGAAAGGAAGACATTATAGGAGCAGCAAGACGGACAAGAGAAGGAACAGGGGTATAAGATGAGGGACTGTAGCGAGCAAGTGTAGAGCTGTGCCCGTTGTCCTCGCTTGAGTTGCTGTACTCTGTATTTGTCTCTGTTTGTATTTATGCCAACCACAATACATGATAGCCTACAAGAATGCGTTTCGTGGTAACAACGTGGCCACGTACAAGGCTATTCCAACCACGCCCATCATAATGTAATAAACCAGTTGTCCTCCGAGGTATCCCTTGTCTATCGACAAGGAGAACAGCGAGTTCGCCGTGGCCGGTCCGATCGCCCGCATGACACTGACAGACAGCTGCAACGGGTGAATGAGCAGAACAATGCTGAAAGTACATGACACAAACCTGACATAGCCCATTCGTAGCACCCAATGACGCACGATTGGGAGCTGCGCCTTGTATGAAAATGAAAATCGCTCCTATTTGCGCAGTCAGAATGTTGTCACGGATCAGCGATATGTGCGGACCATAAGCAACACTTGTCAATATAGAGATCACGACCTGCAGGGCAATGGCAAACCACAACGCGAGGCTGTAGCTCTGTATTCGTGCCAGGTAGTTGATAACAGGAAACAAGGCAAACAGAGGAAGACCAGACACGACACCAAGAATGAAGATGCTCTTGGACCCAAATTTATCGTTAATCTTTGCAAAAAAGAAATTTGAAATATGCCGTTCAAAATGCCAAAAACTGACAAGATATTGCCGATGGTGGCCGGCGATAGGCCAAGCCCACCATCTTCGATAGAAGTGGAGAAGAACACCGGTTGTATGGCACGAAAAGAAATATCAAGCAAAGAAAGAGACGCATAATTTGCAGCGGCCACAACAACTCTTCGTGTCAGGAGCGAACGAAGTGGTAATGGTTTTTCTTTATCTGATACACCCTGGAAAGGGTCTTCATCAACTTGCTTCTTCCGGAGACCTTTGAACAGTTGCGATATTGAGACAGGATACGGTACAGTTTCTTTGAGGAAGAGAAAGGTGATGAGCCATGCAAGAATAGAAAATGTGGCGGGTATAGCACAGGGGAGGAAATAGGGGTATTTTTTAAGGAATTCGTTATCCCCGAACAATCGAGGGAATTGTTCGGCTGGTCGTGAGAGCGAGCCACCAATCATCGGACCAAGCTTGAGCCATGTGTTTGCGTCAGCAGCCACGAGCATAACGGACGGAACTTACGGTCCCACCGGTAGACCACGCAATAGGCATGAATGCATAAGCCTGTTAGAGATTAGCAGAGGTACAATCGGAAGATGTCACCAAGACAAACCCTTGAAATGTTCGTCTCGTCCGTCATTTCCGCCATCATACTAATATTAAGTCAGGCAATGGCGCCAAACAAAGCGAGGAGACTGACCTTTTAATAACTCCAATGTTCCCATCTATAATAGGTGTCAATAGAGTTCACGATTAACCGCACAAACTTCTCACTCAATGCTCCATTGAGACTTCGGCTTTGAAAATGGCAACACCAGTCATATCGTCTCCTCGCTGATCGTTGAAGAACATACCTGAAAACAAGGCCCCAAAACGTTGTCGACAGTCCAAAGCAGTACATAGACAATGACAATCCAAACAAGCCTGTAAGAATGACAGGTTTGCGACCTATGATGTCAGATACTCGACTCCAATGCAACACAGTGACCGCTTGAGTAAGATAGAACAGAGATTGCTAACATTGCGTGCAATCAGTTTGACCACGACGGGCGCAAGACGTTGACTGACCATCACTCCGACGTAATATCCCACCTTCTTTTCGTTGCCATTCGTGATACCAATGTTACGGATCAGCTACACAGAAGAAAGAAGGTCAGAATCATTCACATGTACAGAAAACCAACGAAGTACATCGGGAGTGAAGGGATAAATGACTTGCGACGTTAGCGGTTCAGCGAGTTGCAAAAACAAAACGATGCAGAATTGGAATAATGGCAAAGGTGTGGGAGACTTTTTGTTTTGCTCTGAACGGAGCAAAGGCGTCTCTTCGTCGGGATTAATTGTCATACCAGGTGAGGAGGGAAGAGGAAAGTTGAAGGTGGTAGGGAAAGGAACCGGACAACCTCTCGAGTCAAGATAGTCAAATGGGTGGGCGGGTTTATCGGCGTATATTACCTAATAAGACCTTTCATTTCGCCTACAGTATTGATGTAAAGTTTTAAAATTACAGCCGTTACTCCCATGACCCATACTCGTAGATCCCTAACTCAGAGATGTGCAGTGTGCAGCGCCTCATTATGTTTGTCATAAATCTACTTCATGTGCTCTCGAGGTTGTTGATGAGCATAAACTGAGATTTGGGGTTCCTGACAAAGATTGGAGATGGCTCCGAACGGTGTCCCTTCGGGAGTTTCCCATGCCAATAGACTCCCAATTTGTATCCTCAATCTTATAGATATAGAAGTGGGGCAGGGAGCACACGCTAACGTTCGAAGATCCTATAATATTCCCGTCTCGCAAATGCGGTGCGTCCGCCACATCGCCGACCCAGAATTGCTATATCAATGATCCAAACTATC
Organism: Amanita subjunquillea; assembly: GCA_020011035.1. NCBI lineage: Eukaryota > Fungi > Basidiomycota > Agaricomycetes > Agaricales > Amanitaceae > Amanita > Amanita subjunquillea. Next base: position 333,896 of record JAEBUT010000038.1, read on the forward strand.
TGGTCAGCAACACTAAAACAGGCCATTCGAATGCAAGACACCGCGACTTGTCATTGCCCTTAATAAAGACTCGGACTAGTGCGACGTCTCCGCGGGAATGTTCAGTTCGTAGTAGATGCATATCTATGGCCGCACAACCCGCACTCTGTCGAGTCACAAAGTTGCGATCCCCTTTGTTACGGGCTCCACGCGAGAAGGAGTATACGATGTATCAGTCGACCGTTTCGGCCATCTTTCGTGGAGTCTGAATATCTGAATCCCCTATCACCTTTTGATCCGATAACATTGTTGTCGCATATTTGCCAACAGCTTCTGGCGTGCCATCATGGCACCAAGAGAGTTGACCAGAGCTCAACTTTCCTCCCGCCTATCCTACAGCCAACAAACTCCAAAGTTCCTCCTTCGTCTCCAGAGCAAGTACTCCGGCAACAGAGCCTACGATGATGATCATGATGATGGGGACGATGAAGAAAATAAGTACAGAGACGACGCCGATTTTGAGGATTTTGACCGCGGGTCTGGCCGGCCTCCTATACCGCGCCGCCCTGCCATACCGGAACGGCCTCCAGATGATCCAGGAAGCGCAGATGAGGAGGACGACGACGAGAAGCCTCAGGTCGTCGTCTTAAAAGAGGGCAGGCACCTCACCGAACACGAGGCTGAGAATATCCGGCGGAAGGGTTAGTCAAACACCCGTGCATCGGTCTTGCCGTTTTTTAACTCTTCGCGTTTGCGTCGTCTACCTGGTCAATGTTTACCTCTCATTCGAATTTCAGCAAAAGGATTGCCGTCTCTACCTGATCCAACAACAACTGGCCCCGAAATAGCGGAAGATGTGCCTTTGTCAAAGCCAAAAGAAAACTCATCGGATTCAAACATAAACCAAAGAAACCCACTCTTACTTTTTCCACCTCCAACTCAAATACTAAAAACTCCTCAGCAAAACGGAAACTTGATGTTATTGGTCAAATTGGCGAGGATGAAGCGGACGGCGAGGATGAGCCAACTAGGAGCAACAAGGAGAGCAGTCAAAGAACGAAATCTCCACCGACGAATAAAAAGCAGAAAAAGAATGTCAAAACAAAGACATTACTTTCTTTTGGTGACGATGCATAAGCGAAGGGTACGTCCTTTAGACAACCACACCTGCGCCCCGCTAAATTCTATAGGTTTCGCTCCCGAGAGCAGATAATCTCCCATTTGGATAATCAGCACGACGATATCTGAACATGGTAATTGTAATACTATACATGTAACTATGGCAGTTCAATATATGAAATGCATGAAGTAATTGGAATTGAAACGCAATAGCTATCCTCTCATCAACGGCTACCTTCATCAGCACGGAACCTCTTCCTTGGCCCATCAGGAGGATTGAATCCTGTCCCCGTTCCGCCGCCTTGCATAAAAGCTGGATTGAAATGCCCTTGAACGCCAAATCCACCACCTGCGGCCGTGCCCATCATTCCCATTGAACCTGGTTGCAGAAAACATACCCATCCCAAAGCGACAAATCGCATATCGGGAGGAGGGCAGTCAAGCGGAAACAAAACAACAGAAACACGTAGTAAGCACGACGTGCTGACCATGTAGCTCTAAGAGAAACTAGAAACTCATACCCATACCGCCTATCATGCCTCCGCCGCGTCCGCCCATCATGCTGCCTCGAGGTCCTTGGGGTATCATCCCTCCGCGGCTGCCGACGAAGCCGCTGCCTCGTCCACCGCCACCCATGAATCCGCCGCCGCCGATACCCATGCCCATATTCATCCCCATACCCATACCGTTAGTCATCATGGGATTGTTCATCATTCCGGCGTTCATCATCCCCCCACGCATCATCATGTTCATATTGACGTTCATGGGGTTGCGGAAATTACCCCTTCCCGTACCAACATTTCCACCTCCACTGGGCATGGGAGCACTAGGTTGGCTATGGGCACGACCCTCACGTGGCGGCGGTTCTGTGCCATTTGTGAGGTACCATTGAAGACGATTATAATGTATGAAGTACCTTTAGGGAGCGTTCGGAAGGGATTGCCTTGAGACGAACTTGTTAATGTTGCAGTCGCACGTCGATTTTGAAAGTCACTGATGCAATTACGTCAAGTTTGATGTCCTACACCCACAAATAATTCACTTACTTGTTATCAAACCAATTTTTGACCACCATCGCGTTCTCATAGCTATGACACTCAATATATGCAATCCTACACAGTATTGGTCATGGGACACGATCAGATGTACATGGGCAGCTACACACCCTTTACTTTTTCCATTGACCTTGTGTTCAGAGAAGGTGATATCCATATGATCAACGTTGACGTCAACATTTAGGGCAACCTGGCGCAAATCCTCGTCCGTCGTCCACTGTAAGAAATAGCCGCAATCGCGGAATACAAAGAGAGAAATAATTTAGAAAAACATGCATGGCAGACTAAACGACGAACAAACGGACCCATTGAAGATCGCCAATATACAAAGCATCGGACTCCGAACCTCCGCCGTTCATATGTCCACCTGCGCCGTAATTACCATTCATATGGGACACCGCGTTCTGCCCGTGCGACTGGGTTGAACTAGCTCGCATACTGGGCGCCTGAATTTCATGTTGATCGTCGTCGTCGTCGTCTCTTGATCTCTTGTCCCCAGCTGAAGGTTCAACAATCGAAGTCATAGTAGAGACATGCTCTTCTTCTTGGCCAGGCTGCCGCTGGCTCTCACTCTTATCGCCAGATCAGTGTCCCGCCCAAATTAGCATATCCAAGAGGAGGACGCTTTACTTACCTCGTGCTGTTGCCGGTTCTGGCGTTGCTGGTAACCTTCTCCGTAGATGTCAAAATTGTTGTCAGGCATGCCTTTTTTTCTCTTTCCAGATCGTGGACTCAAGTTCGTGTAAGGGGGCTGAATTTATTGAGATATAACTTTTTTGCTCTGGGAATTAAGGAACACAGGAGATTGAGTATCAACGATGACAGGAAAACAGATGACAGGACAAATGCGACAAAATTTGACAGCAGAGATAACACATAGATCATTGAAGCGAGACATTCTTTCCCCAGCGTTAGGTCAACAAAATACAGAGTGATACGTGACCACCCGCTCTACAATGTCAGCGGGAAACGATGGAAATGGGCCTTACATCCAATATGAATACAGCTATGGTGGAGAGCCTGTACAAGTCTGCTGAAATAAGTGATACAGGCGATGGAGGACAATCAAAACGACAGAGGAGAAGGCAAGACGCTGAGTGATATTTGTAACTATTTACATTCATTAACGTTTTCGACGAGGCCCGTGCGTTATGTTGGGTATATGCGTGTGTACAACTATAACTATCGCCGTATAGATCTTAATACCATATGAACAATCTGTTCCTGTTGCCCTAGCCATAGCCCAAATGCTGGCGCCTTCAGCCACCTATGACGATAGTTGGCAATAGACATGTATAGATAAGGTGGCAACGAACCTCTCATAAAACTGTGTCCGCTGCCTTGATGACTTGAAAGGAAGGGTACTCCCATTAGCCTTGAGCGAAGCCAAAAAATGTTCCGAATTGAAAGGCTTCATCCGCATATTTTCAGTATCACGCGCGTTGGTCAATTCAGCAGGCGAGGGTATCAATGTATGCAGGTATCGTGACAAAGGCGCCAGGAAGTCTCTTGTCCGTAAACAAAAGTGTCGCCTGAGGGTCAAAGACGCATCTAACTCTGTATAACGTCCTGAATAATTTCATACCACTGATAATCGCAGTACTCACGAGCCTGTTCGTTGCCTTTGCATGCAACTTCCAGTTGCTTCAGAAGAATGCGATCCTTAGAAATATAACGCTTATGCGTTTTTGACTTCCATCCAGAAGCTGTCGCAGCCGATCTGGTTGAACCCAATCCAGGTGATGCATCACCCGCAGCGGGATATCCACTGTGATGACCATGAACCATCATATCATGCCTTTGATACTCCCACCTACCCTGGCGGCCGTTCTAGGCGCAATACATGGGGCCAATGAGAACACGACTTTTCAAAAAACGGATTCGTAACGCCCAGCAATATGCCTGCTTTTGGTGGTAGCTTGTTGGCTAGTAATGCATGATCACCATCTTGCACCGTAAAATAAGGGCGGATGTCTCCAGCCAGCGGTATCTGACATGTTCATGCTACGATCAACCAAAAATGTCACTAAATGTGAAACAAGAGAATCTTACTGGTCTCATGATATCACGAAACCACCAGACAGCTTGCTCGTTTGCGTTGGTGACGATCCCACAATCAATATTGGTTCGCATAGTAAAAGACACTCCCATATGGACCACAGCTGCGCAAGGCAAGACTGGAATAGTCGTATTGGCGGTGGAAGAAGAGGGGAGGATGCTGCCAATATCTGCATCTAAATTAGCAAATACCAATCACACGGACAAAACAACGGACATGCAGTCGCGGATCGTACTTTTCCTGGAATGAAGACGTTTCTGTCAGCTGCTGATCATCGAGCGTATTTGGAATCTCCAAGTACAAGGCGGTGCCAAGAAAGCCGAGTTCCATGGTCTGGCCAGGAGTTGGGTCACACCTTGCTTTGCGAAACAAGATAGTTAAATGGGACTAGTAGAAATATGTCAGCACGCACCATGTTGAAATGTTGTGGCACGCTGATTCCAACATAGCAAGACCATGAAGATCATAGAGGGACCAAAAATGGACACAAGACGAGTGAAGAATGCGGGATATTGGAGATGTGTCAGGATGACGGTTGAGCGCTATAAAGTAGTTCTGGTTACCGCGATAACCTCAGCGACAAATGCCTCACTTGGTAATAACCGCGTCTTAAGGATGAATCCCTCTTCTGAGTAAAGTGAGAGTAACCATAGATAAATCCATCTTTCGTCAGTTGTCGTTTCGAGTGCTCCGATGGAAGGGACTGTTCGCGTATTCGAAACGAATGAACTTGTGAACCTTGCTCAAACTGTGGCGAATCAGGAAATGCAGAGAACGCACTAAACACGTCGAGGAGAGAAGTAAAATGTCAGTGTTCGGTATGAATTATGCGTGTATACCGACGCAACATGTTCTCAGACTCAGCTGGAAGGAGGAACAACGGTGGGAATACACCATCTATTATAGGACCCTGGTCCAGATCGAAGTTGACTTGAATAACATTAGAACTAGTTTTCCCTCAGTTAACAGGATCCGACGTACCCACGACAAGACACAATATCCATCTTCTCAGCTTCTCCATAGCCTCTAGGTCCATCTCCAAACTGTCAATTTCAGACGTCCGCCCTGGGACCAGCTTTTTCTCGCTTAGAGAACTCTTGGTATGGGTCGTGGGTTTCATAAGCTTCGCGTGTGTGTCCAAACCCAACGCTCCGCTGCCATTTCGGGCAGGGAGCCTGCTCAACGCTGGAGATGAAGCTGAGCTGAGCACTAGCTGGCGCAACCCAGTGAGGCTTCTATGACTGGATAAGTTTTTGAGGTAGGCTGGGATGGTCGAAGGCACGGGAGGTGCATCGTTGGATCCAGAGCTGGGGCTAGGGCTAGCAGCAGGCGAGCTCGGAGCGAACGACGCGCCTGTTTGAGTAATGCTGCTGGAGGATTCTGATGCAGTTCGAGACAGTTGCGAGTCGGATCCATTGATGAACGAAATGTACGGGGAGGATGGATGGTCATGATGATCATTGTACTCCCCAATGTCAACTTCAAGCGGGTGATCTCCAATGCGCAGCTCAGCTTTGCGCATTCTAGACGAAACTTATTGTCCGAACGTGTCTCGGATGGCCCGCTTGACGAATCGCAAGGGAATGGCGGTGAGCCGACTTTCAATGGTGCTAATCTATTTATAACTGATTTTGCTACCAAAAATAGCGGACGAGATCTTACTAAGGACTTAAGTATGGCCGCAATCCAGGAATCCTCAATATGTGTTTCGTCGCAGGCACTTTTTCATCAAGACATGGCACCCATTTCTTTGTCCTGGCGAGCCATCTCCCAGGTGGCTTAAAATAGTAGGCGCAACAATGTGAACGAATGGTCAAAGCAGTCGGACCCCGGTTAGGCCACATCCTTGCGCAGCTTAAATACACGCTATGCGTTCCAATCCCTCCAACTATAAATCCCCTCTTGTGGCGTGCCACGAAGCGCGACACTCAGCCTGCGGCATAGCGAACCATAATTTCTACTCTGCACATTCCTTTGCACATAGAAAGAAGATGACCGCAAAAAAAATCCCCGAACACTTGTATCTTTCACCGAATGTCCTCCGCAAGCCGAACCTTGATGGACGACGTGCATCCTTCCATATTTGTAGCTCGCCAGATGACGGCAGAAGCACAGAAAGTCTGGAAGGTGTCGATCATTTCTTGGATGTCGGCGGCCATTCTGTTTGGGAGGTAAGTGATCATCACGTTATTCGCTGGAGTTGGAGCTGATGCTGCGCGATTGCACTGCAGAGCTCAACAGAATCATTGTCATTGCCTTTACGCACCCCATCGTGTTCAAAAACCAAGCTAAAGTCAACCGAGCGTATAAAGCGATGGTTTTTCCGCCGAAAGTATGCCTTTACGTCCTGCAGTAAAATTGCGGGATGCTTAGTCTTATTTAAAGAACCCCAAAATCGTCTGTTGTGACGTCGCCCACCTATGGATTGAAAACGCCATCTACGGCCCCTGCATACATTAACGAATCTGAACCGACCTTACACCATTCCCGTTCTGTCCCAAATTTAACGATTGAAACCTCTCAATTAACCCTTGAGCAACTCGCCAAAATCGATGCATTCTACGCACCTACGCCCGTCCTCCCAGCAACGCCTGCACCGCGACTGGGTAAAGTTTATCCGCCATGGTCCCCCGACATTGACTACAGAGTCGTAAGGTCTGCCAGCCTTCGTGTCGGCACCATTTCAGCACGAACGGCAAGTGTAGAACGCAGACATTCTCGTGATGGTGCCTTGAAGAGGAGTGCGTTAAGGAGTGCGCCCAGCACTTCTGGGTGGACAATAGCGAGTCAGGGTGAGCCATTGATCTTGCTCCAACCTCAAGCTTCGCCTTCGGAATCTACGTTTGACCAACAACCAATATCGGGACCTGCCTCGGCAAGCGAAGGAAGTCAAAGTAGTGAGGTCTGGAGGCGCACATGGGTCTATAGTAAAGGAGAAGATGAGCTGTATTCAAACTTGGACAACGACGGCGGAATCCGCGTCAAGAGCATCACCGACTGGGAGGGGGCCGCAGACAAACCCTCGGAAGAAGACAGCCTATATTTCACAATGGGAGAGTCGCCCGTTATAAGTGGAGGAGAGGTCACCTTACGTTTCATCGAGGACCCGTATGGGCAACCAGTATCTGGTTCCCAATATATTCTGCTGCCGAGTGTCCCTTCATCGCCAAAGATAACTTGAACGCCAACCATCTTTGAGCTCCCACTAGCCCTAGCAATTGACCTTTTGAATCTTCGAGAATTATTAATTATTCCTTGTTATATATTACACTTACAGTTGATATTCATATTGGTTGCGATCGCGCCGCTGGTGGAAAGTGAGAGATTGAAATCGCATCATGAATAACTGCCTGAGCAAACTGGGCTGTGTTGAATTTGGCGCGATAGATTTGACAACATACCACACAGTTCACATGACCCGGGTGAAGGTGGAACGTTTCAAGATGTCCCCTGGGCCATAAAATAGACCAGACAGCTCATCAAATCGGGTTCATTTCTCAAAACCAGTACAACCCACATCATTTCAGCAGGCGAGCTAGGTCGTGTGCACGGGTGGCAAGATTGGTAGTTCTGTATGACCCAGTGTGACTTATCTTATCTCTAGCCCGCGACCCTTATCTCGCTTGGTGGAAATTCGCTTAGCCTCTACTCTGTTCAAAAATGAGGCTCCTGCCGCGCGACCATGACAAACTTCTTCTGCACCATGTAAGTCAAACTTTCAGGAGTGTTGTTCATGTCTCGACCTTCAGAAAGGCTGGTTTTCTCGCTCAACAACGTCTGGCGCGTGGACTGCGCCTTAATCAAACCGAAGCCATTGCACTCATTGCTTCTCAGCTGCAAGAACGCATACGGGATGGGAACAACTCTGTTGCCGACCTTATGCAGTATGGCAAGATGATTCTAGGCCGGAGACATGTCTTGCCTGGTGTTCCAACCTTACTACACGAAATACAGGTGGAGGGAACTTTTCCGGACGGGTAGGCACACCATTTTGCGTGCCTGTGCGTCACTGAAGGTTTTTATAGCGTGTTTCTGGTTACCGTTCACGACCCAATATGCACAGACGCTGGAGACATATCGGCCGCATTGTATGGCACGTTTCTACCTATTCCACCGGATGAGGCTTTTCCGCCCACCGACAATGATCCTTGTACACGGGAAAGCACGCCTGGTGCTATTAGAGCCAAGAAGCAGGATATCGTAATAAACAAAGGCAGGAGGCGTATCAAACTCCGAGTTACTAATATCGGTGATCGACCTATACAGGTAATATTGTGGCTTTGCATATTTATAGTAGCCAATACACTTATAGACGTCTAGGTCGGGTCACATTATCACTTCGTCGAAGCGAATCCGTATCTGTGCTTTGATCGTGCAAAAGCCTATGGCATGCGGTTAGATATACCCTCCGGTACAGCTGTGCGCTTTGAGCCTGGCGATGTGAAGACAGTCACTCTTGTCGCCTTAGCCGGTAGACAAAAAATATCTGGCGGGAACAAATTCGCGTCTTCCATTCTAAAATTTTCAGGGTTAGATGTTAGAGAGTTGAAGGTCCAGGATGGCTTTTCACATGTTCCTGAACCTGGATCACTGGAAGTCATGGAAGACACTGTGATGGATCGGGAGTCGTATATCAGCATGTTCGGTCCCACAGTGGGAGACCGCGTCCGATTAGGCGATACTTCACTATGGGTTGAAGTTGAATGGGATGCAGTACGTAACTCTCTTGGCGTTCGACAATGATTTCACGGGCGTTTTCAGACGACGTATGGTGACGAGGTCAAATTTGGTGGAGGTTTGTTGTTCTTTTCAAGGTAATGTTTAGTGCTTATGAGTATAGGTAAGACTATTCGTGAAGGGATGGGCCAAACGACGGGTCTGTCATCTAAGGAATCTTTGGACCTCGTCATTACCAATGCATTAGTTATCGACTGGTCAGGAATTTACAAGGTACTACGTCCCAGTCTAGTATATACTCGTGCTCACTATCAAGATAGGCAGACATTGGGATTAAGGACGGCCTTATTCATGGCGTGGGCAAAGCAGGCAATCCTGACATTATGTCCAACGTCTCGTGCAGACTCCTCATTGGCTCATCTACCGAGGTCATTGCGGGCGAAAGTCTTATCGTGACTGCGGGAGCCATCGATGTGCACGTCCACTACATCTGTCCACAGCAAGTTACGGAAGCACTCGCCTCTGGGACAACAAGCATGATAGGTGGCGGCACTGGCCCGTCCGCGGGTACAAATGCGACGACGTGCACGCCTAGTCCGTTCTACATGCAGCACATGCTAGCAGCGACGGACGGACTGCCAGTCAATTTTGGGTTCACCGGTAAAGGAAATGATTCAGGCAGTAGCGCTATGCGAGATGTGATCATGGCTGGGGCGGCGGGACTGAAGTTGCACGAAGATTGGGGTTCTACACCTTCTGCGATAAAGGAATGTTTGAACGTTGGAGACGAGTTTGATGTGCAGGTGAATATTCACACAGATACACTGAATGAAAGTGGATTCGTGGAAAGTAAGTACGTTGCTATTGGGATTACGTGGAACTTATCATGGTTTCCAGCCACTATCGAGGCATTTGGGGAACGGACGATACATACTTATCACACCGAAGGTGCTGGTATGTGTTATTGTTTTCTCATCCGCTACTGTATCTCAGAAGGTACGATTGTTTTAGGTGGTGGTCATGCACCAGATATCATTATTGTATGCGGGCAGAAAAATGTGCTTCCTTCATCAACAAATCCTACAAGACCTTTTACTTACAATACACTCGATGAACACTTGGATGTGTGTAGCCAAAGATCAACCCGCTGACTAGATGCTCATGATAAACAGATGCTTATGGTCTGCCACCACTTGGACAAGTCTATTCATGAAGACTTGGCATTCGCTGAATCAAGGATACGAGCAGAGACGGTGGCAGCGGAGGATATGTTACATGACATTGGTGCCATTTCAATGATAAGCTCTGATTCACAGGCACGTTGATTCCTTCGGGTTATATGCTCACCAACGCTCACCTCGATTGCATTAGGCAATGGGCCGCGTAGGCGAAGTAATTAGTCGAACATGGCGTACAGCTAGTAAAATGAGGGAAATTTTAGGACCACTAACCGAGCTTGGGGATGAAGAAGGAAAGGACAATGGACGGGTGAAGCGGTATATCAGCAAGTACACGATTAATCCGTGAGCCGTTTTCCTTCTCTGACGGCATAGATCTGAAATTTAATCTGACGGCAAGGGCCATAACGCACGGCGTAAGCCATGTTGTGGGACAAATTGCCGTTGGCATGCTTGCGGACCTTGTCTTATGGAAACCAGAGAATTTTGGTGCTAAACCGGAGATGGTATTGAAATCGGGAGTAATAGCTTGGTCGGAGGTACGCCACTTTCCTCTTTTTCCCAAATAGTTTGAATATGTCTTTGGTTAGATGGGCGACGCTAACGCATCTATACCATCGGTTCAACCATTTTATGGCCGACCAATGTGGGGGTCCTACCCATCGTCAGCGGCCCTCAATTCGGTCATGTTTGTCTCTCAGATCTCCGTTGATTCCGGAAAGATCGCATCTTATGGGCTTAAAAAGAAACCGGTCGCAGTGAAGGGTTGTAGGGAAATAACCAAGAAGGATATGAAATGGAATGATAAGACGCCAGAGATGAGCGTTGATCCTGAAAGTTACGAAGTGAAAGCGGACGGGGTGGCCTTGGATGTGCCACCTGCGTTTGAACTGCCTCTAACAAAGGGATATAATCTGTTCTGACAGAACGGTGGCTTGTTCTGGGGTCCGGAACTGTTTTACATGTATGTCGCATCTAAATAAGAAGATGTGTTACTGTCAGGTCGGGCGTAATTATGGAATGCACTTGGTTTGTGTTATTTTTATTTATCTCATCCATCAGAACCGACTTCAGAAGACTCCTGTTGTAGTGCTTGCCAACGCGGGATGACATTGACAGCTCAATATAAGACAAATGTCTACACTAGGCATTCGAATTCAGTACTCAGGCATCAGGCATCAGTAATACGACCATAGGTGGGTGTTGGTTTTCAATTTCCTTGTTAGCTCGACCGCATCAAAACCTTGCGAACATGCTTTTTGTGAAAAGTATGACAGTAACGCGTAACTGATCACTTATGCTCAATATCAAGAGGGAGAAGAAGCACGTTTTGATTATGATCATTCAAACTTGATCTGACAAGAAGCGCAGCGAATGCAAGTCGACAGCCTGCTCAGCCTTTGTCCAGCCTAACCTGGTTTGGGATACTGCTCGTTCAACAAGTTACCATAAAAGGATTATGTACGTCACGTTGTACCTGACCCTTAAGAAAATATTGATGGCGTATGATGGCGTCCCAGACTACATATGTATGTAGCATGGAATTTCCGGCTGCGGTTGCAGTACGATTCTCAAGACGGAGTTGACGTCCGTGCGGCTGTTGCTGAGCGCTGAGTCCTGAGTCCTGATGGCTTTCCATTCTACCAATTCTGATGGCAGGCCGACGAGAAGAGGGAATAGCAGCCAATCGGAATGCACCGAACTCGTGTCGTCTGCGTTAATTGTCTTCGTGGAAGAGCTGGGAATATCCTGTTTTAGTGCCATACGCAACCAAGCTTACGCAGCAAATACTGATGGCGGGTCTGAGCCGTGCAATGCGGATGAGGATAAGAGGCAAATCGTGAGGCAAATCGCCAATCGGCAGTCAGATGCGCGTAACCAAGGTTGTGATTTCAGTCGCTCAGGGATGTGAAGATTTCCGGCCGAGATGGGGATGGCGCGCTAGTCAAATATATATTCTGGCCGCCTCGACACAGATTATTTTCCTCTCGAATGTTCGAGCTGCAAGACGAAGGCCTTCTCATCCGCACCAAGGCCGAATCCCCATTCTAGTAGCTCTGCACCTTTACTCTTACGTCAAGCTATCGTTTCTTTGACTTTCTATTTCAGAGCCCGTTTTTTACTTTCTATTCCCTGCTCAGACATCTCCTCGACCTTACGGATTCCCGACACACGTCAGGCCATTGTACACGTATTCCTTCATTGCGTATCTGTCGTTCTCCTTACTCTCTTTGACTTGCGGAGAAACTTCGATGACGGGCTGCTCACATTCATTTAACAAAAACGGACTGCACGCCGCTGCACTCGGCGGAAATGACGATGGAGTGCTGTGGGCAATTGATGCGGGTGCAGATATCAATGCTTTGGACTCAGCAGGGCGCACAGCCATTATGTGTGCCGTTGCAGGTGAAAAGTAAGTGTCTAAATTATGGTCGTGGTGTCGGCGAGTGTTGATCGGATATCTGCTCCAGTTGGCGCGACGTTGACACGTTGAATGACGCGTCCTTCATGACCGAGGATCGCCTGCACGCCATAAAAAGGATGTTGCGGCATCCAGACATTTCCTTGTTCACAATAAATGCACCCCAAAATTCGCTGAACGGCGTGACCCCTTTGGGAATGGCCGCTTGGCTTGACGCCCCTGATCTAGTCAAAATGCTATTGGAAGAAAGTGCAGATGCGGTGGCGGTGGACGGAATGGATAACCATGGAGCGACGGCGTTGATGTGTAAGACCTATTTCCGCGGATCTTTCATCGATTATGGTATCAATTTTTCCGATTTGCAGATGCTGCGCGAGACGGACGATTAGAGGTTGTACAAATACTGGTGGGTGTTCTTGTGGAATTCCAGACAGCAGGTACTCACAAAGCTTATATTTATAGCTTTCTCATGGCGCACGACCAGATTTCCGGGATTGTAATCACCGTACTTCCACGCAATATGCTCTATCTCATCCCCATATTTTGTGGCTTTGTGAACAAGTTCTTCGTAGCCATAGGTGGCGGGAATGTCAGGTATGTTTTATTCCGTGGCGCTTGTAGATGAATAATTGACGCCCATTAGCTTCACGACCGATCACGTCTTTTCCAACAATCAGACTCACATCTGTTGGGTCTGCTCCGCTCATCAGTTATTCAGCCCCCCCCATTATTGTTTCGACCCAGAGCAAACACCGACCGGCGGCTACAGTACCCACATTTATCCGTGCCTCCATCACGAGTTTTCGATCCAGTAGCCTTGACACGAGTCACCCGAACGATCATCTCGTGTGTCGAATCCGAGGACCTTCCTTTCCTCTACTCTATTCTTTTCCCCCCTCCCGCGCTGCACGACGCACCTGCGACGCGGTCACTTCCGTTACTCGTTAACCGGCCGGACGAGAAAACAGGCTGGAGTCCAATTCACTACTGTGCAGCGTCCGAGCGCCCTAACGTCCATGTACTGGACGCGTTGTACTGTGCGGGGGCTGACGTTGCGTTGTTTACCAAGAATGAGGAAGCTACTGCTCTTCATGTACTCGCAATGCTGTCACGTCTGCCGGAAAGGGGCACTGGAGCGGAGGCCGAGAGTTATGACGTTCGACTAGCTGAGCTGTACGACTTCACGATCCACCTGATCAGCGACTTGCGTGCTCCTCTGTCGGCAAGGGACAGGAACGACGAGACATGCATTCACATCGCTGCGGAGCGCGGAATGTGCATAGAATTGCTCATGATATTGCTAGAATGCGATACAACCAGCTCCGTACGCGACATGCGCAATTCACGGGGGTGAGTTTGAGGATTTTTTGGTCATGTCACCGCATTTTTAACATTTTATTCAAGTCTCATCGCGCTTGACGTCGCCAAGCCTGAATTTCGCGTGGCGTTTGGGCAGGACGCAGAGAAGTTGCGATGTGTTTCATCTGTGTCGACGCGAACCATCCGGCCCGCTGATTCGTTCGCATCCCTTGCCTCTTTCAAAGACTGGAATGGCGACGGACGCCGGTATTCTTGCTCAAGTTCAGACACAGGATTGTCTGTCTCACAGTATGATACTGCACTTGCAGAGAGTGCCGCGCCATCCGAGGAAGAGGGAGCCAAGACCATTGCTGGTCACGAACCAAACGACGATGGAGAACTTGAGCTTGATGCTCTGGTACTGGCAATCATGGAAAATTTGAACAATACATCCGTATGCCTCCAACCGTCACGGTCACTGAAGGCTTCGGAGAAAAGGGATATGTTGCATATCGTAGAGAGGACGTCGATACTTAGCCGACGTGCCATATCGATATTTCGATCGCGCTTGGATGACGTCTCGAGAGCGGTGGAAGAACTGAAGGAGGACAAGGTCAGGGTCGATGAGTTATGGAAAACTGTTGATCACCTGGCAGAGAACAAGGCAAAGAAACTGAACCTCAGACGCGTTATTAGGCGTCGAACGCTGCACGGGTTCAATGTTTCACCTGAACAGTGCTGGGTATTTGAAGGCGAACGGGAAAGGGGATCGGAGGATTCACAAACGACTGCCGTATCCCATTTCCTGTGCCCGCCGGACGTCATATACGATACCCGGTCGCCCAACAAAAGGGAGAGGAAAACCAGTGTATTACGGTCTCCGTCGTTACTGTCGTTGATATCACAAAAACTGGACATTGCGATTCCTAGTTCGCCCGCACCGTCGTCGCCAAGCACTTCCTCTTCGCAGCATGCGCCTTGGCATGGGATTGTCGGCTCACCATTGAGCGTGAAGCTGGACCCAGTTGTTGTTGGTGCAAAAGCTGAGAAAGGTGTCCTTGATACACATGCATCTGTTGGCACGCAGACGGTCCCGTCGGATTCAGTCCCCGGCGGTCCCATGATTGGGGACGACGCCGAAGCCATTCGCGTTCTTCTCAATCTCGAGAGTTCGAATATCAGCCGGGCAGGAGTCGCGGCGGCAACGGCTCAGATGCTCTCGTCTTGGCCAGAGTGGCTTGACGGGTATTTCCTCAGCGTCGACTCTGTGACGTACTACAAGGCACACTTGGCGAATCTGATGAAGATTGAACAAGCGTTGCCGCAGAAGGCCAAAGATAGCATTGATCCTAAGATTCGGCAGATGGTTAAGAGCAAACGCAAGTTGTTGCAGGAAAAGATCAAGGAGATGGAAGCGGGGGCAGGGAATCAAAATGCTCATGGGACCAAGGAATCGAGAGTGAAAGCTTGGTTGAAGAAGATGGTTGGAACCTCATCGAGCGGAAATCATTCGCATCATCAAAGTCATATTATACAAGGTGAGGAAGACATAATGTTGGCTGGGCCGACGATGCCTGTGAGATTGTGTACGATATCAATGAGGACGGATGCAATGTGGCCAGGGAGGTGAAGGATGAAGAGGCCGATTCCGAATCGTTTGGCGCACAAAATGTCTTGGTTGAAGACATCGTTGGGGTGAACGATCCTTACATTGAAGCAGCACTGCGAACATCAAAAGTGATCCTGATGGCCGCTGGTCGCGACTTGGTGGTCGTGGATAAGGTTCTGAGAGATGTAAGTTTCAAGTTTGGGTGACCATGCAATGGTGGGGAGCTGATAATTATACCAAAGGCTGAGGACTTTCTGTCCCTTGCTATTCAAGCTACGTCGCGAGCCGAGCGTGCCTTTGTCGAACGCTCAAGGTACTCGTTGTGATTATTTTTCTTCAGTAACTAACTGGCTAAATGATGTCTTAGAGACGGAAGATGAAGTTGACTGAGGCGATGGAAATTTCTGATGCCGATAAGACTGTCCTTGAAACAGCGGGCGGAATTGTATCACCGTCGGTGAGCTTGGCACAGCAACGTTCATCATGAGTGGAGACGACGAAGATGTGCGGATCATTCGGCGACTGCTGCTGCGCAAAATTGAAGGACAGACATGTGATGCATGGGATGAACTGGAGAGAGTGGTTGGCTGGCTGAGAATCGTCAAGGAGGTGGTTCGAGGCGTCAAGCGGCGGGCATATTTGTAGGGAAACGAGTTGTTCACGGCCTGTATTTTATTCCTCACTTGATCGTAACAATCATAATCGTGTGACGTGGTGGTGATGTAACTTCATGTCACGCGCTTCACGGCCAGTTCGTTCGTCGCCCATGCCACACTGTTGCTCGTCCTCAGAGCTCATTTAAACAAATAGCTCAAGGCCATGGGCAAGGAAGGAGCGTACATGGAGGATTACCACGCAAGGAAAGGCCAACAGAAGCGGCAGGAGGTGCAATGCAAAAACAATCAGTCGCAGGCTTTCCATCTCATCTCAACCAGGACTGATGACAGGGGGCGCAGCCCGGGCTTCAAGGTACCTGAGGCCTGAGGGTTATAAAGGAGGCCGCTGACCAGCGACTTTCCTCAGCTGTGCTCATATCTCGTTTCCTCTTCGGTGCTGGTTGCCAAAGAGTCCCTCGACTACATTCACTTGCCTACTACTGTAATTAATCTCCCTCTCTCGCTTTATATCATCCTCCTGTTGAAAAAATGGTCGCTTCCAAGACTTCCATTCTCGTTGCTGCTGTCGCCCTTGGCGCCGTTACTGCCTATGCTGCCCCTGCCGCGTGAGTTTAGGTCCTTGCGTCATCATTATCCATCTAATTGCCTTTGTTAGTTTAAACAGGGATATTACCTTGAGCAAACGCCAGGCAAACGAGCCCGCTCTGATTGCTCGTGAATTTGACGATGATGACCTTTACGCTCGCGAGTTCTACGACGATCTTGATGCCCGTGACTTTGAAGATGATACTCTGAAGACTCGTTACTATGATGATGACGAGCTCGCGGCCCGTGACTTTGAAGATGGTGATTTGGAGGCTCGTGAGTTCTATGAAGACGAGCTCGCGGCCCGTGACTTTGAAGATGATGATTTGGAGGCCCGTGACTTTGAAGATGACGAGCTTTACGCTCGTGGGTTCTATGATGACGAGCTCGCGGCCCGTGGCTTTGACGATGATGACCTGCTATTCGCTCGTGATGGGGCGGGTCTTACCGCAGCTTCCGCCTCAGGTGCAGCTTCCTCCTCAGGTGCAGATTCCTCAGGTGCAGCTTCCTCCTCAGGTGCAGCTTCCTCCTCAGGCGCAGGTTCCTCAGGTGCAGCTTCCTCCTCAGGTGCAGCTTCCTCCTCAGGCGCAGGTTCCTCAGGTGCAGCTTCCTCCTCAGGTGCAGCTTCCTCCTCAGGCGCAGGTTCCTCAGGTGCAGCTTCCTCCTCAGGTGCAGCTTCCTCCTCAGGCGCAGGTTCCTCAGGCGCAGGTTCCGTCTCAGGTGCAGGTTCTGCCTCAGGTGCAGATTCCTCAGGTGCAGGTTCCTCAGGTGCAGCTTCCTCCTCAGGTGCAGGTTCCTCAGGCACAGGTTCCGTCTCAGGTGCAGCTTCCGCCTCAGGTGCAGATTCCTCAGGCGCAGGTTCCGTCTCAGGCGCAGGTTCCGTCTCAGGTGCAGGTTCCACCCCAAGTGCAGCTTCCGCCTCAGGTGCAGGTTCCACCCCAAGTGCTGCTTCCGCCTCAGGTGCAGGTTCCACCCCAAGTGCTGCTTCCGCCTCAGGTGCAGGTTCCACCCCAAGTGCTGCTTCCGCCTCAGGTGCAGGTTCTACCCCAAGTGCAGGTCCCGTCTCAGGTGCAGCTTCCTCAGGTGCAGCTTCCGCCACAAGTTCAGCTTCCGCCACAAGTGCAGCTTCTGCCACAGCTTCTGCCACAAGTGCAGCTTCCGCCACGACCGCAGCTTCCGCCTCGACTGCAACTTCCTCCTCCTTGACTACATCTTCCTCGACTGTTGACACGACAACGGACTCTACCACGGCTCCTCAAGGTGGCAATCAGTACCACACTCATCACCACCATCATCACCACCATCATCACCATCATTGCTGCAACAAGCACCACGGGCACTGCCACCACCGCCACCACCATCACCGCCACCACCACGACGCACCCGACACCTCGTCGACATCGACAACGGTGACCGAACAGGTGTCCAAGACGTCCGAGTCAACGTCATCATCCGGGTTGGGATTGTCGTCCGGGTCCGCATCAGCATTGGCATCGTCGTCGTCGTCGTCCCAAGCCGGCAGTTCAGTCAGTGGTGCAGGCGCAAGCGCAGCAAGGTGGGCCGCCGCTCGCTGGGCGATATCCTCTACTGGAAGCGCAGCCTGGCCAACTCGCTCGGGTTGGACGAGGATTACTTCACGTGAGTGAATTATTTCGCAATTAATAAAGAGTCTAGTGACGGCGGTAACAGTAAGCGGTCTTCAAAGGATTATTAGTTGGCAAGTGGTTCATCCTGTAGTTGAACTCATGTCTTAGTCATCGAGGAGGAAAATAAAGATCTTTCTCGCGTTGTTGTAGATATTTTGACTGATGGCATAGCCTCCAAACCCAACTTCTGGCTCGATCAAGCACAGTAAAGATGCGCGCGCTGATCGCACAGCATTGAGCGCTGATCGTGCTGATCTTTCGGCCGCCGGTCCGTGCTTCAAGGCCAGGTGTATAAAAGACACTGCAGAACACCCAACTTTCCTCAGCTGTGCTCATCTCACATTTCCTCTTCGGTGCTGGTAACCAAAGAGTCTCTCTTCAACTACTCTCTCTCTCTTGCATAAATCTTATCTCCTCGCTCTCTCTTGTTGAAAATGGTCGCTTCTAAGACTTCCATCCTTGTTGCTGCTGTCGCTCTCGGCGCTGCTTCCGTCTATGCTGCCCCTGCCGTGTGAGTCTAGTCCTTATCCATCCATCCATCGCCATCTAATCAACTTTCTTAGTTTTACCAAGGACATTACCTTGAGTAGACGCCACGCTGATGATTCCGCTCTGATCGCTCGTGATTTTGACGATGACGAGCTTTACGCTCGCGAGTTCTTTGACGAGCTGGACGCCCGTGACTTTGAAGATGATGCTTTAGAGGCTCGTGACTTTGATGAGGACGAGCTCTTCGCTCGTGAGCTCTATGAAGACGACCTCGAGGCCCGTGCTTTTAACGAAGACGGCGAATTCGAGGGCTCTTCCACCAGTACCCCATCTTCCACGCCCACCTCTTCTGCCAGCACTGATGCTGCGAAGGACAAGCACGTTCTTGCTGTTACTTCCCCATCCACTCTGAACTCTGGCAAAGGGGTCCACCATAAGCACCATAATAGTCACCACCATCGCATGTGTGGACCTTACATGAAAGCGTACCAATTGATGACAGGTGAAGCATTAGGCGAACACAAAGTTGGCGAACACGACCTCCACGCTCACGACCTTCACACTCAGGACCACCATGAGCAGGACCAGCATCCCAAGCATCCCACTAAACACCCCAAGCACCGCCACCAACGCCACCACCGTCCCACTGCAAAGGAGATTTCTGAAGAGTGCGGACGTGAGATAGCAGCGCTCTACCAACACCACACGCACGGCGCGGTTGTTGATGCCTCTGCCCACCCAACAGAGTTGAAGGTTCAAACACACGAGACCTCCAAGATTCAGACGCCCGAGACCCTCAAGATTCAAACGCCTACCAAGGCTAAGAGAGGTCTCAATCAACTTTGGGCTCGCGTTGTTGGCAGACCGGCCGACCTTGACACGAAGAGCTCCGGTCAGGGTTACCCTGACGCAGCTGGTCAAGTCGGCGCGGAGAGTTCTCCTCTCCCAGGCGGCGCAGAGAACTTGGCTGCAACCCCTGGCTCTGACGGTCAGCAAGGCCCGCTCTCTGGGGAGCACAGGAAGTCTCATCACCGCCACCAACACAAGCACCACCACCATCACTGCCATCAAAACCCGCACAGCAGGCACTGCCGCCATCATCACAGGCGCCCTCACCACCACCGCAAGCATCCTAAGCAAGATGCAACGGGCGCCGCTGGTCTTGATTCCACCAAGATTGCTGAGCCGAACGCCCCTGTCTCCGATGCCACGGCTGTTGGCAATGGCGCTCCCTCGGCGGCAGAACCAGGTGCTCATGCGGTGCGCCGCTCGTTGGAAGACGAGATCTGGGAACGCAGCCTCGCTAGCTCGCTCGGCTTGGACCAGGACTACTTCACGTGAGTACTTTGTCTTGTCATAACAAAGATCATTCCGCTGACAATGGTAACAGCAAGCGTTTCTACGACGAGGATGTCTCTGAGTTCTGATTGATTAGTTTGCAAGTCGTTCATTTTATGTTGTAGTTGATCATCGAGGAGGAATACATATTTCTTTTCACCACACTGAGTGTTGAGTGTTGCTGCCAATATATACGTGGTGTGCCTTATACATGACCAAACTAGATCACGACTTGTACGAGTTCTACATGTCTAAGGGCACTTGAGCTTAAGCTCAAGTGTAGCTGGTACATGATGATGAACAACCTCTCAGTGAGTTGTGCGGCGCGCGTGGCAAGTGACGGTTGCATTGACAATGTAGAGCCACGAATTTAGTTGATAAATGTGACATGTGACATGTAACCCTCGTCGTGTCGTGTCAAGTTCAAACTCTCAAGTCCAGCAAGTTAATCTTAAATCCCATTATACATCAGAGAAAACGAGGTTTAACATCAGAATCCTGTAGCTAAACACCATATGGTCACCAACGTCGGGTGCGTTAAAAAAAACCCTCGGGCTTTAGGGGGAAAAAAGCTACCGAACGTTGGGACTCGTATCTAAAATTAGAAAAAGATAAAGAAAACAAGGAAAAAGCCGCCGTTCTTGCGGTCGAGACCTGTCGGAAATTTATCCGTTAATCACTCCTCATCACTAATGCAAGAAAAATAAAACTCACTCGTTCGTAGTCGTCATCGTCATCCATCTCCTATCTTGACGGTTTTACCCAAGTCCGGGGAGACAGGTGTCAGCTCATCGGACGCCATGCTTCTGAAAGCTTCATCACAAAACAGAACGTGACAAGGATCCCACCCTGCTCGGCCTCATATACTAGACGTTCCTCCCCAGCAGCTTCATCTGAGAACGAGTTCCAAACGCAAGACTGGGTCAGGGTCCACGTCCTTTGCCCCGTCGCCTCGGCATTTCCTGTCTTGAACCCGGCAGCGTCAGGCTTCGAGAGCTTACACTCATAGAACTTGACCAGGGTTCCATATTTGTCACCCGCACTGCCACAACGCCGTGATTTTGACGATCGTCAACTTGGTTATAACCGCCAAAGCTTCGACTGTGGCGCCTTGGAACCGGTCAGTGGTGCTTATTGTATTGTATTTTGAATACTTTCACTTAACATAAAAACAGTCGGTTCATCACCAGATCCGGGATGAGTGTCTGTCGTCTTTCTCCGTGAAATCGTAAAAAGAGTAACAAGGACCGAACCTAGAAAAGAAACAACGTCAGCCACACTTGAAAAACGAAAAAAAAAAAAACAGAAAACAAATCCTATCGGGCATTGCTGCCCGGGCCCCTTAGGGGCGGAGGTGAGCTTGAAGGATCGACCCGCCAAAGAGACGCGCCTCCCTGCTTTCACGGCGTTTAAGAATGTCAAGGCCAGCACATTTATTGATCGTCCTTGCGCGCTTAAGAGAAGATGCCTCAGACTCAGCAAGCACAATCGAATCGTCGCCAGAGAGAGAGCCCCTTGAAGCTCAAGATCACCCAGCTTGTTGATAGTCCTAGCACACTGAAGAGATGAAGGCAGAGACAGACCTGCAAGGGCTAGATCCACTTGAACGGGAGGAGTTTTCGTGCCTTCAAGTATAGCCAGAGTATCGATTCTACCGTACTGAAGAGACGACCAAGTCCACCAGTCCAAGACCATATCCTCTCGAAGAGGACGAGGTGTTCTGCCTTCGAGCATACCAAGAGCTTCCAGCCTGTCGAGAGTCTTAATGTGCTTAAGGAGCGCAGCCTGATCAGCAAGGACAAGATCATCCTGGGTGAAACGAGCTCTTCTCTCTCGTTTAAGTGGCACTGGCGACGTGGCGACCGGCTTGTCCTTGGCGAGGTTGATGACCTGAACATGCAAGGCAGCCTGTAAATTGTCAGCAGCAATGTGAAGGGGGCGGGTAGGAATGGTGAAGGTGGGTACGGCGAGAGGAAGACGACCAGCGTCAGAGGATGAGGAGGCAGCAACGCAGGACATAATAGCGTGCATGGTGTGTAGGATGTGGTTAACTGGAACGTGGGCGATTCTATATCTCAATTTCGACGTTGCGCACGTATGTCGCTGCTGGACGCAACGAACAGTGTGGAATTGGCGCGTCGCGCGATCTCAGCTTATAGTATGAATCTCCTTATGGTAACAACCCGCTTCCGAGTGCGGTATCCCACGCTAGTGCGCAATGCTGGCCATCGTATTACCACCAAACGGTTGCGATTTGTGACTCTAGTTAAGCATTGACCACTCGACAGGCGTTCGTCTTGATGTCCTGAAGGCAGCCGTAACGTTGGACCCGCCTATCGTATCTCACGCCAAATACGTCGCTGTGATCAATACGCTTCTACCGAATTTCATCTGAACATGGCGTCTCGAGAGCGGTGGCCTCGTGCCCCGAATCGGTTTCTGGACATCTGTCAGCTGACAGCTGTCAAATAAATTGACAGGTTTGTCAACACTAGACGTCGCGAACTGATCCTATAAGCTCCGTTTCCAGGCTGTTCATCATTTTGGAGAGACTGTGACAGAACGCCGCTGTGTTTGAGAGGTGGGCCAGATACATGACGCGGTGTCGCGCTAGGTGTGTGGATACATGTCATTCATACGTATGCCGTAACATCAGACGAATCTCGCCACTCGACCATCAATTCGAAGAGAAATCTCACCACTCCATTGAGACTTTCGTCCGCGACCTGCGCGGCCCATCAAAGCGGTGCCTCACAATGACTCTCAAACAGAATTACGAGAGATATTCTTATCAGATCGCTTCGCTTTTGGACGCAGAGCTCTGTGGACTCTGAATTTGTCTTTGCACAGCTGTTGTGATGCGCTCAAGTTGATGGTACGATTTTGTACAGGCCTAATATCTTTATCAATCGTTGTTGCTTGGTTCACTGTGTCGTGTGCCGAGTTGGTTTGAGGTGACAGAGGTGGAGGAGAATGTCAGGTGTGTCTCGTGTTCTTGACATGTGCGTTTCAGATGCCAATTTCCCAAGGGTTGAAGGATCTCCAATATAAACGCTAGAAGCTGTGGGAGCCTGTGTTATTCATGGCCTGTTTCATCGGCCTCAATACAAGGCCGTGTCCTATTCTTGACCTCGAAACTTTGTCTATCCTCGGAAATGGAGTAACTTCTTCGAGCAAAGTTCAACTTTAGAACCGGCGGGCCGGAGCTTCAAAGTATAAAAGAGGCTGCGGGCCAGCGACTTTCCTCAGCTGCGCTCATCTCGTTTACTCTTCGGTGCTGGTTGCCAAAGAGTCCCCTCAACTACTTTCACTTGCTTACTACTTTCAATCTCACTCTCCCGCTTTTTATCATCCTCCTGTTGAAAATGGTCGCTCCAAGACTTCCATCATCGTTGCTGCTGTCGCCCTTGGCGCTGCTACTGCCTATGCTGCCCCTGCCGCGTGAGTTTATACCCTTACGTTACAATATCCATCTAATCGACCTTGTTAGTTTTAACAAGGACATTACCTTGAGCAGACGTGAGGCAGACGAACCCGCTCTCATCGCTCGTGAATTTGGCGACGATGAGCTTTATGCTCGCGAGTTCTATGACGATCTTGATGCCCGTGACCTTGATGATTTGGAGGCCCGTGACTTTGATGATGACGAGCTTTATGCCCGTGAGCTCTATGAAGACGAGCTCGAGGCCCGTGGCTTTGATGATGACGAACTCGAGGCCCGTGACTTTGAGGACTACGAAAATCTCTTCGCTCGCGCTGTGGAAGCCACTGCTCCGAAGAACTCTACTGCACCCACCCCTTCCTCCACGGCCACCTCTTCTACTAGTACACCTTCCTCCACAAGCACCGGTGTGAAGAATGACGAGCACGTCGTCGCTGCTAATCTGGAGTCTACAACTACGCCTAGCACCGGAAGTGCTGATGAGCATCTCCATGACGTTTGCGGTACCTACGTAAAGGCGTACGAAATGCTGATGGAGCAATCTGAACACAAAAAACACGAGCACGGCATCCACCACAAGCACAACAGCCACCACCACCACCATCATCACCACTCCCACCGTCACCACCACCGTCACCCCCACCATCTTAGTGCAGACAAGCTTGCTGAGGTGTGCGGACATAAAATCGCTGCACTTGTCATGCTCGCCAACCAGGAGCATGGCAAGGCAGTCGATTCCACATCTGCCCACTCGACTGAGTCGAAGACCCTCAAGGTTCAAACACCTACAAAAGCCAAGAGAGATCTTTGGGCACGTGTTATTCAAGTTGGTGAATCGCCGCAGTCAGACTTGAAGACCCCTGGTTCTCAGAACCCTGACTCGAGCAGCGCGCAGAGTCTTGTCTCAAGCGGAACAGATGGTTCTGCCCTCTCAAGTGGCAGCGAGAAACCTGTTACAGGTTCCTCGGACAAGGAACAGCACAGGAGGCCTCACGGCCACCATCGCCACCGAGGCCAATACGGTCACCACCATCACCACCACCGTCACGGTCACCGCCACCGCCACCGCCACTCTCACCATCGCGGCCACGGCGGCAGGCAACACGGGCAACAACAAACGCAAAGCAGCGTTCTTGATTCCACCAAGAGTGTCACTGACACGGCTGTCAACTCTGGTACACCCGCCAACGGAGGTCCTACCCCCGTTTCCATGTCCAGCGCCAGCGGCGAAAAGCCTGCCGGTTCTCCCGCCACGCCTGATTCGGCTGTTGTCCCTGGTGTGCGACGCCGCTCGCTGGGCGATGACATCTACTGGAAACGCAGCCTTGCCGGCTCCCTCGGCTTGGACTTGGACTACTTCACGTGAGTATTCTTTTTTCTCCCTAATAGCTGGAACATGGTTTTCTGATGACGGTGATAGGAAACGCTTCTACGATGAGGATGGTCTGGAGTACTGATTAATTAGTTTTGCAAGTCGTTCAATTTTGTAGTCGATGAGTCGATGAGTCATTGAGGAGGAAAAATACATCTCTTTTTCTTCTTCATCAATTTTGGTTGTGAAGTGTGATGCGTAATTGCGCTAGTGCGGAATTCTTTGGCCCAGTCTTTGACACCCTAACATGGTCGACACTTGCTTTAAAGCCTCAAAACTGTCATTGGCAAACTAAATACAATAGTGGTATCAAACAAGAACTCATAAATCAAATCTGAGCTCGTTCAACTTCCTAGAGAACGCTTCGCGGCATTGATAATGCGTCACCTCCCCGCTACAACGGATGGACGGATGGACGCGCGTCAGCAAATCCACACTTACGCGCATGCAAAAAAAAAAAAAAAAAACACAACGTACCGAGGAGCGTGAACCGCAATGACGCTGTTGCCGATCCGCTTATGGCACTGGGGACATCTGCAAAACAAAACAAAACGCGGGGGAACTGTCAACGTCACGAACGATCGAGAAGCAGAAACGGATACTCGCATGCGGCTGTCCGTCACCTTGACCCTCCTCGCCTGCAGCGCAGCTAGCTTACGCGACACGTGTTCCGCCCGCGCTTTGCTGATCTCCCTGACTACCGTGGTGTCGAACAGAGGTGCGCGGAGTGCTTCGAGTAAAAATTTGTTCACATCTTGAGCTGTGACCAGAGGCGGGAGGAGCTTGAGCGTCTCTACAGAGTCGAGGCGCGCCGAGTGGCGGCTGATAAGGTCCAGGGCTGGGTGCAGTAGGTTGACTTCTAATTTCACGGTTGGACGGAGGTATAGGCGTAAGAGGGTAAGGAAGACGCCGGACGTTTCCGATCCTGGCTGGTAGATCCGTTTGCAATATCTGGTGCGCTTAAGCAACGGGCTTGCAGACAGTGGGGGAGAACGTACTCTTCGGCCTTGCTAAAATCGTGCAAACGATAGACGTACAGCTCAAGAGCTTGGTCGTGACGCCCCAACCGACCGAGAAGAACGGCTCGTGCTTCATATAAATCTGGAAAAAAAAACAATCAAATCAGACGTCGTAACACGCAAGGCACACCTACCCGTGGAGGACACCAATGCAAATAATTTGCTGACAGAGAAATAGCGATTTGAATCGATGAAAGCCAAAAGCTTTTTATAAGATTCCTGTCTGGCCTCTTCCTCGAAACATCAGAGACACACGTCTGTCAAAAGTGTGGTGACAATACCAACTCTCATCGTTCCCTCGTTTTGCTGCCAAAGTCATATCCAAATATATCACAGCCAGGCGGTCATGAAAGTCAGGCATATCCTCATGTCGCTCTGCAATGATATACTCTAGATATCTCGCACAGACGTTTGTGTTGATACCCTGAAGATAGCCACCAACCGCTTGCCGCGGTAGTTCAACATCTTCAGATGTAAAAATCTTGAACAACACATGAGTAGAACGTCGCAGGAAAGCTAGCATCGGAATTATTACCTCAAACGCCATATCCTGATTTACCTCAAACACCCACCTCGCCGACGTGAATATCTGTTCAAGATGTTCAGGTCCAAGCTTCTGGAGGTAACCGATCGTTGGCATTAATTTATCGTGGACATCGTCTTCCTTCTCACTCAGCCTAACAAAAGTCATGTTGATCAGTCACCTCCAATGGAACGAAGCACGAGTGATACCAACTCCCGCAACAACTTCAACGCCTTGCCATGCATCTTCTTCCCATAATAGAGATCCTTCAATTCCGCAAATTTCTGGGGGGCAAAAAGACCGATATCAACGAAACGCGCATTTCCAAGAGCAATCAACCCACCTGACGCTTCCGGAGATCCTCTTCCACCTCCGTCACCTCACACCAATTCGGTACGCGACACAACGAACCGAGTAACACCGGTCTGATGATGAGATACGACTTGTACAGTGCCGTATCCACAATCTGAGCGAATCGCAACAGTTGTGCAGGCGTCAGCAAAGACAAGGGCGCATTTGGCAGTTCAAAAAGCTCTTCCACGGCCGTCTCTGAAAGCGGTGCAATCTCGTGGGATTGGTTCTGAGGCGTGATGCGCACCGCTTGGAGAGCGGCGCTGATTTTGGGACGCCGGTCGGAGAGGTAGCGAACAAGAGTCTCGACCGAGCGGTGAAATTCGTCTGAGCATGAGGGCATACAGCATACATATCCCAAAAAAAAACACGCAACACGATCCACATACCAGGAATGCCTCTTCGTTGGCTCATGATCGACGCCGCGTCGCTCTGCTGCAACCTCGCCCTGATGGACGAGCTAACGGGCAGCCCGGGGGCAGCACCCGGGCCAGCTTGCGACGTCTCTTCTGTAGGCGATTTCGGCAAACCCGTCGGCTTCTCTTTCAAAACTCCCTTGTCCGATGATTCAGATTCAGACGAATCGTCCTCCTGTACGGGGGGCAGCGCCACTGGCTCGGGACCGCCAAATAGGGGAATCCACCTAATGGCAGGAACAGCGAGACGCCCGGAGACCGATTCGGGGTACAAAGCCACCACTTTTGCTGGATTCAGATCGAGTTCCGTAAACGTATCGATCGCAGCGTCGTACTTGGAAGCTTTGAATTGAGAAACGGCATTCAGAATGCGAATCTGTTTGCGTCTCTTGTCCTGCGAGAGTCAATTTCTCAGCATCGCAGCGGACGGTGACGACAGGCAAAAGGTGTTCACCTTGTCAGGCAACGTGTTTTCGTCGATGACATCCAATAGAGAAAGTGCATCGGAATACTGCCCTGACATGACCAGTTCATCCAACTGTTCCGTCCACGTCCTCATGTCTATTTGCCATATAGTGCTTCCCTCGTTTGCAGCAAGTGTTCGATCCACCGGTGTGGTCACCATGAACAAACGGGGATTCGAGTGGTTCGATGGGGTCAAAAGCCGCACCGCTGCATTTTGCACAGCAGGGAGAGCTGCGGATAGTGAGATGGAGGAGTCAGACGAATTGACAAACGGAAAGGGTAGGGTTTGGACAGGAAGTAGAGACAAGGAAGAGCGGATTGGATGACGGTAGATGAATTGTATGATTGAGCTGCGTTGACACTGCCAGAGGAGCTGCCAGTCAATGGAACGGGTATGGTACCAGCAGGAAGGACAGAAAAGATGTAGGGCTTGACGAATGCTATACGCTGGGTTAGCCTTTACCAGGCTGTAGATGAATCAACACACCCGCTTCCTCTGGAGCCGCTGACCATTCGACGTTGGCTGGCCTAGATAGTTTTCCATCTTTCCCAACAAAGGTGCCCAGATCTTCATAGTCCGACATTTACATTTGTGACTGAGACTGGAGATGGTAACTCACTATCTCTAACGACAAGTGCCTCGTGATCATCTACAGCTATAACACACGGCTTTGCCTTTGCCCCAAACCCCAGCGACATGTAACCTGAGAGACCAGTCAAGGCTCCGCGTGACGCCGAAGAAGTGGTGATGGTAGGCGCAGGAAAGGCAATATCGGTCGCCGTCATGGTGGACAGCTGGAAAAGTGCATGCTCCGTAGCAGAATAGGCGAAACATGCTGTGTCGTGATCCACAAAAGTGACGACGCGCGGCGAATGCGGGAGTGAGACTTCCTTTGTTCGAGTCAACGCGTTGACACCAGACAACGGTGATAGGAAACGAATACGTACTTTGACCTCCTGCGGCTCTCCGTCTTTCCAAGAGTAGAGGACGACTTTGCGTCGACATCCCACCAACAGCTGCGTGGTCAGCATTGGAATAGGCTGAACAGTTTTCGTTGATTCTGACTTGTCGTCCTTTGCGTCGTACAACTGACGGGTAAACGAATTCGCAGCAAAAGACATGGCGTTCTTTGCCTTGACGAGAGGAAATGGGGGCGAGAATGTTGGTAAAGGTAAAAGAGTGACATTCGCCTCTAGATAATGGTGTTGATAGAGCGAGTGTGCGTGGAGTCGATCCTACCTGATAAAACAACAAGGGATTTTATGTCCTTGATAAACCCGAGCAATTCTAGGGATCGCCTAGTGAGATTCCTCACTTCCACGAGGTTCAACCGTGGCGCGTCACGTTCTATTCACGCGTCAAGGGCCATCCTTCCGCCAGAACCGAGAAACGTTACGAGATGCGTCCAAATCGTAGACATGCAAGTTTCCAGTCGCGGTGCCCAGAAATAATCTATCGTCTGCTCCGTAGGGTAAGACCACGCGAGCATTTGAAACAGAGGAGGAACTGACCTTGGAGAGCCAAAGAGTCGACCTTGTCCTTGAAGCCAGATAGAACGACCCTGGGCACGTCGAATGGGGCCATAATGCATCAAGGCCAAGTCCTGTCGCCAGGAGTCCTCTGCCGGCACCGGTAGTGGTGGTCAATGGTGAGTCGGTGAATGGCGGCGGAGATTAAGCGGAGGTTTAATTTGGGTGCCGATGACTAGGACAGAGAACAAAAGATGGATAAAATGAGGAACTGGTTATTAGCCAAGGAAATTAATCAAAATGTGGATAGTTGACCCGCAGAATGCGGATTCCACCACCGGTGAGCGTCGGACGCGTGCACCAGTCATGGGCGGCCAGCACAGCAGCCGGAGCGATGCGGGTCGGAGATGCGAACATTACCTAATAAGGCAAGGGAGCACGGTGGCCTCTTGACGGGCATATCAACTCACGTTCCCCTCGCCCCCTTCTTTCTTCCTCCCACCATGTCCCTCCGTTCAGACAAAGACCGTCCCCGCAAACGCTCTCCCTCTCCTTCTCCTTCTCCAGACCGCCCAACAAAACAGCCCCGCACTACCACAGCTCAAACTTCTGACGCACCCTCCCACCGCATGTCGCCACTCAGACGCACAGAAACCTACGTCTCGCTCGCCAGCTTTTGTGCTCCAGCCGCAATCACGCCACCTCCACCCGTGCCACTACCTCCTGTCACCACCACTGCTGTGCCCCAGCCTTCTGTGCCTTCTCGGGCACCTACCAGCCCCGAGTCGATCCCTTATACGCGTACTCTGCACTACTACAAAGAACAGCGAGAGCGGCGTAAATCAATTATCCGTGACGGACTACAGGCAGAGCAAGACCCCCTGTTCTTGCTCATTGCCAACGCATTCTTCTCACACCCATCGCAGCCATCACAACCGGCGCAGCAACAGCAACAGCAGATCCAGCCAAACATCCATTACCCCACATGTCCAGGGAGTCCCACCAGGGCCCTTCGCAGTACTCGCAGCGCCCGTCTCAGAGCGCCACATCAACAGTTCCCGGCAAGGCCCAAACGCAAGCAGCGCCATTCTCCTCCTCGTTTCAAGCCAGCGTTCACACCCGTTTCCTCGCCTCTTGCGCCTCGTCCGTACACGCCCTCCACCCTGTACAATATGCGGTCAAATTCTCACCCTGACTGTCTTCGATTGATCCCACGCTCAAGGCCATCTCCAGACCTGCATCGACTTTCCATCAAACTCCGAATGCAGCATTCTCAAGGGGGACAGCAACTGTTGTCCCTCGGGCCAAGGTTAGCACGCAAGGTCGGGGACGCTGCGCGGGAGCTTGAGAGACAAGTTGATTTAGAAAACGCGCTTCTAACGCCACTTGAGCTCCCTGGCGCTAGGCCTGCCTCGAGGCCACGGAGACCGCTGGGGCGGACAGAGTCTGTGGCCGATCTAAGCCCGTTTATGGCCCTGACCGCACGCGTTCATACGGCCGCACCTTGTTTGACTCATGACGTACAGATGGCTGATGGTTGGGTCATCGATCTTGATCAGGAAGACTGGGACATGTTGGACTGCACCGCCTGATTATCACCATTCAAACGGATTGTAGCCTTATTGTACTCTTTACTTATGCTTTCATTACAACTCTTGTTGTATTCTATCAATCAATACACTTCCCAGTCGCTTACATAATATTTCATGGTTCGTTTCAAGGCGAGTCTTTCTTGGTCCCGACTTCATTCCCGTCTTCTGAGCTCTACAGCCCTAGAACAGATGGCTGTTGGTTGAATTCCTCCCTGTCGCAAACGACAACACCGTGCACATTGCAAAACCAACCACTCTCGACGCCAAGAAGATATATAACGCGCTTAAGCATGCTGTCGTCTACCATTTCGGCGACACTGGCTGGGGTGCCCTGGGATCCTCCTTGTCCGGTAGGTCATGGTATATATGCTTTTGTGACCGATGGTCCTCATGTGCGTCAGTCAAGTATTTTTCCCCTATGACAAACATTGGTATCATCCGCGTGGCGAGGGACCAGCACAAGCTAGCCTGGGGGGCTGTGACGCTCTTG
The DNA here is from genome assembly GCA_020011035.1 of Amanita subjunquillea. Lineage (NCBI taxonomy): Eukaryota > Fungi > Basidiomycota > Agaricomycetes > Agaricales > Amanitaceae > Amanita > Amanita subjunquillea. Next base: position 365,108 of record JAEBUT010000038.1, read on the forward strand.
AACGCCGTCGAGGGGCAGACCGTCGTCCCGCACGTCGTGCACGTCTCTGGTGCGTACCCCCGGCTTCCCTCATCTCGTCATCTCGTCATCTCACCATCTCACCATCTCACCAACCTAGGTACGATTCGACATGCCCAGCTAGCCGCCATCGCACACAACCGTCACGTCGTAGCGCGGTACAGGTCATTCGCACAGACCCCAGGTATCGTGTGATGAAAGATCTTAGTGCTAGCTGATCTGACACATCCTCGGAAATTGCCAGCGGCCTATCGGGACTCACTCGAGTTGTATCTGGAGACGAGCACGACGGATATTGAGGCGCTGAGAGATTAGGCCTTAGGGTTACCTTGCTCGTCACAAACACTCTCATCACGCACATACACTGTACTTGTACGCATTCTGCATGCACCCCTCCTTCTCGTCCTCGCTGCTCGGCACACAGCTGGCGGTATCCTGGCGTCCCGCGACGCGCGCGAGATCCGCAGGCGGCTACCCGCGCCGACTCGGGGGACAGCGACAGCGACGGCGGCGGCGGTGGCGGCCCTGGCGGACTTTACGTCAAATGATTATCTCTCCCTGTCGTCCTCACCTGTAATGCGCTCCCGCTTTCTGCACAAGCTCTCTACGGCTCCGTGCGTGCTCGGATCGGGCGGGTCACGGCTTCTGATCAACGGCGACGCGCATGTGGAGTTGGAAGCCCGGCTTGCCAGGTTTTTTGGGAGCGAGGCGGCGCTGCTGCTCAATTCGGGGTTTGACGCCAACATCGCGTTCTTCGAGTGCATCCCGCAGCCGGGGGACGTGGTCGTGTACGACGAGTACGTCCATGCGTCGGTGCATGACGGGATGAGGGCGTCGCGGGTCGCGGTGGGCGACAGGATCCGGTTTGGGCACAACGATGTGGCGGATCTCAGGAGGGTCCTTGTGGACGTGCGCGAGAGGGCGGGCGGGGCAAACGTGTTCGTCGCTGTTGAGAGCGTGTATAGTATGGATGGGACGCTAGCGCCGCTGCGGGACCTGTGCGATGTGGTGGAAGAGGCGAACGGGTACGTCATCGTCGACGAGGCACATGCGACGGGGCTTTATGGGCCGCAAGGCAAGGGCAGGGTGGCGATGTTCGGGCTGGAGCAAAGGGTGCTGGCGAGGCTGTGTACGTTTGGCAAGGCGCTTGGTGTTAGCGGAGGTGACCACCCTCGTCTCTCTCACTCTCGCTCAGTGATTCGGAGTACTGACGGGTGCGCAGCGGTGTTGCTGACGAACAGGCTGATACGGGATTACATGCTCAACTATGCCAGGCCGCTGATCTACACGACGAGCATGAGCTATGCGAATGTGATCGCGGTCGACTGTTCCTTTGATCTTCTCGAAAACGGGACGGCCGAAAAGGTAGGCAGATCAGAAGTTTTAGTTTTAGTCGTGTTCGACGAACGTCTGACGGGATGCGCGCAGCTCGCGGACCAACTGTTTGGGCTCGTGGAGTACTTTCTCGCGCTGGTGCGGCCGCGGCTGCAGGGAACGGCTGCATCGGACGTGCTCTCGCTGCCGGCGCATCTCGCGCGGCTGCCCGACTCGCGCGACGACCTTGCGCCGATCATACCGCTGCACACGCGGTACCCGCGTCAGCTTTCGGCGCACCTGGCGAGGCTGGGCATGAATGCGCGGCCGATAACGTGGCCGACGGTGCCGAAGGGCAAGGATAGGGTGCGCGTGTGCATTCATGCGGGGAATACGATAGAACAGGTCAAAAATCTGGCTCATGCGGTGTCGGAATGGGCGGTGTATACGAGCGGTGTGGGCTCGGATGTGATGATGGCGAGTAAACTGTAGAGAAATAAAAGTCGAGAGATATGGCGTTTAGTTAGTAGCCCTAACTCTCGTTCACTGACTCATCTGTTCGCAGCTGCCGATTGCCAACAAAATCTGTGTGTTAATTTCTGATGACAGGGTCATGCTACGAAGCAATCAGTACCTCAGGCCTCAGGTTTAGCACCGACGATGGACGTCCAATTGATACATATCGTTCGTTGTTGGCCCAAGCGACCATGCCTCTGAAATTTAAATAGCACAAGCGCACGTGTAACGATGTCAGGACAGGGGACAGAAGCCAGCATCAAGTTGTCAATTCATTGAGTACCCCACGAGTGCATTAAAGCTTTCTACTCAACGATACGACCCGGCCAAGCTAATTCTGGCAGAACTCCAAGTCAGTACCTATTACGTATCCCTTGACCGGTGACTTCAGAGTCTTCCATAATGTTAGTCCTTCAACTAAGCAACGCCCAGTACACTAAACGGTAGAGTTGCCCAAGTTATCTAAGCTGCCGTCACTACAGGTTATTTCCGATCTCCATACGCGCAGAACGAGAACGGGTTGCGTTGAACTTTGGTGTTGGCATTGTGAGTTCAACTTTGCATTCACATCATCACTGTCAGAGCCTACTCAGGCTTCTTGGCCGCATGCTGCTTCACCGCGTTAGTAGATCCACACCCACGCGCCCTTATCAATGCTGTGTCCTTCATCTGTCAATCATACTACTCGTTCAAATCGAGCTGATCAATGCTGTGAGTTTTCCCGCCTCTTTTGACAGGGTCGTCCCGCATAATGAATATCGTGGGACATTCCTACTTATATCTACCATGAACGTGCCCCAGTGATGACCAAACTTGCGTCTATTGCGGTCATTGAGCGGCGCCTATACTACATAGAAGAGCAGCGCCACATGGCGAGCGCTGAGGACCTCGGCTTGCTCTGAACCACGCTCAGACCAATGTTGTCCGTTACATCCTTTTCTGAAGGCCAGTTCATCAGCCTTTTCAAGTCAAGCTTGGTTCCTGCGTATGTTATTCGTGCGTCATGCTCCATCTCTCCGTCACTATTCTGTGAATTGAACTGAACGTCACATCAGTCGTCGCATTGACGTGGCTTTTTTATGACTATCGTGAGTGTACTCTGTCGAGGATATGATAATAATCTTAATATCTTGCCAGTTATAACATTTGATGAGGAGGCGCGTGTCGTGCTCCCGAATATTCACATATCCTTACTAATATCTCAAAGGTTCGCTTCGTCTGGGTAAGTCGTGCATCTTCCCATCATTCCCGATAGTGACAATTAGTCTACCCAGCCTCAGCGCTGGAATCGTGGCAAGATTTCTTTCTTATTCGTACGCCCTGGTCTGCTTTCCTCAGCTCTATTCTCGACCGTTGTGCAGGTGCGATATTACACCATCGGCCTCTTGGTGTTGAACGTCGCCCAAATCCATCTTTTCACTCATCCGGGATATGCCACGAACACATCGTCAGTACTGTCATCCCTAAATCTGGGAAACGACAAACCGACTGTGACAACAGATGTGTTGCTTTCGATCTGATTCTGAGAATCATGGGCGCCATTGCGTTGTGGGCCATTGAGATTATAATACAGTTGCGGATATATGCTCTCTTTCGGTGTTCTCGCAAAGTGCGTACGACTGGCGAAAAACTAATGTCAAATGTTCAGTGACTCTGGCAGATTGCGATCTTCAATGTCGTCCTATTTTTCTGCTCGATATGTGCCTTTCTTGGAGTCACGATCTACAGTGGGATACAAAGAAAGAAGCTTATTGCTACTGCCATACATCTCCCCCTGCCTGGATGTCCAGTTATCAACGGTGGCATCCAGTGGCTGAGTGGATTCCCGGTACGCCAAAACGACAAAAAAGGTTCCCAGGTTTACCCCCTTGTCACAGCAACAATATACGAAGCGATCTTGTTCGGCTTCGCTCTGTTCAAGCACGTTCAAGGGTCTCAGAGAGGGTCTTTAAAGTCCGCAGGCATGGCGAGAAAGACGTTGACAGATATTTTGATTAATGATAATATGTGGTATTTTTTCGGGTGCGTGGCTGTCAAGCCAAGTTGCCGCCGATATTCTAACGCGACCTATTCGTCAAGGGTCGCTTTCGTCCTCATGTTTAACAATCTAATGGTGGCGGTAAGCATGTTCAAACTAACAGCACGAGTATGCGTTTGAAGTGTAGATTCCTACTAGGGGAAAACACACATACCTTGGTTCAGTTTTGGGCAAGTATCGAGTGACAAGGGTGTTCTCGTCAATGACTGAATTGGATATAGGCCGTTTTATGCTTCGTTGGGGATCATGACGAGCCGAATGATCCTGCATATGCTTAAAAGCCAAGCTTTGGACGGGGATTTGGAGGTAATCGTCGTGAACCTTAATTGGACGATGCCAGATTTCCAAGTGCGGCGTGCTTCGCAAAGACATAGGGACACGCTAGGATCATCGCCATCTAGCAACGATGTGGGTCTTGATTCTGGGCGACTGGTTCATCGGAACCAGCGCGACCGAACCTCATCTCAAGTTCGACCTTGAAACTTGGATGCATGCTGACATCATTAACCGCTCTCTAACTGACAAAACAAAACACAAAAAAGTAAATTTATCATCTACAACGCAGGTGTTATATGTATACAAAATAGGAGCAACATAAAATGAGAAAGTAGTTATCTGTGACGCTTCCGATCGTGAACAAACAAGGCCCTAGTAGTACTCCATCCAAGCCTGACATCGTGATATCTCCTACTACTACTACATCTGACTCGGAACATTTATCATGTGTTGTGTGGGTGAGAAGTGAGATGGCAGGTATTTAGCAAAGGCTAATATGTATTGGTTCTCTGGCACATCATTTGGACGGGATGGTGGGCTTACCTCTCGCCAAGCCGAGGACACTTGCGCTGTCGTCACCGATGCAGGGGTAGGGAAAGCGGAAAAAGTTGAAGGGAAGACGGGTAGCATTAACGTCAGACATTGCGAGAGAGAGAAGTAGTGGTAAGTGTCCAACGAGAGGATGTTGAGAATCGAATGCTGAACTCTCAATGCCTTTTATCTGTCAAGGCAGAACCTAAACCATGCGTCGTCCATGCGTTCCGTGCGTGTGCCCAGGCTGGAATACCTTATCAACGCGTGCCCTTTTCCGTTCTTGGCCTTTTGTGTGGGACGGCTGGAGTTTCCAACCTAGGGCCTGTCACGCTGAGACTTGGCTGGTGCGTCGTGCGCCAAGAGCTCGAGTTGATACAAATACGATTGCCTCACTATGGGCACCGTGGGACCACAAGGTTGAAACACGGACAAACAACATTGATGAATGACTTGACGTCGTTGCCGACAGCGAGGGCGAAGAGTTCGAGTATCAAGCTCAGCAGCCGAGGGCGCTGTCCTCGATTGAGACAGCAGAAACAAGAGATGGCGACAGGCCCGTCTCTCCCATCGTCACTACGAGCTTGGGCACGACGACGTCAACAAGGATGCCCGACATAGATTTCCGCAACGTCCTCAGCATTGCAGACCGCGCCAAAACGCGTCAGAGGAGTGCCAAACAACCTTTGCCAACAACACGTGGTCCTCTCCCTTTTGACCATGGCGACGACGATCCATTTAACTCGTATCTTGTGCCAGAGACCCGAGGTGGACTCGAAATTTCTCCTTCGCATTCCAAATCAAGACCAAAGCCTCGGCCAAATCGAAGCAAAGGAAATCCGTCGAAGCTTGGGACGACTCGGATTCTTTCCCTGGCATCAAGGTTGGCCATGGCTTGAATCCATTTATTCCTGCAGCAGACCCCCATACACCTGGAAGAGAGCAGCCGCCCTCACCTGCATCTCGAACGAGACCTAAACCTCGGCCTATTAAACGAATTCCGAAGCCGTCTACTACCGAGGCGGTAGAAAATCAGCAACTGACTTCACAACTATCCCTACCGGCCCCTCCCACCTCTCCACTTCCACCTTCTGACCCTCCACCTCCCACATCGACTGTGCAACAATACGTAGACGAGACGAGCGGCCTGGATATCGGTATACCACCCATCGAAACGTTGCCTGAACCCCTTCTTCGCCTTCTTCTCTGTTCAGCACAGCGGATCAGGACGCGGGCCCATCAGGGCATGCGCATATGCACGATGCAGAGGATGATCCGCTGCTTTTGGGACCACCATCGACGTTCTTTACTGGATCGTCTTCGCCCGACCTACCACCCCCTCCACCCCCTGAAAAATCAAAGGCGAAACGAGCGGATTCAATAGAGGTCATTGATCTCTGCACGGTCCCGCCCCGATCAACTGATGTACAGGTTTTGACTATGAAAAAGGCTGTCGTTGGCAGAAAGGGAAAGGAAAAGGAGAAAAGTGATGCTCGAGCTACGGAGAAGGGCAAAAGTAAGGCAAAGGGGAAGAGGAAGGCGAACGATGAAGACGAATATGGGTTTGATGTGGACGGTGAGGATGAGGAATATGACGAAGGTAGGAAGGGGAAGAAGGCGAAAGCTGTTGCTGCGAGGAAAGGAAAGGAGAAGGCAGGGAAGAAAGCTACGGCGAAGAAGAAGATCCTAGAGGTCGCGGCTGATGCTCCTCCTCCAAAACGCATAGCGAAGGCGAAGGCGAAAGAAAAGGAGAAGGAGTTTCCTGATGGTGTAGCTCGTGAGGACGGCGCTGTGGATCAGGTTGCAGGTCCTCAACGACGGTCGCGGATAATACAGGCGAACGAAGAGTGTCTCTCAGTCCCGTGCCAGATTCGGAAGGTGAGGATATGTTGGATGTCGACGCCACTCGATCAGAGAAGACAGAGGCTGCGCCCACATCTTCTGGGAGCAAAAGACAGAGAAAGATTGTCGAGCACGAGAGAGACGAGGCGGATGAGAGGGAGGAAGAAAGCATCAGCCCCAAAAAGAAAGCAAGAACGAGGGTCGAGAGCCAAGCTAAGACGGAGAAGACTGGCACACGGCTCGTAGGAAAGAAGAATCAGAATGGAAAAGGTGGCGTCAAAGGAAAGAGGGTGGTTGCATCGGATGACGACGACGATATTCGTGATGACTACCTGATAGCCAAGCCGTCAAAGAAGAAATCTGCGACTGTCCTTTCGAGTGATGAGGATGGAGACATTGAAGTTGAATCGTTCAAGGTATTTGGTTGTCTTCGACGGGAGACGTCGAGTGTGTTTACGTTATTGCCAGGAAAATGTACATCCTCAAATTAGTGGCAGTGGAAGCTCCTCTTCAAGTGGCACAAAACCGAAGCCGCCTCCTCCAAGATACTCTTCTCCCATCCCGCGTACTGACAACGACGTAAACTCCACACCGGCCTCCACTAGTCTCACCTCACGTTACACCATCGCTCCAAAAACGAAATCAACACCCATAAGCGAGTTAATAAGACGAGTCAACTCGCTCCCTCATTCACCATTTTCTTCTGGTTCTCCAGCTGGCAAAGGAGGGAGCAAATCCACGCCTATGCAATCTGGCTTACGCGTAGCCCCGAGAATAGCGTATTCGCCGTATCTCAAGTCATCCCGGTCGTTCCTTTCCAGGATTGCCCCGCTTCATCCTAACCGGCGCACGCCGCCTCCACCTCCACCTCCACCTCCTCCACGGAAAAAGTCGAAAAAGGAGATAGAAAGGGAGGAGCGATGGGAGGATGAGCTAATAGATGGTGTGGGTGGTCCTGCAGCGTGGAGTTGTTTGCCGGAGGAAGATCGGAAGGAGATGAGGAAGGCCAAGTGGGCAATGGAGATGGGTGACGTGGATGGGTGATGGGTAATTGGGGTTGTTAGGTTCGTGTCAGACCCCGTTCTTTGATGATGGGCGTTTGGGCTAGAGATGTGTAGTTATAACTCTAGATGCGGTTGTGCTTTCTGGGTTGTGGCAGACGTGTACATGGGAATTGGTCGGTCGATGCAACTCCCTGTCCAAATTGTATTCAAACCATCAGACCCATGCAAACCAAGTTTTCCGAGCATGAGCTGTATCGAATTCAAAATCTCGTTCAGTTATATATAGGTCGAGAATGACCATTGCGCACGCTCGGCTGTGAGTTGACGACGAGACAGCATCAGTATCATCCCTGCCCTGCGTTCCTGTGCGTTCCTGTGCGTACTTGAATCAGGTCGCCGTAACCAGTGGTTGTCCTGCTGACTTGCATCATGCATCATGTTTCCAGGCGGCTTTACCGTTTGATGTCATTGACCCAATTTAAACGGGTCCAGCGGGCCCGTTGGACTCACAGAGCAATTTCAATGCTCAAACAAATACTGCCAGGTATAGTACAGCGCAGTATTCGACAACCGTCCCTGTCCACATCAAGTCTCAACGAAGTTGGAAAATGTGAACCTCTTGTGGTAGACTCCTGGCCGGCGCTGGAAGACCGGATGTATATGGCGCCATTTTCTTGAGTAATGTTTCTGCTCCGAATTCTGCATATGTAAGTACTGATCAGTACAACGTTCCCTCGGTGAGCAAGCAAATACCAAACATCCATATTCATTCACAGGTGATCTTGGTGTCCAAGACCATACGTTTTATGATGCCTTCAACCAAGCACGTCGATGATACTGATAATTGATATCGGTATTTGATGCGTCCGTTATGTTCCTGGATTGCTTCAACACAGGCTCGCTAACGTACTCGTGATATTCGCGATTCCCGATACCAGGGACCTGTCAGAGTCCATGATGGCCATGATCCCACATCATGTTGTTGGGCATGCAGGAAGCCATCTTGCCACCGGTAAACCCGAATCCACATTGTGGAGGCTTCACATAAAATCCTGTTCTCGCCCTGCTGAACCTTCAGCGCAGGGCACTCACCTCAGCGTGCTGGTCACTTGAGGCTCCGTTCCCCCATCATCGACATCATTCAACTTGCTTGAAATCATATCATGGTTAAATACACCATTGCTACTTCTCTTGCGTTCGTTCAACTGGCCATGGTGGCTCAGACATCCTTTGGCCTTCCCGTCGAGTGCGTCACTGTCGTCCCGTATGAAACCTAATATGCTGATTTGCTACTGCCAGCTCTAAGAATGGGCTGCAATCGCGTTCAATACCTGATCAGGACATCCAACAGTAAGATCGGCGAATTTATAACATACAATTGTTGGTGCTGAGTCCATGCCAAGACTCGATCAACGCGACTTGACAGAGTTGAACAAACGAGAACCCATTATACCACTTCTGCTAATTGGGGGGGGGGCCTACTTATTGTATCGCCATCACAAAAAGAAAAAGCAAAAACAGCAAGAAGCGCAAAACCAATCCAATAATCAGCGGCGGTGTGTTTAGTCGACGTCGTATCCAGGATCTAAGAATAATTAGCTAACTGGATGGCAGTGGTCTGCATGATATCGACCTCGATAAGCGCGATTGGGATGAGTTTGAGAAGCGCTACTTGGAGAACTTGGTGAAGCGTGATTGGGACGATTATGAATTAGAGCCACGGGACTATCTTGACGAATTGAACGAGCTTAATTAAACCGCATAAATAAATGTTCTGCCAACACTCAGCCAAATGAGCCAAAACTACGATTGACGGTTTTTGAAATGGTGGCGTATGGTGAAAGACAACAGCAAGGATGTCAATGATATCGCTAATTGTCCCAACTCCCGGTTAGTTCGCACGTTCATTATTGTGGGACAACTTCAATACCCCTGAGGGTTGTATCCCGTACGTTCGCATCACCCTGAAAATTTTATCCTCTAGATCAGAGTCAAGGTATTTTGGGGGCAGCGTAGGACCAACGTGCTCCTTCATCCAGCTGGAGTCCACTGGCATGACCGCTTGGTCTGTCGTCCAAAGGCCCCGACACACGATCGGTGTTTTGAATTACTGAGACTGCCCTATCAAGCCTTCACGTAGGGCCCAAGGTCATTCCATCAGAAATGGTGAAATCGCCGCGGGCGAATCAGACCCATTGAGCTAACAGACCTTCAGGTATACGCTATTCTGAGAGTTTTAATGTGGCATGACCAGCGGCATTCACAGGTCACCGGTCATTCACGTCATCATAGATGATTCGACCAACCGATCCTGTGAACGCCGAAATTTTATCTATCGTTTTTCTCAACCCAGATTTTCACCCCACCCGGCTTAAGAAGCATGTATAGTGAAGAAACTTGTAACGAGCAACACACAATAACGAGCGAATTTCATGAGAGCAAAACCAAGAAGCCTACGCCCTTACCTTTGGCGCAACTTTCGATCGTGTATCTAATCCAATTCGCAGAACCGATAACAGCTACCATTATCTATCCGTTCATTAACCAGTTTGTTCGAGAGACTGGTGTCACTGGGGGCGATGAACGTACAACTGGCTATTTTGCTGGCATCATTGTACGTGGTTCCTTCACGAGTTATTTCCCGTGCATTTGATCGATATGATCTTTTAGGAATCCACTTTCTTCCTCTCAGAAGCCTTGACTGTCGTTTTCTGGGGTATGGCGTCTGACCGATTTGGACGTCGACCGGTTTTACTATTAGGACCACTCGGACTGTCACTTGTCATGATCGGATTTGGAATGTCGACGGAATTCTCGTGGCTCGTCATTTTCAGAACTTTACAAGGCACGCTCAACGGAAATATCGGTATTTTGTGACGGTATCACATGTCATTCTTGACCTGACATGGATCAACAGGCGTTTCCAAGGCAGTGATAGGCGAGGCAAGTCGCATTCTCATATATTTGTGCTAAGATTTATGAGCATGCCAGTTGACGGATTCCACCAATATGGCAGATGCCTTTGCCGTTATCTCCCTGATGTGGTGTACGGGAGTGACAATCGCGTAAATGTTCTGTACATTATCCAAGGAGAGCTCAGGCCAATGTTCTACGTAGCCCGTTCCTCGGTGGACTATTATCGCGGCCGGCGGAACGATGGCCAGACACTTTGGGAAGGCTGGAATACCTGAGAAATCACCCATTTTTCCTGCCATGCCTGGCTGCGTCGGTGGTCTCCTTCTTTTCATTCTTGGCGGGCTTCGTTGCACTCAAAGAGGTAATCTAGTCATCAGTTAAACGGACGACATTATGACTGTAAATGCAGACTTCATCCACGGCCATATTGCAACAGGAAAGGGAAAGGAACGTCAAATTAGCTTCGCAGACGCCGCTTCTACTTGGCAAAGATGCGGTTAACTACGGGACTAACAAAACTCAACTCGCAGGCCTATCTCAGGACGTTGAGGGTGGACAGAATCCGGCACATGCCAAAGATCACGAAAAACCGAGTTTACGAGCTCTACTAACGTCAGAAGCAATCGCTCTTCTCATCAATTACAGTCTCTTCACTTTCTTGGAAATGTCCACTCAAGTACTGCTACCTCTAGTGTGGTCTACATCCGTTGAGCATGGGGGCCTCGGATTTTCGCCATATAGAATAGGAATGACGCTGGGAGCATACGGTATCTTCAGTACCTTGATTCAGATTATCTTCCTTGGCCGGGTCATCAGGTGGTATGGTCCACGAGAGTATACATCTTCGCCTTTTCGTGTCTGCTCCTGTCCTTCTCATGCTACCCGATTGCGGGCTTCTTCGCTCGGCGCGCAGGAGGCGCCGACTGGACGGTGTGGTGTATTATCATCATCCAGCTCTTGGGACACATCACGATACCTGCAGCGTATGGTAAGTCATGCCTTTCGTGATAATTCTTGACATGCCTCATTGTTGGGTTTCAGGCGCTGTGCAAGTCATGGTGCAAGGTGTCGCTCCTAGCAAGTCGGCTCTTGGTGCGATGAATGGCATGGCTCAAGCTGTAGCGTGTTCTTCAAGATCCTTCGCACCATCAATTGCGTCTTCCTTGCATGCCATTTCGTTGCAGCACCGCTTGGCTGGGGGCAACGCGGTTTACTATATTTTGCTAGCCATGGTCGCGATGGGTATCAGACTCGCCGTTGCATTGCCGAGGAAATTTCACTTTCAGTAGGGCACTGGTGAAGTCGGCTGAGGACGGGTTGAGCGCTTTGGCACAGGATTAAAATTGTTTGAATTTGAATGGCAATTAGTATTTGAAATTGTATATCGTGGATGACGTAAATAATACTTTATTCACACGCCGTCATGGCTGGCGCAAATTATATGGGCGGGAAGAGGTTCGACAGGACGTTTTACCCTCAAGAGACTGCACTCACCTGCACAGGAACACCGTCAAGTTAAAATTGAAAGATGCCACTGGTCGCGCGCAGAAAGGGTTCTTTGGTCGTCAGCGGTTGGAGATGCTTTCCAAGGGTTTAATTCCAAACCACAAAGCTAGCAAGAATGACATTCCTGGGAACAGTAAACGCTCAGAAATCACTTTGTCTCATGCTAAACTCAATGTCGAATGCGCAAGCGATGGAGCTACAAACTGTAACCAAGCCTTCGAACGACCACGTATCCGAGTCGATAATGTTCAGGACTGCTCGTCTGTTTCAGCGCGTGACATTCCTCAACGTATATGGCCATGTATGCGTATTCAATTATCACCTGACCTATCTTTTAGCCAATGCTCCGCTACGATCTATCTGCGACCGCATCCTTGCCATCTCAGACCTTGCTGGATTGCATCGCTACAAAATGCCTTGCGGAAATGAGAGCTCCTTTACCAAGTTACCCGGACGAACAAGTCTCAAGGAGCCTTTGATTGACACCGACCTGGCGCAAGGTAGTTGTTCTACTAGGTTATCTCCTTATTCCTTGTCCTCCTTCACTACTTATTCAATGCTTGTCAGTCGACGTCTATTATCAGCAATTCCTCTGATCACTCGCTTTGGTCTTGGAATATGGGCGATATTGTGGACGAACACATTCAAGAGGCTGGCTCCGCTAATATGAGTCTGCATTTTCTCTTCGTAGCGCTCCTTGATGACCCAAATAATTGCTTGACTAGATGATGAATGCAGCTTTCGAGATGAAATTGAAGCTTCACCTCCATGCACACCTATTTTAAGGCGCAGGATCAACAGAGGGATGCCACTATTGTATCGTACGCCGAGCGCAATATCTGCGAGTTGGCATGAGGCGAATAGAAGTACCAACTCGTCACCACTTCTGAGTTATCTCGGAGAAGATGAAGGCGTACACGTGCAGAGCTATATGCTGTATGATAGCAATGTGGAAACGTTTGACACCAGAGGTTTCTCTACGCCGAAGAGCGGTTCATGTAGCAACGTATTTGTTGATCCCAAAGCCTGTCGGTGGACACATCACCTTTTACATGGACAGAAACTCCGCAAGCATCTCTCTATGCTGAAGCATCGTATCAGGAATCGGCCGGGTCGGGTCAATCGTTTAGTCGAAATAAAGAATTATTAACACAGCTTCCCGGATGTATCTTTGATTACGAAGACCCTTGGGATGCCATTGGAATGATTATGGGACTACCGCGTAACGATGCGAAGAAAAGACTTTAGAAGAGGAAATGGCGACTCTAGGCGCTACCGGACATGGTATTGTTATTTCTGACGAGGCTGTCCAGGCAGATACCGTCGTCGAGAGCTATTCGGACGAGACAGGCTCCACATTGTTCAGTTCCGACGGGTTACATATTGCGCAAGATTCCCGTTGTTCTCGTATCACCTGGCATCAAACGTGTGAATGCCCGAAAGATCCGGGATTTGACGAAATTGGCGTCACATGTATGCCAAGAAGCGGCGAGCCATGCTCTGATGTTATTGACTCTGATGTGGACCGTTTCCCCGTTCCTTCATCTCGCGGGTCGCCAAGCAACCAATTAACATCTTCTGTAAACATGGAACAAAAAGTGCTTTACACCGAGGACGCCCCTGCTTACAGACATTCACCTCCGCTGCCAAGCACGGAAGCTGTGAAATACAATGACTACCTGATGGAACGTGGGATAGCGGAAAACGAGCCAAATTATGACATCCTTTCAAAAACTGCCTCGCTTTCTCAGACCGACAGGCCAATTCTCGACCTATTGAACCCAATGGAAGTTACTATGAATTATGTTTATTTTCTGACGACTCTGGCGACGATAGTGCTTAAGGATTGCCACCTCCCGAACGAGCCGATCGTTTTGGAAAGAGAAAGGTTTCAACCAAAATTTGATGCCACGTGGGGGAAAAACACAGTTACCAGTCTCGAATGCATATTGACCGCGACGCGACCAAACAATACATGCGAGAAAGGAAGGGCACCAATGAATTTACTTTCTGGGAGAATACCAATATGCGTTGATACGTAGCACCGCTGGGGTGTTAACAGAATAAATCACGAGCGCACATGATATTTCCCAATTCGAAGAGCGCTGACCAGTCTCATCGCGACACAGTCATTGTCGTATGTCAATGATATGGATTGGAATTGGACTCGTGGCTTGTGGTAAATTTCTTTGAAGCAAAACCCCTACGACAGGGAGTCTACCAGACGTACGCATAAGTAGGGAAAGTTATTGCGACGTACAGACTTCTACTGATGGATTGGCTTATGGATACTTGCCATGCTTAATCGTTCCAACGGGCACGTTGAGACGCTCACAGTTGTCGTTGGCAAGGGCCATTATCATTTTGTGTGAGCGCAACGGCAAACAACGCCAGTAAAACTGAGTGAGTGCGAGCGTCTGCATAAATACCTGCTGGCGCCTGACTGACCCCCCAGCCAATCGACTTCAATTGACTCATCTCATCGTGGACTTCTGTTGCACTCCTCCAGCTGGCCATGTTCACCCGGACATCGGTGCCCTTCAATTGAGTGCGTATCTTCCTCATCCTTAACTCCGTGCTCCAAGCAAAGGCCAGACGATCAGTATGTGTCCGACAATAGCGAGCGTGTGTAATAACTGGCGAAGTTGTGCGGGCATCTAAGACTCTAACGGCATGGTAGGGGCTCAGCGGCCGCCAGCTCCGCTTTTCTCCCGCATCAAACGTATGATCCCCCTGCCAGCAGCTTCTAACCTGCTTTGCCCAGACCGAGGTCATCAGCATCACTGCCTTCTGCTGATGGTGGACTGGCCAACGGATACCGGCCATCCTTAATTATTAACGGGCAAATTGAGACGCTCTCACAGTTGTCGTCGGCAAGGAGTCGCGACGATATGGCCATTATCATTTTGTGTGAGCGCAACGGCGCCAAGATCAGTTTCTATATGACCAACTGATGTTGATGCCGGTAAACCCGAGTTGGCACAACCATCTGCATAAAAACTGCTGGCGCCTGGGTTACTCCCGGCGCAGTGCACTCCTCTAACTCAACGTGCTGGTCACTTTGAGAACCCGTTCTTTCAAATCGTTTCAATCGACTTTTACTATGGTTAAATACACCGTCGCTGCTTCTGTTGCACTCGTCCAGATGGCCATGTTCGCACGGACATCGGTTGCCCTTCCAATGGAGTGAGTATCTTCGTAATGCGCAACAGCTGTAGCTAACATTCTTTACAAAGGCAACAAAGACGGTACACCTTTCAATGTTCTACAATGCAACTTTGTTTTGACATGGTGATAGTGATCTGTCTGACCTCGACGCGCGTGATTGGAAAGAATTCGTGAAGCGCTACATCAATGACGAATTGGATAGACGGGAAGATCTTGTATCTTTGGCGAAGACAGTTCAGGATAAAGGCCATCAAATCCATGCTGTTTTCAGTTCGACCAAAACACCACCTGCAGATCCACAACAGAATCGACGGTATGTCGTCCAGCCTCATACCTTGCAGCATGTTTTTAAACAAGATGGCTAGTGACCTGTCTGACCTCTATGAGCGTGGCTGGGATGAATATGAGAAACGCAGCTTCAATGACATTGAGGAACGTGATTGGAACGAGTTTCAGGAGCGTGACTGGGACGACGATGAAATGGAAGCACGGGGGTTGGACTTTGATGAGCTTGACGAGCTTGATTAGACAACCTGTATACTGTATCATCATCCTTCGGACATTCTTGTCATAGTCCGAATGATGCTGGAAGTCTCCTTTTCATGACGATGGTGTCGTCTTCTGTCACAAGTCTCACTTGCGATCACATTGGTAGTTGTCGTGTCCAACTCGGTCGCGTTAATGACCAACTGGAACCCGACATAATCCAAGTCATTCTTACGCATAGAACCAACTGGGTTTCAGATTCCACTGGCGAAGTTGTGCGAGCCTTGACTCAAGGCCCACCCGCGCGCCATACTAATCAACTGGTCGCCGGCCACTGTGCCGCCATTGCCTCTGCCTCTTGGCGACCGTCCAGCTCACGATCCTCTCCCGCTCCAAATACGTCGCCTCTGTTCTCGTGAGGAGTGAGTACAGGAGCAGCTGTCCGTCCTGAACATCCTGCTTGAGAGTTTGAAAGATGGTAAGGGACATGCTCGATACAAGAGTTGGATAAGAAAGTTTTTGACACTGAGTTGTGATATTCATGCATGTCAGATAAGGTGGTGATTCTGGTGCTCCCGGCTGCAGTGCCTTGCTCAAGTCTAACTGCACGTAAGCGGGATGTGCCTCTGTTACACTACTCACAGCAGCCTCAGAAGTGCGGTCCATGGCATACAAGGACAAAATGCACTCCTTACCCTCTTTGCTGGTGACTCGACCACCCCAACCGACTGCTCGCGACTTCAACTCTGACTTGTCCCCCTATTAACACGGAAAAGCACCTATATCACCTTCTGTGCCAGCTCCGCCACTCAAAGACACCAATCCTGCCTCATTCGCTGCTCTGAAGCATCGACGTGCTTCCATCCACGTAGTTTCATGTAAGGACTGATGAATTTCTGTCAGGAACCGGAGGATAATACCCACCAAAATAATTGCATCAGCAACGATGCTTTATTGAATGTGTTTTTCGTTCATTGTTTATCTATTCTAATCTATTACAGATCAAAATGAAGCAAAAATTAATTGAAGGGGACAGACGGGGTGGGGCGAGGCGGACGGGGAAGCGGATGAGCGGAAATGGTCGGACTGAGGACACCATCAGTGGTAGCAGCCTTCTGCTGATGATGGACTGGCTTACGGCGACCGGCCATCTTTACAACGTTGAGACGCTCTCGGCTAGGAGTCGCGACGATATGACCATTATCATTTTGTGTGAGCGCAACGGCATCAAGATCAGTTTCTATATGACCAACTGATGTTGACGCCGGTAAACCCGAGTGGGCACGACCGTCTCCATAAAACCTGCTGGCGCCTGGCTGACCCCAGCGCAGTGCACTCCTCCCAACTCAACGTGCTGGTCACTTTGAGAATCCGTTCCTTCAAATCATTTCAATCGACTATTACTCAACTCAACTCAACAACTCATTATGGTTAAATACACCGTCGCTGCTTCTGTTGCACTCGTCCAGATGGCCATGATCGCACGGACATCGGTTGCCCTTCCAATTGAGTGCGTATATTCGTCACCCTTAGCCTGAGATCGCCTCATGTTTATCATGCTAGATACCCCGAGGAGCTGGAATCTCGAGCAATCTCTAACCCCAACGGTCAACAGTAAGATCCACATTTCATGTCAAATGCCACCATCATGATATCGACACATTGTGTATAGGCTCGCCGAACGTGAACTTGAACCGAGACTCATTGGAACACTCGCGGTAGGAGCATTGGCCTATCATGAGTACAACGAACACGAGAAAAAGAAAGACGATGACCAGTGCGTATTCCACTACACATTAATGCACAACAGCTGTAGCTAACATTCTTCACAAAGGCAAGGAAAACGGTATACCTTTCAATGTTCCACAAAGCAGCTTTGTTTTGACATGGTGATAGTGATCTGTCTGACCTCGACGCTCGCGATTGGAAAGAATTCGTGAAGCGCTACGTCAATGACGAATTGGATAAACGGATGGATCCCCAGGCCGCGATATCGGCAGCCAAACAACTCCACGCGGCTATTACGTCCTCTTCAGCTCCACATACAGATCAACAACAGAACCGACGGTATGTCGTCCAGCCTCATACCTTGCAGCATGTTTTTGAAACAAGATGGCTAGTGACCTGTCTGACCTCTATAAGCGTGACTGGGATGAATATGAGAAGCGCAGTTTCAATGACATTGGGGAACGTGATTGGAACGAGTTTCAGGAACGTGACTGGGACGACTATGAATTGGAAGCACGGGGGTTGGACTTTGATGAGCTTGACGAGCTTGATTAGACAGCCTGTACCTGTACCTGAATAATGCCCCTTCGTTGTCCCCGCCCCTGGCCCAGCATCCCCGAGCCTTTCGAATTTCCAAGACGACCAGTATGTCACATGCCTTGTGCCTTTGACATCGGCGGTATCCACTTTACAAATGTAGTGTAAGAATCAGCTGATCTCGGCCAAGATCATTGTCAGACATGGCCAGGGATTAGTCTAGGAAGTAACGGAAGTAAAAGTACTAAGGCGGTCGTCACGACCTGTTGACCACCAAAACTGGGCTGGAAGTGGAATGGGCATCGAGAACGCAAGATACATAGTACTGCTGATCGGCCGACCAGTCAGAGGGCTAGCGATAGAGTGGCACGAAAAGATTCTGTCTTTGTTCCTGCTGCAATACACTTAAGCTTCAATCGCCGAACATTTTGGTTGATGGCTAGGCAAGTGGCTGTATTCTAGTATCCCATCAGACCGGAAACCCCAGAAAAACAAGCACAGGCTTCTGGCTCCTTGTCGGAGTGGTCCGAACTCTGTTTGACATCAGGTATTTGGGGCTATTTCCTGTGCTGTTAACAACTAGCATCAGATCACGACTTTTGGACTTGTTACGGGTGCTATAGCGGTAGGAGTCATCAGCAAGAAATAATATGATCATCACCAAAAAAAACAGAAGCACAAGCATCTAACACCCCCCACAAAGCGGAAGTGAACGACGGTATACTTTTCAATGTTCCACATGGCAGCTGTTTATTGATAGTGACCTGTCTGAGCTCGGCGACATATCAGATAGACGAAAATGGCGCACCATACGAGCAAGCCAATGAGAAAGTCCCGAGTACACACAAGCCCTCGAATGGTCGACGGTATGTCTTCCGCCCTTGCGTCTTGCAGCATGTTTTTAAACATGGTAGTGACCTGTATAATGCCCCATGTGCGCCATTTGCATTGGTTATCGGCCTTTCCGGTGGTAGTATCGCCAACTTTACGAACGTAGGCTCTGCTGATCTCGATCTTTGTTCTTTGTCTTTGCAACATTAACTCAAGTGGCTGTATTCTCTCATACGCAAACATTACCTGGAACCCGTTGGCGAACCCGTGCATCATGATCATCTGATTAGGAGCAGAACGACATAAGATCAGATCCAACTGATACTGATGCCTGTAAACCCGAGTGGGCACAAGCCCCTGCATAAAAACCTGCTGGCGCCTTGGCTGACCCCCAGCGCAGTGCACTCTTCCTAACTCAACGTGCTGGTCACTTTGAAAACCCATCCCTCAAATCATTTACATAATTGAATCATCTCATCATGGTTAAATACACCGCCGCTGCTTCTGTTGCACTTCTCCAGCTGGTCACGTTTGCCCGGACATCGGTTGCCCTTCCAATTGAGTACGCATATTCGTCACCCTTATCTGAGATCGCCTCATGTTTACCCACACCAGATACCCCGAAGTAGAATCTCGAGCAATCTCTAATCCCGATCATCAACAGTAAGATCTGGCACATTTCTTGTCAAATGCGATCATAATATCGGCGCATTGTCCATAGGCTCGCTGAACGTGAGGTTAGCAAGAAAGGACTCCTCGCGACTGTGGTAGGAGCAGGACTCCTCGCGTATGGTGCTTCGACAATGATAAATAAACACAATGCACAAGGGTCACAGGGTGGTCAAAAAGCAGATCCGCCTGCTAGGTACGGTGTTCCACTACACATGATGACAACGGTTGTGGCTAACGTCCTTCACAAAGCGGAACTGAACGACGGTATACCTTTCAATGTTCCACATGGCACCTTTTTGACATGGTGATAGTGACCTGTCTGAGCTCGACGCGCGCGATTGGGAAGACACCGAGAAGCGCTACTACAACGACGTATTGGATAGACGAGACGGCGCACGTGACTGGGATAAATATGAGAAGCGCAGCTTTGGTGAGTTTGAAGAACGTGATCGGGACGACTATGAATTGGAAGCACGAGGGTTGGACTTTGACGAGCTTGACGAGCTTGATTAGACATCCTGTTTCGCACCTGACTAGGCCTGACCTGCCAATCGAACATTTTGTTACCGAGCGTGACTAGGACGACTAGTATGAAATGTAAGTACGGGGAGTTGGACTTTGTACCCGTTTTGGTTTCTCTCACTCCCGGGCCTTCTGGAATCCCCTCAAGTGCCTGGTAGACTGGACGAGACGAGACAGCGATTGCGAGGAGGGCCGCGGCGCAGACAGTGGCGAGGAGAGAGTGACCGGTGGAGATTGTTTGGGCGAGGAGAGAGTGGCGGAAGGAGGCACTGCCAGGGAGGTTGCTGGAGCAAGAGATGGGACGACGTTGGACATCAAAAGGCTGTTGTGAAGCGCGCGGCGCTCACACTCTTTTCCAGTGCACTACATTATCCAGTTCACCTTCCCCATGCAACTGCCATGCAGTGTGCTCTTATCACGCTTCAAGGTATCTCACTCTGTGCTCGCTCTTGCCACATATTAATTATTGGTACTAATAGAAATGTTACATATAAAGTTGCCGTTAATTACTTATCCTTTCGGCCTTTCATCGGTCGAAGTGCCATAGTGACCTTGTGGGGGTGGTAGGCTCTGGTCTCTTTCGCAGCTGGAATAAAAGCCATATTGAAGGCGATTGTCACGAGAATTAACATAGGAGTGAGAAAGAGTTGATTTTACGTTGGGACCTGCGACCTAAACTCATGTCGACCGCCAAAACTGGGCCGGTTCAGGAATCTGCGTGGGCATCAAGAACACAAGATAGTCTTAGCCCACCCTGCCGACAGCTCTAGTTCAGCTTCAAAGACATTTCGATGCCGACGGTTACTGATTATACCAGTATCCACGGCTGGGGTGGCCGTGTATCTTACTGGGCATACAACCTGTAATCTAGTCCCGGAAACCCAGAAAACTTGCCTGGGAGGTAGTCTGACACAAACGCAAACGTTTCTGGTTACACCCAAATTCCGGAACTTGGAGATGCGAGTCCGGATAAACAACGACCCGTCCGGATAAAAAGCGGCAATTACTTCCGAGGCACTTGGGGCAATTTCGTGGGGTCATGCTACATGTGCTCCTGGCGACTGTGAGCACAACGACATCAGATTAGGTTTATTGGTGCCGGTAAACCCGAGTGGTCACAAGCCTTCTGTATAAAAACCTGCTGGCGCCTTGGCTGACCCCCCAGCGCAGTGCACTCATCCTACTCAACGTGCTGGTCACTTGAGAATTCTTTCCCTCAAATATTTCAATCGACTTGACATAATCGACTCATCTCATCATGGTTAAATACACCATTGCTGCTTCTGTTACACTCCTCCAGTTGGCCATGTTCACTCGGACATTGGTTGCCCTTCCAATTGAGTGCGTATATTCGTCATCCTTACCTGAGATTGCCTGATGTTTCATCATGCTAGATACCCCGAAGAGCTGGAATCTCGAGCAATCTCTAATCCCAATGATCAACAGTAAGATCCACATCTGTTGTCATGATCATGATATAGCTCATTGTCTATAGGCTCGTCGAACGTGATGACATGGAGCTTGAAGCGAGAGACTGGAAAGCAGCTGGGATTATCGGTTTAGGAGCGCTAGGAACAATTGCGGCCCTTAGTGCGTACAAGCATCACAAGAAGAATCAAAAAGCGCAACAGGATGCACAAGGATCGAGTAGTAAAGATCCACCAACTCAAACGGATCAAGCAATACCGGGTCAAAAAACTATAGAACCGCCTCCTATGTATGGTGTTCCACTACACATGATGACAACGGTTGTGGCTAACGTCCTTCACAAAGCGGAAGTGGTCCTTCACAAAGCGGAAGTGAACGACGGTATACCTTTCAATGTTCCACATGGCACCTTTTTGACATGGTGATAGTGACCTGTCTGAGCTCTACGCGCGCGATTGGGAAGACATCGCGAAGCGTTACAACGACGTATTGGATAGACGAGATGGCGCATTGAAAGTTCAGGGTACAGGACTGCCCTCGAATGGTCGACGGTATGTCCCCATCCTTGTGCCTTGCAACATGTTTTAAATATGGTGGTAGTGACCTATCTGATCTCTATGAGCGTGATTGGGATGAATATGAGAAGCGCAGCTTCGATGAGTTTGAAGAACGTGATTGGGACGACTATGAATTGGAAGCACGAGGGTTGGACTTCGACGAGCTTGACGAGCTTGATTAGACACCCTGTTTAGCATCTCACCTGCGCCAATTAAACTCTGCGTTGCCCAGTTTCAGGAGCTTGACTGGGACGATTAGTATGAAATGGACCTTGATGAGCTTGAGGAGCTTGATTAGACAACCTGATACAGACGGTGTGGGCAGTTGTTTCGCGAAACATAACAGTAGGCCATTACCAAGGTAACGGCTAACGGAGTTTCGACCACCAAGACTAGTTGGTTCAGGAATCTGCCTGGGCATCAAAAACACAAGATAGTCCGATTAGCTGACCCTGCCGACAGCTCTAGTTCCGTTAAAATCCTCACGTCGAGGTCCGAAGCCAGAGAGAACGATAGAGTGGCACGAAAAGATTTTTGTGTCTTTGTTCTGCAGATCTGGCACATTTCTGTGTGTGGGTGCCACATTTCTCACGGGGCATACAACCTGTCAGTATTCTAGTCCCGGAAACACAGAAAACTTGGCTGGGTGTAATTCTGACACATTTCTGGCTACACCCTAAATGCCGGAGCTTGGAGAGGTGAGTCCGGATAAAAACTTTTTTCCAAGGCATTTGGGGCTTTTACTTAATGCACATGTACTCCTGGCGACTGTGAGCACAACGACATCAAATTAGGTTTATTGGCGCCGGGAAACCCGAGTGGGCACAAGCCTTCTGCATAAAAACTTATTGGCGCTTTGGCTGACCCCCCAGCGCAGTGCACTCATCCTACTCAACGTGCTGGTCACTTGAGAATCCTTTCCCTCAAATCATTCAATCGACTTGACATAATCGACCCATCTCACCATGGTTAAATACACCGTCGCTGCTTCTGTTACACTCCTCCAGCTGGCCATGTTTGCGCAAACATCGGTTGCTCTTCCGATTGAGTGCGTATATTCCGTCACCCTTACCTGAGACCGCCTTTTGTGTACCATGCTAGATACCCCGAAGAGCTGGAATCTCGAGCAATCTCTAATCCCAATGATCAACAGTAAGATTCACATTTCTTGTCAAATGCCATGACCATGATAACGGCCCATTGTCTATAGGCTCGCCGAACGTGATGGCACGGAACTTGAAGCGAGATTCCACGTCGGTCTTGCACTTGCGGGCGCAGCAGCAGTAGTGGCTGGCGCAGCAGTTCTCCACCACGCATTTAAAAACAAGGACGAGGCTGCCACACCGACACCGACACCAACACTAACGACGCCGCTAGCACCGGCACCGACTACGTACGGTATTTCACTACACATGATGAGCAACAGTTGTAGCTAACATCCTTCACAAAACGAAAGTGCACGACGGTATACCTTTCAATGTTCCACATAGCAGCTTTTTGACATGATGGTAGTGACCTGTCTGAGCTCGGCGCGCGTGATCGGGAAGACATCGCGAAGCGGTACTTCGACGACGTATTGGATAGACGAAATGGCGCACCATACGAGCAAGCCAATGAGAAAGTCCGCACACACAAGCACTCGAATGATCGACGGTATGTCTTTCACTCTTGCGCCTTGCAGCATGTTTTTAAACATGGTGGTAGTGACCTCCCTGACCTCTATACGCGTGGCTGGGATGAATATGAGAAGCGCAGCTTCGATGAGTTTGAAGAACGTGATTGGGACGACTATGAATTGGAAGCACGAGGGTTGGACTTTGACGAGCTTGATTAGACAACCTGTTTAGCATCTCACATACGCCAATCGAACTTTTGTTAAATTTTGTTAAAGTGATACTGCAACCAGGTGCTCATGTTAAGGCATTGTGTATACCGCCGCGTCGTGTTTTAGGACGGCGCCCGCGAAACCCGGAAATAAGTGTCCCAACTGAACGACGCTCCGAGCGGGGCTGGCACACTCATTATTGTCGTTCTCGACAACAACCATGGCAACTCAGGTTTCTTATTTTAAATTCTACATTCAGGGGGGTCTTGGTTATGCTTCATCACCACGCCAAAGATGCATTCGGACCATGTAACCTGTTGTAATACTTTTGCGTTTCAATGGGCATGGTACGCCTTGTCTTGTGTTAGGACGTTGCCCGCGTAGCCCGAAAAAAAGTATTCCCCAATTGCGTTGGGCTAGTGTACCTATGACTATATACCAGTTCCAGTCATAGGTCCCTAGGACCGTAAATTGGAATCGGGCCCAACAACGGTTTGCTTAGCCTTCTTGAGTATCGCAACGGTAGCATCTGATATTCCTAGATGCGCCTTGACCACTTCAGGCGGTGTCAGTGCCAGCCACTGTCGGACAAATCAAATCTATTTGGGGGATAAACGGTTGTCCACAAGTCACCTGATTAAGACTAATATCTTGAAAGACGTCTAATGGTACAACATTGACGTCAAGTGACACTTTATAGTTGTTGTCGTACGCACTAGATTTGAAAATCTCCAAGTAAACGAGAGTGAAGTTTCCCGTGTTCTCAACGTAGTGACCTACAATTCCCATCCAGTTTCTTGGAATATGGCAAAAAGGGTCCCTTACCAAAGCTTGCCGGAACATAACCTTGATCGCACTTTGTATTAGTTCGCGAAGTCAATAACTACGATCTTACCGATGTCCCCGGCCTGAAGACATGGTCAGTACTTACATGCTACGGATGAGCAGGGTGATAATGATAGACTTGCCTGAAAATCGTACGTCTTTGCATTGGATTGTGAGGCGAATAATGTCATTCGTCCTTGCCCCTGACTATATTGCGGTGAAGAACATGTGCGGGCGCAACGCGGATACTGCCTTACAGGAAGAAACTCCATTCATCTTCGGTAGGGTGCCACTGCGAATTCTGTTAGTGTCAAGCACTATCGGCCAAGCGCATGATTTACGTGAAGTTCCCTGGCAAATTAATCAAGGCGGGGACCCACAAGAATGATAAGCTTACCGCAAGCCACCAGGTTGGATCGTGACCTCTGACGAAATTGAGTCAGATGAGTGATTCAGTCGCGAGTTCAACACACCTGCCGCTGCAATCGTCGTTGAACTTTGAATGTAGTCGAATCTACAACTTTAACTGTGCCGCCTGCGAGTTGCGATGGTTTGACTTGAGAAAATGCGAACGAAAACGGATTTTCCACAGTTCCTTGTGGGCTCTTTGGTGCTGCGCTGCCGGGCTCAGGTAGAGCTTGATAATCAGGTTAGATACTTGATCAATCTGGTGATGGAACATCGCCTACTGGCAGGGAAAATATATAGCTCGTCGGCGGGAATGTTCGCCCACGATTGTATATCTCTGGTGAAGAATGTGAACGAATGTTCAAGGGAGGATCGCATTAACCTCACGTTCCAAAATTCTTGGCAATTACTAAAAATAACGTGTTACAAGAGTCCGCTCGACATGCCATTATGATGGAACTTGCCTTCGGCGGATACGTGAGCCAGCCAGTCAGTCAACTGAAAATTAACGACGTCATTAATAGCTGCTAAAATGATAGATTGTCATACCAGGAAGGTTGAATTTTCGTCGAAATCCCCCGAGTCAAAAATCTTGCTGTGTATTAATACTGTTTTCGTGTATCGCTCTGACTAACACCTACTAAGAGGAATTCAGCGCCACTGGGATCAGCATCCGTAGCTTGCAGCGAATGAGGGATTCCAGGCGGGAAAAACCATAGGTCTCCTGGGTTCTGGCCGGTGCTTAGAACTCTCCAGTACTCGAGTCGCAGGATTTTGGCTTACAACCGTGGCAACATAATTCCTGCCTGTGGAATCGACAGCCGTGACCTGAACACTGCCCTATAGAGAAAGTGCCAACCATGACAGTGCTTGTAGCACTACTAGTAAAGGTACATACTTTGATAACGTATGCCCATTCCCCCGTCTTATGCCAGTGCAACTCTCTTTGATGGTCTCAGTGTATCACAACACGGAGATGATATTGCACAGACCTGATGGCACCTGCTTGCAAGCGCATGTTAACGCCAGCCATCTCTGAAAATACAGCGCGGCGTCAGAGTAAAATACTAGGAGAACAGTATATTCACTTACGCTTCGCGATGGGCATGTCCTTGACTAGGACCGTCGAGCGTCTGTTTAGAAGCTTCGAGAATGAATTACTCACCATTTTGCTGTCGAGCCCATCCTCCATTTGACAGTCGATTGGGACTTTGACTGAATGACCACTTGGGGTTGGGACTAAGAATATTTCAAACCAGGCAAACGATGCCAGTTGCTAAGAAGACGTACATGCTTCCGTGATCCGTGGTTGGTGGAGCCAGTGTGTCAGAGTTTTGGAGTTCAAGTGGGATATTCTGCGGTCCGTTAATAGATGCCCCTAGTGTACTACGCAGAGGCTGTGGGTTAGTACTTGTGGCATTGAAGAGCTCATAATTGGGGTCCGTGCTGATCTTTGGGCCGGTGTATGGCGGGATAGCTGCACTATTCAATGACGATGGGCTGCCAGAATTGGTTGGGGCCGAATATGTGTAGACAGTTAGCAGTGCAGCAAGAACGTAGCCAACAAGGAGCTTCCAAAGCATGCCTAGCGAGGGTTAGAAAGATGCGAAGGGCGCGACGCGTGCTCAATGGGAAGTTTCAATTTATAAGGCCGAGGGCATCCATTTTTGCCGTTCTTGAGCGTACGAATTTCCTCCTGTTCGGTTTGTCCGTCGACGGCGGGGATGCGAAGTGAGCTGGCATAATGAAACTTACAACTGATGGACCTGATTGGAGAGTAAATTATCCTTTGGTTTCCTCGTAAATAGATACCAAGACGCCTCTGATCCATGCAACACGGAGAATAACGGGGATGGACGAAGTCTTCGATCGTTTCAATGTAGGTGTTGAGATTATACGTGTATGTATTAGCACGGCAGGATTCGAACACATTTACCCTGTTCTAGAACTTGAATGGCTTGCTGAACTTCGACAAACCAGCTCAATCCTTTAGTATACGTAATGAAGCCAGAAAAGGTGGGATATTTTGCAGCCCGCCATGGTGATGTGTAGGGTAATCCGTGTACATGCATATGGAGGTGCTCTACGGAGTGGAATGGAGCAACGTGAAACCCCATTCTGACCGAGGACATTGGCACGTTACAATGCATACAGAATCAGAATGTCTTACCTCTGCATAATGGGAGGCACGCCGTGGCTAAGCATCAGCTGGCGACCTACATCATGCATTTCTCGTACTGGATAAAACAATATGACTTGCAAGTGAATAGCAATCCATTGAGAGCACTTACACATCGCTGCATCTGACTGCCCAAGTGACCTCACGTTACCTGATTTTTACGCTCATTATAAACACAATAGCAGGCAAGACCCGAAACGAACCCTTATGCTCCTTTGGAATCACCAGAAAATGATACTTGCATGCTGGTCTGTGATCCTTAAACGCGACATATTTATCGCTCTATGGATGCAGTAAATCAGGGATCGCATGTGACGGTTAGCTTGTCAGGTCTTGCCTCCCACAGAACCTGAAATCCCTTCTCAGGTGTGACATCGCAGAAGATGCACGCTGTTGTTCTGTTGAGAAAGCGTGAGCATCAGATATGCACCTGTCTAATACATGATCCATTAAAAACACTAGCATCCGGACACGCACATACCTAGAGTTTTCCGGCATGCACGACGCCGTTGAGTTGTTTCAACCAATCGTCACGCGTCACGTATGTGACAGCTCTCTCCGGTCCGCGACTAACGGCATCTGTTGTCCATCGGGCTCAGTGAGTTCATCACCCTTCCAAGCCCACTTACTGAAGAACCACATAGGGCTAACGCGGTGTAGATGCTCCAATGGCGACCGATGTCCAACCCACTTGCAATCACATTGTTGATGCTCTCGCGGATGACGAGAGTAGGAAGAGCATTCTAGACAAGTATCAGACCGCGGTTGCGTGGTATGCAAATAGGTATCAGGTGGTCAGGAGTCCAAACAAGCGCCGCAAGGTACGTCGTGTCAGGTTACATTCGGGCGCCCGTCTTACAACCTACATGCTCCATGAAGATTGCTTCGCCAACTTGTCGAACGTGTGATATTTCACTGTTTCGTCCGTTTACATGTTTACATTGCGAATATATTGGATGTTGGACAGATGGCCATGTGACTAACCACTTGAAAGAAGAGGGACATTCATTCTGTTTGTATCTTTCACTTATCTCTTGTGAAGAGCTCATTTCCGAGTACAGGCACAGACACGAAGTCTGGATGCGTCTATTGCTCCGAGTGCGAAATTTTTGTATATGACTCAACCCTTAGCAATGTCTACTTGTCTACGACCCTAAACGCCGAAGAGAAGTATACCAATTTCCAAGGTTTGGATTTAGGTTCAAAGGAATCATATCTGTCGTTGATGCTTAAAAGTTCGCAACAAACGGCGAGAGCCATTCCAACCGTGGATACCCAGCGAAAAAGACGCCACTGCGCTTGAAGGAGCGACGCCTGTTCCATGTCAAGGTTGGCTATTCTTCGTACCTCAAATGTGTTGATCTCAAGAGAGCTGCGTCTACATCCAGGAAGAAGGGGACTTCTGAATTTAGGCCAAACCTGCTTCCTCAACGTTGTGCTGCAGTGCTTCGTCCACAACCCTCTTCTCAGGAATTATTTCCTCGGAGACAAGCACAACTGGAGACAATGCAAAAATGACAATTGTACGTGTTGCGAGATGGACAAGCTTTTCTCCGAGGTAGCGCCGCCGTTTTATATGCGACGGGCAAGGTTTAGCTTACTTAGTCTGACAGATCTTTTCCGACGACAGCACACCTTACGGCCCACATACATTTCTGGCTACGACATGGAAAGCCTCTGCTGAGCTGGCAGGATATGCTCAGCAAGATGCTCACGAATTCTTCATAGCAGCGCTTAGTCAAATCCACGCCACCTCACGTGGCTCGACTGAAGTCTCTTGCAATTGCATCATCCACTCCACTTTCGCAGGACAGCTGCAAAGCGACGTAAAATGCGAACGGTGCGAGAACGTCACTACCACATCTGACCCCATACTCGACATCAGCCTCGAGCTTAAAGGCAAAGGAGGGGAGATGAGTGAGAACTCCCTCGCAGCCTGTTTGCGGAGGTGAGTGTTATCAATAAGCATGCGCTTGTTTTCTCTTCTAAACGTCCTGGATAAATTTAGATACACTCAGCCCGAAAAACTAGGGTCCAAAGAATACAGCTGTGCAAAATGTGGGAAAGCATCGCATGTGAGAATTATTGTTCCTCTACCGGAACGCCGGCTGTCATGAATTAAACTCTTGCAGGAAGCAAGCAAGCGGTTGAGCATCCTGTGTCTACCTCCAGTGCTCAGCTTTCAGTTTAAGGTAACGGGTTCATCACACGCCTCTCAACTTTGTGACTCGATCCACTCTCAAAGCGATTCGAACAAAAAGTGTCAGACAAAATGACTGTGCGGAAAATCGGAACGCAGATACGTTTTCCTGCGACGTTAAACATGACACCGTATACGACCCTTTACATGCGCGAATCGGAGAAGGAGCATGGCGCAATGTCGGCATCGTGAGCAACTTAAACCCTGGCTCGCCATGATTTACCCCACATATACAAATAGTTTCGTGGGGCCCGACGGCATGTACGAATACGACCTTTTTGCTGTGATCAATCATGAAGGTCAGATGAACAATGGCCACTATACAAATTTCGCCCGTTTCGGGGACGAGGTACGTTTTAATGATATATCGATGCCCGACATGGAAACTGACGGCATCTCGTCCCCCCATCAATAGTGGTACCGTTTTGATGATGACAAGTCAGTGAAGAATTGTGAATTCCATGTGGCTAACCATATTACGTAGGGTTACGCATACCACTTTGGGCGCGTGTCTGAAATCGCCGGCCTACATGTGTTTCTATGTCAAGCGACATCTGGATTATAAGGTGACGCCCTTCTATACCCGAATGCGCGAGGCGGAAGCTGCAAGGGAGAGGGAGTTGCATAAAGAAAAGGAAGCAGCACGGATGAAGGAGCTCGAGGACGCTCTCCTGGCTACTATATAGTCGAGGGACCACGCGCGTGTTATACCTGCCTCGTAGAATATATGCTGCATCACGACCTATATACACTCGTAATTCACTGACATTGTTAAAAGGGCTTTGACACTCACAAATCGAAAGGTCACTCAGCCCAGAAGACCTGATCGAGAGACCCAAAAGGCGTCCTTTATGATATCGCAATGTAAAAGTTCTACTTTGCATTGCCTTTCCTTGCCTTTGGATTTTTTTGTGTTCCCCGTCTGTTTAGTTCGAGAGCTCGTGTCAACGGAAGACTAATTTTGATAGCAAGAGGTTCAGTAAAAGCCAAACAGCAATGATCCAGACCTCTTGATCCGCCATATTATTACATGCACCCGAGTTCGAGTCGCGGTCAGTCTAGCTCAGTTGTCAATACCCTGGAAAAGAAGTCTGATATATGGCACGCTACCACCGCTTCCGATATTGTTGGAGCCATCTAGGGCATGGTGGATCAGCTTGTAGAAAGATGGCGTACGCAATCCTACCTCCTCACGAACTAGTACACTTCCTTTTTTATATCTCTCGCTGATATCGTTGTAATTGATGTTATAACGACTGAATAGGATTTCGTGCTTCTCCTTTGATAATGTTCCCTGGTCATGTGTTTTGGCGTACGCGATAGAGAGAACCCGTATTGCTCACCCGTAGAGTGGCATGGGCTTTAGCCGTCGTCTCACCGCCTTGGTTTATGAGAGCCCAAAATACAGTGTTGTAAAGGTTGTTGATGTGTGCTTCGGGGAAGTTAATAAGTACCCGCATACAGAACATTCAGATTGCCCTACTATCGGCCTGCCTCCAGGCAAAGTAATCCCGTATTTCACGCTCTGTTGGGTAGAGCACAATCCTGCCGTCAAAAGAGGGTGGGTACCGCAGAGATGTGTCTGGGAAATAATTTGACCAGTGGAAGACATAGCACGAAGTAAAGTACGAGGTGAATGTGGACAAGATCTTTGCCTGACGCCTGTTGTAGAGCGTTGCTTGTCGTCGTAAGAGGAAGCTGTACGCGGATTATTGATGAGGATACATAACACGCCAATCGCGCATGTAAAGATCAGATGCTGTGCATATATGCTAACCTATATTCATCGGATTGCCCAAAGGCCAGGGCGACGTCCGGAAATTCTTCCATGAGATTGCGCGCTGCATGGTCCATGAGCTGCAGGGCCCTCAGATCGTTGGGTTTGGCGAATCCATGCTCTTCCGAGAATCTGGAGGATTGGAATTCATTCGCATAGCAGCATGGATAAGCTTAGATACCTGTGAAACGAGTGACCGTCGATACGACAGACGATAAACGAGCCTGGCAAGAGGGGATCTGGCAGCTCGTAGTTGCGGACGTAGGCAAAGCGAGAATTGGCCATGGCAAGGATAAGGGCCGAAAAAGGAAATGCCAATTCTGGAGAGGAGCCGGAGTCACACCTGCCTTGAGTGCTGCAGCACCACTGTCGTCTGCGTCAGAACACAAGCTAACCAGCCGACCCATCCACATATAGCGCATACAATGAGCAACCCAAACTCATACTACTTTCGCCGTCGCACCATCGGCCGGGCCGCTTCGCCTCCGACCTGGGCTTGCTACGAGCAGATCCCTTACGACGACGACGATTACAGCGATAGCTGTACTGATTCTTGCTCAGAGGACGACGATGACTATACAAGGTCAGCAGCCCTTCGTGATGAGTCCATCTCTAGCGACTCCGATGACAAGGATGACGACGAACACCGAAACAGTGCCGCTACCGACGTCACCCATGACATGGACATGGACGAGGGTCATCCCATCCCCGACTCAGGTATACAGAAGGCCTCCAGCGAACCTCAGAAGGACTTGAAGGGCAAGCAGAAAGCGGCAGACCCTGAATCGGAGGACAGGAGACGTAACAAAAAGAAACACCATAGACCTGTGAACTCCCTCAGGCCCATTCTGACTATTCATAAAAGTCAGGGCTTTGTTTGGAACCAGGTAAGTAACTTGCATGTTTCTTGTTACTCTGTGCACTTACCTCGGGTATATTTGTTCAGGATCTCTTTGTGCCTCCGTACATCAAAGATCGATGTTCGTTCCTTCATTTCCTCTTCCGAACGCATCAGTTAATGGTACTATTGATAGATGTTGCTTCGACTTCACCACCAAACTCTCGAGGATTCGTCTCGTCGTCTGCATTGTCCACAAACTCTGGCCTGCCGGACTACGAAGTAGAAGTCGTAGAAATTCGGGTAAAGGAAGGTGATTTGGACGGTATCATTCCTTAGACGCAGGTTCCACATTACAATTTTCGATACTTCCGTTTACTTTGTAAATCAATCCGTACACATTTCCTGACATTAGCTACATTAGCTTCGTTGATATATAGCGTCCGCCTGTCACGCAGTGCAGGTTTATCTTGTCAGTGTTGAGTTCTTCCAGGACTCTTCGAAAGGATATCTATATCAGGTAAGTTTTCCTAGTCTAAAATTACCAAATAGGTCCTGTACCCGGAAGAACAAGCTTTCATGATTTGCGCGTCCATGAAGGACATCAGGATCGACGTTACGTTCATCGAAAACGATATCTATCCGACACCGCAACAGGACAGACAGCGGAATACCTCTCTTTCGCGGGGAGACCGAAATTACCATCCGGGTCAACGCGATTGTCTCAATAGGTAAGATTCTCAAAATATAGACGCCGACCAATCCATCCAAATATCTCTCTATGGCTTTTCCTTTTCCGTCATTTACGCAAAGAGGAGATTCAGGAGGGCGGCATTTTCTCTCGCGCCCCGAAACATGGGTCCGCCCCAATCCAAGTGCTGCGGAAACCGACTCCGGCAACCAGCTGTCCCCCCGTATTACCTAGTCTGGCAATTCCTCTCGCTTGGTCGGTAAACCAGCACCCACAGTCCATCTGGTTTATAAAGGCTGCAAAAATGCCATGTCGAGTTATTCTACAGGATCCCCCCAGAAGAGGTCTTCCTCCCCTCTTCGAAATCTTCGCTCTCGACATCTAACCCTCATCGCCACTCGATCTTATCAAATATAGCACACGCCTTTTGTGGGTACACCTTATATGGCATTGGCAATTAACGCTGACGTTATTGGCACTTGCCGGTGTACCGCCCTATTTGGAATTGTGGGTCCAAAATTAGCCCTTGCCCAGGCTTTAAACTTGTTCTTAAAAAAGAAATGTATGGAATTTATGATCAGCAATATTATCCACACGAGTTTTGCGCAACTGGGATCCCGCGATCCTACTTCTACCCAGCTTCTGACGGATCAGACGCTGGCTCTTCTGGCGGCGGCGGCACAATTGGCTCTGATTCTCTCACTTCTCTGTCTACGAACCAAATCGAAGGATTAAATTATGAGCGATCTCAAGAAAATACTCCATTCAGCCCGTCACATTCAGTCGTCGCCCCAGTCCAGTCCTCCACTAGGTTTACTTTTCCTCCCGAGTCCTTTGAACTCCCAGCCACATTCGTAAGTGTCGTTTACTTGTTAACCGAGTAGTAGGGATATTAAACCAATTGAAAGCACAGCGCCACTCCAGAGTTGGGTGGCGACGCTCAAACATTCGGTGGCCAACCTGGACAATACCCTCAGTACCATGGATCGTCCGGCATAGGTTATGACCTCCCTCAGCAAAGTTTCGCAATGTTTGGGACTTCGCCGCAGGCTGGATCACACCGCGGCCATCAGCACCAGCACGAGCACCAGCAACATTCAAGAATCGAGACAACGTCTTCATCTCCGCCAACAGGATCCCTTGGGTATGGCACACCAATGGGGCTTCAGATTCATGGTATCAACGTGCCAACTTATCCGGACGCAGGCGATTACTTGCGCCACCAGCTAGGCTTGCCGCCTGATGTCCCTATCAACCTTGGCTGTCTGCCGGACCCACCTCCGGGTCGCAAACCATCTCAAGCATATCCTCTACTGATCAAACTCGCCATCTACGGCAGCCCTCAGAGGAGGCTGACGCTCCAGGGCATCTACGAAGCCATTGAAAATAGGTTTGAATATTTCAGAAAAGAGTCCAGGGGTGCGTGGAAGGTGCGTGGTTTATGCTTCCCTTCACGTTAACCGACGTGCTAACGGGGACATTCATCAGCGATCGATCCGTCACAATTTATCTTTGAACCAAGTCTTCCGTTCTTCGCCAAGGGCGATCACCGAGCCGGGAAAAGGAAGTTACTGGGAATTAGACGTTTCCAAAGGGGAAGGGTACAAGCGTGAACGTAAGCGCAACAAGAAAGCACGACGCCTGCCTCAAGGACAAGGATCTGAAAGCGAGAGTGCCTCTGTCGACGAAGATGAATTTAGCGACAATTCTTCTGTCGGTCAACCCGAGCCGCCGTCACGTATTGGGTATTCCGAGGTGGGTCCGTCCCGCACGGCTCATGTAGCTTCTTTGTCTCGTCGCACATCTCCCTACCCGCAAGGTGAGGCTGTGTCTGTGCGTATTTCTGCACCGGTTCGACCCTTCTCTGCCGAAGTTGCCGGGACCACTCTTCCACAGGGTTGGTCGACAGCACCTCTTGGCCAAGCTGCGCAAGGTTATTACCATCAACCGCAGCCGTGCAGGACTGCTCCTGTACCATTGTCTGTGACCGGGCAAGGGAGCATGTTCAGACCTGGACCGTTTGCGCAGACCATGGCGTGGCACGCACAGCAACAACAGATGAGGCCAGCGAGCGTTTCTTCTCAATTGTCTTATACGCCGTCCTTGTCTTCGACACCATCTCTGAGTGCTATGAGTGCAAGCCACGGCCATGCTCACGCGCCGCTCGGGAGTTCTATCCCGCCGCGCACTTATGGCACTGCGCTTCAAGGTCCCCAAAGCGCCGGAGGAGTGCCGTACCAAGGTTTCGGCCAGGAACAGATGAGGGGACAGCCAGAACAATACGATACGGAGACGCAGGCCGTTCCGCTTCAGAGAAACAACGGGGGTAATCCTGAGCATCGTGGGTAACGAGTAACAGCAGAATGTGCCTCATGGGCGGCCGACGGACGGGATCCGTCAGCTGCCTTTAGGTTGAAGTATAGTCGGGTTTCCCAAATGGGCATTTTTATATCATGTTGTATAAATTCATTTTGTATTGCTCTGTTGTCGGGTATTGTTTGCATTTGTTACATAAAATATGTTTTTTTCTGTATCTATCTACCTGAGAACTTCGCAAGGCGTGAGTGGTTTGAGAAATGAGATCAAAATGAAAAATGCTTTACAAGACTTCAGCTTTGTTCTGGATGGTTCTTTAGCCAATTTTCTATTATACTTGGTGACGGACAGGCGGTCGACTCGCCCTTTTCCCCCGTCGATTTCGATTCATAGAAGCATTGACAGCACTGGTAGAGCTTGCGTAGGCAGCTATCGCAGCGTTCGGGCATATAAGTATTCTTGGCCAAGCAAGCCTGGAGATCGCAAGCTGGAGACACATGAGTCAGCCTCAATGGTCGAATTCGGCGGAAAAAAATTGCCCAACCTTCTGCCTGGCATGGTTGAGTTTGCTGAGAGAGAGCATTAGTTCAAATGCCGGATCAACACCATAAACCGAATTCAACTATTACCTTTGCCATCGCCGCAATCGATTACGTTAGTAAAAGTGTTCACAAGCACACGAATCGACCTGCCCTAAACGGCACCACGTGATGGGTTACAGAGCCGCGTCCAATCAACGGACCTGACCAGCTGAGACGATGGGACGTAGGTCAAACAAATCTCACAAGGTACGTGGGTGCTCCGATACTTGGTGGCGTTACTCATCGTCGTGCTCAGGTTCCCAATGTAAAGCTTCGACCTGCGCAGCCTGGCGATGGGACAGGCAGGACATCACGAATGGTAACGGAGGAAGAGTCGGCATGTTGGGCGCAAGAAACGCAAGAGACGACCGTGTCGGATATGTGTCCGAGACCATTTAAGGGTGTCGTGTTGTGTGCGACCGGAATTCAGGACAAGGTGCGCCTCGTCGTCCGTTTGCGACTGTCGGTCAGGGCACTCAGCTTAGTCTTGGTAGCCCACGCTTTTTAAACAAGCCTTGGAGCTCGGTGCAACAGCGACGAACCCGTTTACCAATCGTATTACGCACCTTATTGCGGAGAATCATGGTGGTGCAAAGTATTGGGTTTGTCTTATCGTTATTCGTGTAAAATGTCCGCTGACGATGCCTATAGTGTGCCGTGGAGAGGCAAATACCGATTTTGAAACCGTCTTGGGTAACGGAAAGTTATCAGGTTTGGCTCAGAGGCGATGACGTAGACTTTGAAAAGGTGAGAATGCACGGTTACCCTGTGCTTGCAACTGCTAAAGTGATGGATAGAGCATAAAAGCACACCAACTTCCAATATTTTCTGGTGTAGTATTGTCATACTCTGGAATAGCGGACGTTAGGCGCCGAACTGAAATAACTCAAAAGTTGAAGCAGAATGATGGCATCTACATGGAGAATCTAGAGAGACCGGTTAAGGTCACACACATATTATGCTCTGGTGATGAAGAGACAGACAAGATACATTATGCTCGGAAGTTCAATCAACGAGGTGAAGCCAATATCTACCTTGTCTGGGAGGAGTGGTTCTGGGATTCGCTTCAATTCGGAGGTGGAAGATGAACCTCATTGTTTGTCCCCGATTGACTCATATTTCAGGTCAATTCAATGAGGCAGAGTACGATGTGCAAGGACCAAGGCCGCAACGACGCAAACTCATTGCAGACGGTGATCTGCTTCACGTGTTCCTTAATCTAATCTAATTGTTGCTATGTTACAGAATTGTCACCGCCTCTCGCTGCAATACCCGAGTCCTCATCTGGTTCAGCGCAGACCCAAACTCAATCATCTCCACCAGAAGAAGACGAAGAGATAGCTTGCGTCGCCCATCGGCCTGCCATGACCCTTCAAATTTGGGGAAGCCTGCTCAAGAATCGGGGATACGAAGTCTCAAATGGAAAAATTATCAAGACCGCATCAAAAGTTCAAAAGTCTCAACCGCCTTTACAGGACAAAACATCGATTGAACCTGCTGACGCCAACGGCATGGACGTCGATGCGTCAAAAGCGAAAAGCATCATTTCCACGTTTAAACGAGCAAACTCATTCGCCCTGCCAATGAATCTTCGCAGAAGAGTCAACCGACACATAGATCAGCCGTTCCGACGGACAACGAGCGTGGCGGCCATACAGTCGCAACAGCTCCCGGAAGGAAATGTCAATGCGGAAGCAGGCCCTTCTACGACGGGTCCCAGGGGCATCTTCTCTGGATTGAGGTTCCGTGTGCTGGGAGAGGCGAGGTCGCATAATGTGAGGAGTGCCATCGAGCAAGGAGGTGGTATATGGGCGTCTGAACAGGACATGGATGAAGACGTCGATTATATCATCGTCAGACTTGTCAGGTACGGCATTGATGGTGTGTTCATGACGAGTTAGACGGGCTGATGATTCGTACGCTAGTGGAAGCAAGATTTATAAGGAAGAACCAGATGAATTGCAGCGCACCAAGTATAGAACCGAGTGTTGGCTGGAACGGTGTCTGTCCGAACAAGCCGTTTGTCCGTATCAAGACCATGTCACGTTCCTTCCACTTGACATTCAACTACCAGCGGTAGGCACGGAAAGCATCATTATGAACTTTTCTGGTTTGCTCCAGGACGAATCTTGCTGGCTGACCCGGTTGTTGCGTGCCCTCGGTTTGCACATCCTTTCTGTCCAGTAAAAGCGATCTGATTTGGGAGTGTAGGTATTCAACTAGCCAATACATTCTCAAAACGCACGACGCACCTGTTATGTCCATCAGGCACTGGCCTCAAGTACGAAAAAGCTAAAGAGTGGGGCATTCCTGTTGTCAGCAGGGAGTGGTTGGCAGTGATAGCTATCACGGGCAAGGTACCACCAGCATCAGAGTATGCCGTCGCACCGGGCGTACCAGGAGAACATGTAGGGAGCGAAGTTGTGGCGGTCGATATCAAGGGCAAGGGCAAGACTGTTGAACCTGACAACAGGCAGGCTGGCGACACTTTTCTTTGGGCGGTAGACACGGCAGATGCCATGATGAATGATATTACGAACGGTTTGTTACTTTTACTCTTGCGACGTTTTACATTCGGTGATAAGAAATCAAATACAGGACGAACAGATCAAGCGCGATTGACTTGTGTCGCAAACCGCGGTTCAAGTAAAGACCAGGAACCATCTGAACAGCAGGTACCTGTGCCCAGGCAACAACCCCAACCCGAACCCCCAGATACGGGAAATTTTTCGTTCGGGCAGCCCGGAGGACTTTTGGGAGGCTGTCCGAGTCAAGAAACACAGGGCCCTGCACTGCCTATGACGCCATCCACAAAACAGGCACCTGTACCGTCGTCAAGGACTCCGTCGCCCTTGAAGTTATGCCAGGAGGGGAGCATGGGCTCGGTGGTTAGTATATCTCCTATGAAGATCGACCAGGCGTTGCAGGAGAGCGTTGCTTCTCTGCTTGGGAAGCGACAAGGAGAAGATGGAGGTGGTAGAGACGGCAAGCGGAGCAGGCCGCGGCGAGGGGTGAGCAAATTACCTTTTTTTCTTGTCTTCTTAGGGTTGTGCTCACGATGCATTGGTGATTAGCCCATGTCTAAACAATCTTCTGCCTCGTCGTTGAATTTTGATATTCGGCTGGGGTCTGAGCCAGATGGGATATTTGGCGTGTTTGAGCCTGATGCGGACATGGGAGGGAATGGAGCTGAGAGTGGGATCAGTATGGATGAGCAGGAGAAGAGTGTATGGGTGATGTATGAGGATCCGGGGCAGGCGGATGAGCGGAGACGGCTTATGACGCTGTTTGAGGATCCGAATGAGAAGACGGAAGCCACGGCTATCCCGACGAAGAAGCGGAGGAGGAAATCTGCGAGACTCGGACGCGTGTAATATTGTACTACTCTACTACGATGTACGCCTCTTGTGTTGGAGCAGGCGTTGTCGAGTCGCTTCATCAAGCTCTAGCGATGGTGGTTGGCAAGCGCCAGTGCCGGTCACCATATAAGAGAGCCTCACGGTCCTTGTGCTGTTGGCACTGCATCCACCTCTGGTAGGTAGGACTGATGGTATCCACTCGCGTCTTTCTCATCCTCCTGGCCCCTCTTCTTGTGCAAGGTGCCCCGGTCACTCCCTCCGCCACCGATTCTGGAAATCGGAACCACAACCCATGCACAACTCACGAACCTCCCGGCTCCGTTCTACTACCATCCATATCTCAAGTACTTGATGATTGTCACTTCGGTACACTACCACCCATGTTGACACATGTTCCCACACTGGCAGCAGATTTGGCGGACATCGACGGACGTCTTAGGCTCAGCGACTCGGCTCCCGTGGTCATATTAGACCCAGTCTTCAAGTATGGCATACGAGGGGGTCACATCGACACTCCCATACCAGCGGACGACTACTATCGCGTACCATCAGTGGTGGTCGTTGTCGGACCGCATGGCAAGCCACTGGTCATACCAGATCAGATCGTTCGGTTGAGCAGCGTCGTCATTGCTCAGTCACGTATCAACGTCCTTAAAACAAACTCGGACGTAACAATTCGCATGCTACCTATCGATCTAGCTAAAATACCACCAGGTGTCCCCAACGACAGGCATTTAGGCGCTTTGGTATTACCAATCGACTCCTACTTTGTACACTCAGGTACCCGTGTCGGTCCTACAGGTTCTGGCAGATACTTTCAGCTACCAGCAGCGGTGGTCATTCACACGCCAGTAGGCACTTTTAGAACAGAGGCAGCCCAGGTCGTCCGTGTTGCCTCATACCCAGACGTTGACATTTGGGTGGGTAATCATGCT
The DNA here is from genome assembly GCA_020011035.1 of Amanita subjunquillea. Classification (NCBI taxonomy): domain Eukaryota; kingdom Fungi; phylum Basidiomycota; class Agaricomycetes; order Agaricales; family Amanitaceae; genus Amanita; species Amanita subjunquillea. The sequence continues at coordinate 404,932 of JAEBUT010000038.1, forward strand.
CTTTCTCAACTATGCACGTCTGACTTGCGCAAATATAGGCCTTTGATACTTATAGGTCGCAGTGCAACGACAGTTATTCGATATACAGCAAACGGCTTGAAAAGGCAGGGCGGACTCCGGCAGAAGACCGTCCCACCTATGTCGAACGGTGTACACACATCATATGGAAACGTGTGGTTTTAGCTGGGAAACATGTTACATACCGCGCACCGAAACTCAAAGCCCAGTGAGAAACCTGCCGCTGCAAGCCGCTCGGACCTGGCCTTTTTTCGCGGCCATGTGCCATCAACTGGCCATGTCTGGTATGACCTGCCAGCGTCCGCTGGGCATCCTTCCTACTCACATCTGGCCCCATCTGCTATATCCTGTAAACATTCCATGTAGTCGCATAGCCATACAATATAGGCAACTTTTGTCAAGTTTCTTCAAGTCAATTGCGCTATGGTACTTGAAGCTGTCCCTCCTCGACCAGAAGGTTTGCAGGACCTGCGGCATTGCACATGCCAAAAGCGCTGCAAAGGCGGTACTTATGTGAAGTATTATACTTATTCACGGCACAAGAAGCATCACATAGCAGACTGCGAATGCGATGAAGCAGAATACAGACACCAGCATGGCATACCACTTGCAGACGTGCGCCCTCCATGCAAACAACGAAGAGTACAAAAGTTATGCTTGTCAATAACTACATCCTAACAAGTGACAGAGCAAGCAAGGTTCTACGATGACCCAACGTGGGGGTTCGTCCAGGTCCCCGTGCCTGCCTGCTGGAACAGGCTCAATCTCTGGTGGACTCTGTTCTTGTCCCATCGTCCCAAGAACTTTTCGGTCCCCGGGCCTGCCACGAAGTGGCGTTACGACTTCATTGCGGCCACTCTGTCCGGCCTCCCCGTAAATATTTGCGGCATCTGCAACAACGCCCGTTTCGAGAGACCAGGACTTACGCGGGTTTCGCCCTTGCGAAAGGGGCTCGTCAGAAGGCTTATCCGCTGCCCTGACCACACGCGAGTGAACCTCCCTCGATGACCCATCGTCGTCGATTGCCACCTGCCTCCGTGGTCGTACATTCAGAGGGAGACGGTGGCTGGGCAGAGATGGGGAGCAGCAGGCGCGGGAAGGCGAGGGAGACGAGGAGCAGACGAGCAGGAGGGCAGCGCTCGGAGACCGAGGTACCAGGTTCCACCATGACTCTCTCCTCCTCGTCAAATGAAGCACAAGTTGTTGGTTGATACCTGACAAGAACTTTACCACCCGTTTCAGCATAGGTGTGTGTGCGTATGTATGTGTACGGCGGATGTGTATATGCCCCGGAAGGAGTGCTCAGGGCGATGGAACTATGTATATGCGCATGTCACCAGCTTGAAAAAGGGAGGCGGCGGCAAAGAGGGTGGGAGGGTTGGCGGAGAGGACGGAGAGGGCGGCGGAGAGGGCGGAGCCAGAAAAATCGGCTCCAGCTCGTTTCACTCGGGCCTCAATTACGACCAAATGCCACCAAGATGGTGAACGTTTACCTTCACATCGAAAGCCGACAAGTTCTCGCACTCTCCATCCCCTTCGGTGACATCGAGAGGTTCTCCGTCCGCCCTGTCAAATGGCTTCGATTTGTTACATTCGCCATTTGTGGGATCCGTGGACACCTCTCTGCAATGCCCAACGGGCCCCCTGTCGACTATGACAGTATCTCCCTTGATCATATTGCCGAAGCTTACTATTATACTCCTGAGGGTAATATTCACTCCCCTCCCTAAAATTTTGGTTTACATCCCTACAGGGGATTATCATCTCATTGACCACAATGCAATAAACGATCGAATCACCTCCTCTGAGCAAACGCTGCGCTCTTCGCGTTTCCGCAGTGATGTCATGGCGCGCGATGGCCCTGTGTGCGTCTTCACAGGGTCATTTGGCGGTATGTGCGATGCAGCACACCTACTCGCCAAAAGCAAGGGCAATGAGGTATGTATCCGTCGTCATTGTCCCATGTCACCCGCCTCGCTAAATGCCCTTTTAGTACATCGGCCTTGTTCTCCAAGATCGTCTCAATTCGTACGACCCCGCTCTAGAACCTGGTGTTCTAGGCATTAACTCTGTTGAGAACGGGATGTTTTTGAGGAAGGATTTACATGCATTGTTCGTGCTCGGGCACAGTGCTTTCCTGAAGGTACCTGAAGTAGACATCAATTTCCAAAATTTCTGAATCTGGTGATCTCTAGACGCCCAACTTTGCTTTGGACCCGCCGACATCCCTAGGGTTGAGACAGATCCAATGCCACCCAGTCGCATCACATTGCATCTTTTGGAACCAGACACTACCCATGATCCGATTCTGCAGTGTGACGCACGCATCGCTGGTATGGGCATATCGCCACCATCTACTGTCATCATTGACTTCATGTATGGTGTTGCTGCCTATCGATGCTGGGGCAGTGGACAGGACATCAAGGAAGTGATGCAGCAACATTTTGCTGAGCACTATAAATCTATACTATACTGCCCTCTCCGCACTCAAGTGATAACGATAGTTCTTTAGAACCTGATGATCCCGATGACGATGATTATATACCCAATAGACAACCGAGAGGGAGAAATCACAGCTCGAACATGTCAGATGGAATGTTTCATGCGATGAACGACGTCCTTGTGCTCTCAATGTTACTCAAGGGAACCACTCCTGAATTGATGGCCACAGAAAGACAGAGGCGAGAGGAGGTGGAAGAGTTGCGTGCGAAGGAGGCCAGTCGAGTGAAAGTCCAGCAGTGGATGGAAAGCTCTCTGTCACTCTCCTCACCCAGCACCTCACCATGACAATCACCCACCACTCACCATTGCCCACCTCAACCCACTGGCCCCCCCGTTCCCACTGACCTGTGCCCATGAGCACCCACTTGACCCCCATTCCCTGTGCATAAGTGCCCCTTCCTCCCAACCTCCACCCATTTCCTGCCTTTCATATGCTTTTTTATATTTTTTGTCATGGCTAACTATTTTTTTTCAGTTGTTTTAAGATAGGCCCAGCCCCTTGCCACCCTCACCACAGTCCTATGCCCACTGGCTGCCCTCACCACAGACAACTTCTATTATCCATTTAACATAATTTTTGTATTAAATAAAATGAAATTTTATTTATTTGTAATTTTTATTGCTGTCACATCCTGGTTGGACTTCTGAACTCTGTGCCAGGTGAAAAGCTTCATAAGATGACAGACACCCACAGACATCCATGATGGACATGCATGAACTTCCAGACCTACCTCAAGATGTCCTCATTCTTGCTAAGTCCATCCCTTTGTTGTTATGGACGATGCCCTCGTCGTGGTTCATTCTAAGTCAACAGTGACAAGCAGAGTCTCAGTCTGCTCCCAGCCACTGGACAAAGGTCTAGACGCTAAGTCAAACAATGACAAAGGTCTTGGAGAACAATGAGAGAGAAGAGCGCTGAAGTTGATCGTGGTTGAGAGCAAAACTTGTCTAAGTTGGAACTGGAGTTACTCTACAGTACATGGGGTTTATGTATGATTAGAGAACAAAGGAAGCTATAAAGGGAATGAAGCAGTGACTACCTAAGAAAGGAAATGTGAAGGTAGCTATGAAAGGAGATAGCTTCCAGGCAGTACAATGTGCAGTTTAAGGAGAAATGATGGATATGAAATGATACATGAAACAGGAAGACGAAACAAGAGAAAGAACTGTAACATTACCCCCTTTGTATGTGAGAAGTCACCGACTTCTACCATGCAGTTGTCCACATGTGATCTTGCTGTGACTCAAGCCAAGTGACGACATTGCCTAAGTCCGCTGCAGCTGTCTCTGCTCGCCATTGAAGGCTCCGAACTGCTAGTTGCAGTTGTTTTGCCTGTGCTAACACCAAATCCCTTTCTTCAAGAGTAAGGGAGTGAGGGTCGGTGGTGATGGTGAGCCCTGTGACAAAGTCCAGGGGTTCAGCAAATTGAGTGTAGAGGATGAGTATTTCAGCGAGTCAGTCACTGACATTTTGAAGCATTGTGTTATGGGGGCGGACAACTATGGGAGGAGTGATGGCAACGGTAGGTTCAATGAGTTCTGCAGGATGTTCATGCAGCTCAGGGAGGTTGGCGAAGTCAAAGTTGTCGATGGTGACAGTGGTCTCAACAAAGACCTCGAGGGGGAAATCATGGGCGGCGGCAATGAAAGGCAAGAGAAGATTAACTGGTTCAATATAGTAATGGCCACATGCAGTGACCAACAAGGCAAAGGAGAGGCGGCAAAGTAGGTGATGACAATGAAGAGAGACATTTGTTTGAATATGTACGGTTTGGAGCATTCAGGTTGTTAGGAGTGCCCCTTTTTATTCTTTGTTGAACACTTTGTCATCCCAGTTGACTGTCCGGAGTTCTCCATCCGTAGATCGGTAAGTGAATGTGGACGCTCTGATGCTGGGAACATATTCAAGTATTTCATCAGATTCTTCTGATTCGCTTAGCTCGTTCCTGGTAGTGGTAGAAACTTCATTCTCATGATCCCTGCCTGGTTCAGGGATAAGGTCTTGTGGCGCAACACTTTCAGGCAAGTTGGGTATGGTAGGTCCATCTGTACTGTCAAATGCATCCAAGAACTCAAGGCTCTCGAGTGCTCTGTTGAGATTTGATATTGCGTCTGGGACTTGTAGCATAGTAGTCCATCTGAAAATCTCTATCTCTTTACTTGTGTCTGCTAGTTGTTTAGCAAAGTCAAAGAGTGCAGGGTCTTCTTGACAAAGGGCGGCTTCGGTGTACACGTTACATGTGTGATTCAAGGGTCTGTTGGGTGATGGGAGATAGGGTGACATTGCATCAGGATAATATGGTAGTTCTTCTGGGTTGAATGTAAGATCCATGTATTTCGGGAGGTAATGTAGGCAAGTGTTGAATGGGATTTCAACGTAACCTTGTGGGTGTGTCAGGTGTCCATGGGTGAGTCTGGGAGTCCTGTATCCAATTAATCAAGTTGCTTGAGTTTGAATATAATTGATCAGCCAAGGTGGTTCTAAAGAGGTAATTGGAGGGTGATAGATGGGAAATGTGATGAGTTGTCCCTTGAAACTTTCATAGAGTTTTGGGGAGTATTGTCCTCAAGTCGAGCAATATTTCTTTGTATATTGAATGTTTTGTTTGAGAATTTGGCAGTTGTGATAGTGAGACATGAAGTTTCACAGTTGTCTTCTGATTTTATATGCTTGTAAAACATCCGCAGCATTATTCAAATTGCACTCAGGTTCCCAGGAGTTGTTGTTCGGACCGTACCCCTTCCATTTAACCAAATACTGATATCCTGCTCCGCGTCTTCGATGTGTGAGAATCGCTTCTACTTCAAACTCCTCTTGTCCATTTATGAGATCAGGGGGTGGAGTCGTGTAATTTGGTCCATGTGTTTCAGTTTCTTTATATGGCATAAGGAGTGATGTGTGAAAGACTGGGTGAATGCACCATTGTTTTGGTAGCTTGAGTTTATATGTTACTGGTCCTAGTACTTGTTCGACAATAAAGGGTCCTTCTTGTTTAGGCGCTAATTTCCTAGACTGGTATGGGATGTTGAGATTTCTGTTTTCGAGCCATACTTTGTCTCCTTGTATGAACTTGATTGCTTTGTCTCTGACTTGTTGTGCAACCATCTGCCTTGCTAGCTCATGTGCTGCTAGTGCTTCTTCCCTAGCTTTTTGTAACAACTGTAGGTGTTCTTCAGCGGCAGGTGTTGTCATCTTCTGTACAGCGGTTGGTAGTGCAACAGGGTTTGTTCCATACATGAGTTGGAATGGGGAGGCTTTAACTGAGTCATGATGTTGATTATTGTGAGCAAATTCAGCGATTGGGAGTAGTTGTTTCCATTTATGAGGTTCATTTGCACAGAATATTCGAAGGTATACTTCTAATTCTTGATTAACACGTTCTGTTTCTTCATCAGTCTGTGGATGATAGGCTGTGCTCATTCTGTGATTGATCCCTAGCATCTTTCTGATTTCCTGGAAGACCTTAGCCGAAAACTGTGGTCCTCAATCCGAGATGAGTATATTGGGTAATCCAAAGCATTTGAATATTTCTGAGATGTAAAGATCAGCTGTTCCTAATGCATTGATGGTTTTCTTGCAAGGAGTAAGAATTACCCCCTTCGTAAGACCATGGTCCACCATGACCAGAATTGAGTCATATCTGTCTGCGATAGGTAGATCTGTAATAAAATCTAATGTGACTTGTTCAAACAGACGAGTCGCTTTGGATCCAATGGGTAGAAGAGCTGGAGTGTTTGGATGAGTATTCACTTTCATCTGTTGGCAGGTGGCGCAACCAGTAATCCATTCTTTGACGTGTTTATACATTCCTGGCCACCAGTAATCACATTGTAGAAGTTTGAGGGTTTTCATACGTCCTGGATGTCCTGAAGTGAGCGATTCATGGACCGCCTTGACAATCTGTGTTCTGAGCATTCCATTATCTGGGATGTATGCTCTATCAATATATCAGATGATCCCATCCACAAATGCCCAGTCCTGGAGTTTGGATTTAATCGGTGGGGTGCGTTGAGTCTCAATGACTTCAATGATTGTGTGTCCAAAGCTGTCAAGTGATGTAGCATCTCTAATTTCCTGGGCGAGGTCTGTAGTGATGAGACGGATGAATTTATTGTCTGGTAACATTGTGACATCTTCCAAAGCATCATCACCCTTCATGTGATCAGGTCGGCGGGATAGAGCATCTGCTTCAAACATTTTGGTGCCAGGTACATGTTCAATTTTCAAGTCAAATTCTGAGAGCATCATGGACCATCATGCTTGTCAAGGAGTTAATAAAAGATTTTTATGATCGCAGTGAACCACTATGGGATGTGGCGATCCATGAAGTAAATGTTGCCATGCCTGTAGTCCCTTAATGATTGCTAGTAGTTCTCGATTGTAAATCTGGTAATTCTGTTCTGTAAGTGTCAAGGCATGCGAAATAACATCCACATACGGCAG
>JAEBUT010000039.1:0-67261 GCA_020011035.1 Amanita subjunquillea
AACTGGGGAAGTGTCTCTCTGAGTCAGGCAGGCAGCAAAGAAATGAATCAAGGTGGAAAGTGGGCAGTTTCAGAGAGTTTGGCAGGAAAGCAAAGGAACCATAGTGTCAATGAAGGGGACAATGGGTGGTGGGTTCTTGATTACCTCTCTCAGCTGATAGTGACTCATGTCTGGCACCGTGTTACATGAACCTCATCTGGACCCCATTTCATTATCCTCACAGACCAACAAAGAAACCCAATTCATTGCCAGCACCTCAAACACATACTTCAAACCTTCCACAATCCTTAAGTGGTGCCCTCCCAGACTGGCGCAACCACATCCTGCCATCCACATTAGTGAAAACAGCTGAAAAAATACACACCAGAGTTGACAATCATCTGATACTGACACAAGCCAAGGCGATTACTTCTCCCATTCCAACCACCATTTCTGATTCCTACTGATATGTTCCAGGTATAACAATTAGTGACACTGACGATGGTGACAATGAGCTGCTAGAGACACCAGGAGACTACGTTCAAGTTAAGATAAACAGTAGTCACTGTAAACCTTTGCAGTATTGAATTTGTAGTCAATGTGTTCCACAGCTGCACTGCCTAATTGTCCTGATGCTGAGAACTGTTTGGCACCATCTGGTATGTCTTGATGATACTATAGTCTTTTGGGGCTTGCCAACTGAATTGCCATTGCACTAGGGGTATTAGAGCAGACAGTAGAGAGAAGTGGGCTCAAAAAACAGGTGGACAAATTGAGGGCAATGATAATTATCAGCTCGACATCTTTCCCATTGAGGATGATTTGCAGCTTAACTATCAGCAAGAGAGCCATCAAGGCACGGAAAACAGCCAGGATGATGACTTGCCCTACCTCCCTTGTGGCCAACCATGTCAAAAGAGCAGCCAATGTCAGAACTCATCTACTAGTAATGGGCACTATCCTGTCTGCAAGCCATGGGGAAGTGGCAGTTGCGCGCCCCAGGGCTGGTCCAAATCAGTAACTTCAATTTTACCTTCAACAGTGCTATTACTAGTCATCATTACTTATCTGATACCTTATGAAGGACACTAGAAACACTCGTAGTATCCACAGCAAGACATCCCAGTCTCATATTGCACTCCATGACCATGAAATGATGGCAACTCTAGGGTCCGTTTCACACTACAGAGCCTTCCAAAAAACACAAATGTTGCAAGGTTTAATGTGCTGGTAGTTGGTTGATGGATTGACTGGTGTACAAGTCAGACAGGAGATCCTTGGGATATTCCTGAAAATGCTATCCAGGCCGCCCAACAGCTGTGGGATTTGACATTCCCAGACATACAACATACGGTTAAAGCAGTTGGACTGGTCAACTTCTAGTATGTGACAATTCTATGTAATTGGTGAGCTCCTGCTAAGTTGCATTTACAATAGCTTTGCCAGTGCTTCTATGAGTTCCATAGTCAGTTTGCAGACCGAGCAGAAAAGGCAGTTGAGACATTTTGGATTACTCGGATGACCTCCCAACTGCCAATGACAAAGCAGAATTTGTTGCATCCATACTTCCCCAGGATATAGTAAAATACGATGCAACAAGGTGAAAACAAGTAATTCCACCAGTTTTTTTCCCATGGATGTGGGAGGATGATGGATTTGACAGGTTGACAGACTATAGCTGCTGCTTCAGACAAAAGGCCTGTATGTCAAATATGACCATTGTTATATTCAACTGACAAAGCTCCCTGGCAGCCTGCATCTGGTCCATTCCAATCTGAACCTCTTCTCAACACATTTGCACATTTTCTTGAGACTGTGGACCATTTACATGACCACCACCATCAACTCTATCATGGAAAGTACCCCTATGGTGCTCTGGCATTAGCAGCAGCAGCAGTATGGGACAGCCCTTACGATTTATTAGTGAGGCTAATGGTTATTGCAGGTTGAGCATGCTTTCAGCCAGTGGGTGATTGGTGTATACCAACCATTGCCACGGAAGGTAGGAGCATTCAGTGGCCGGCTGTGGGTGGAAAACATTTGAATTTGTCGAGTCACTCAGGAGGATCACAGATGACGACTGGGCAGACATTTATTGCAAGCAGAGATGAACACAAACATTTATACAAAGTGCGAGACCAATCCCTCTACAATGCCATCTTGAACAAGACTCAGCCTACTCCATTGGGTCGTGCATTGTGCTTCAATTAGCTAGTAGCCTACTCCTTGTCTTTTTCCAAGTCTATTCATTCCAAGTCTATCTCTACTTTACGCATTTTAATACAATTGCAAGTAAATCATGATGGAGAAGAGATTCCTCTTGATCAAACTGCATCACAACTTTGACATTTCAAGTTAACTGTCTATATTTTGGTTTGTTGGGCCAAACGGTCAGACCAGCAGTACTCCCTGCTGCATCCTCTACAGTTTGGGGGTTTGAAACAGAGATCCATCATGGAAGGTTGCCTCATCAGACACTACAGCCATGGGAATGTCGACTTCATCGCTTCCACCAGCGCCTCATTGGAGGTGAGTACCACCAAGTTCCTGCCCATTCACACCCATTCTCAATCCCCAGCCCACCTGCACCAAGTATTTTCAGCCAATCACCTGCTTGTGCCCAACCGCACCTCCCATCTCTCTCTCCCTGCGTGCCTGGTACCACCAATGTTACGAGGACACTGGTAAGCAACTAACCAAGAGAAGTGTGCTTTTACCCGTGTTTTACAGGGCCATATTCCTGAACAGTACTATAGGCAGGTCTCTTCAAGCATCTGATTGTGCTGTTGCTCACATTCATGCAGGTTTTATCATGTATGTGTCTAATCAGCTGAGTGATATCACTGGTTGATGACTCGCTCAGCGATTCCTTTGCCTGAAGGGCACTATGGCAGGATGGTCTCGGTAGGTGATTTTGTGCAAGGGATCCTCCATCTCATGTTTCACAGACTATAGGTATGTCCCTCGGCTCGCTCGGCTTGTTGATCTCACCAGGACTGCAAGGCAGTGACTCAACGATCAGTGAATCTCTCCCCAGAACAATTGTCACCAGCATCAACGACCAAGGCCATCGACAAGTCTGATCAGGAACCATCCACAATTGCGCCCAGAAAAGGTATTGAGGGAGACAAAACCGATGACCAGACCTCAGAGTCCGAGTCCAATGACAATGATGTCACAGAGCAGATGCACAATATGCCTTTGTCAAACAATGACCAGACAAAGTACTTACAGGTCCAGTATTACACTTGCTGAGAATGCTAGAAACAATGCTCTTCGATTGCCTTGAGAAGATGTACGGACCTGCATCAAAAGGATGCTTGAAATACAGTATCAGTAAGCATTCACAAATGAGCTTGAGATGGTGAGGATTAAATGCGTTTTCTGGTAGCACAAACAAATTTGTCCCTTCCATCAAAAATGCTTTATTCTTCACACTTGCAGTCACACAATCATGCCTTGGTGGACTTGCCCAGCATCCAGTGCAAGCAGAACAAGGGACGCATTAGGTGAAGAAGAGTTGCAGGAAGTACTAAGCATGCCTGTTGTTTTCAATATGGCAGGATGTGAATACATCAAGAGGCAGGATACCACAACAGAGATGACAAGGGAGCAAGTGTAACAAGAATGAGGCATTGATCATGAAGAATTGGGTTGAGCGCCTTGTAAGGTGATTGCTTGACAAGATGAAATTTGACAATGCAGGGGTAGTTCTGGGCAAATCGCTGTCATTGCACCATATGTGGACTCTTCCTGTGCTGTTGCTTGACACATATTTTTGCTATGCTAGGTCCCAAGCACAGGTCACCTTGCTGCATTGATGCTTTGACCAGCCATGGTTGGGTCAGAAATTGGAATGGTTGATAGATGCAAGGACAGGAGAAAGAAGTGGTTGTGATCAGCCTTGTCAGAAACAATGAGTCAGTAAGTCCTTAGGACCTCAAAGCTTGGGTTTACTGGATGTACTAATATTGTTTGCAGAGGAAGTTGGATTTTGAAGGAGAAGAGACTACTGGCCATGGCGTTGGCCAATATCTGAATGTACACAAGGGTGAAATATGAGCTTTCGTTTAGCAACCTGATTCAACTTTGTAGGCCCACATGTATTGGCATGCGCATTGGTGAATTCATTATGACACTCTCAGGGCTACAATAACTTTTCTCCTTACGTACAGTTATAACAGCTTCCCCTTGAAAGCTGGCATGACTGTGACCAACAGCCTGGCTACTATGAGGATGGTTAATTAGATTGAAACATCATGCTCATAGCAAAGCAAAGACCCCATAATTTCAGTGACAAGGGATACTTCAGCTTAAATGTGTAACAATGTATGTAGTGTCCCATCTAAGCTTCCTAATTTGATTCTCTGTTCCACTTTCCACTGCGGAATTGATAGGTGCCAATCCAAAGAAGCTCATCTCTCTCTCTCCTCCTGGTCACTCCTTACTCTACCCACCTTTTTGCTTGCCAATACCTTCCTCACCCACCTCCATGCTCCTCCTTGCCCCACCCTTGTGCCCTTCTCAGCTTCATGAAAGCTCCAAATTGCATCTGCTGATCCTTGCTTATGGCCTCCCCTCTGGTACCGCTTGGGTGAGTTGGTGTCCAGTGCCATATCAAAAAGCTCCAGAAGGCACAATGCCAAGCTCTGTTGTGGCGGCAAGGATTCTTGCACTACACCCACAGATCACTTGAATATCTACTCGGAATGCTGCCAGTACAAATTTACTGTGACTTGCTGGTGAAATGGATGGCGTCTCGCATTGCCACTCTCCATTCAGACCACCCTTGAGGTTATAGCCCCCTACATTGTCTCCAGCCCACACTGCATTGACAACATCAACAGTTCATACACACTTGGGCCCTGGGAACCCTCTACCTCCACTATGGGACGTCGCGCAAGATATTGACGAACCCTTCCTACAATCAATGCAAGAGCTGCTGAGGCTCTTGCTTCTTGGACTTGTACCCATCAAAGCTCTTCCAGAATTTGCACACCCTCTGTGTCAGGACAAAACTCTGTTTGACACATGGTTTGAGACATTTCAGGAACAGGTTAATGCTTGCACCTTGACCCTCACACACTGCTCACTGCCTCCGATGCTCTTTGGTGCTCAGTATAGGCATCTCTGGCTATGTCACACCCACACATCATGAGCCTGTTGAGTTCCAGCCTCTCCTCATATGAACCAAAACTCAAGCTCTCGAGATGCTGGTTGTGCATTTACTGGCTCTGATACTCAAGCATGTCATTGTCTTGGTTGACAATGAGGCTGCCATTGCGGTTTTTCTCCCAGACAGCACATCACCATATGCTTCTCATTGCATTGCGTGCATGGTTCAAGGGGATGTGAACGCTCCTCACATTTCATGGTGTCCGGGACACATGGGCATAGACGAGATGAAGCTGCAGACCAACTGGTTTCAGACTATGATGGACCAGATATCCACCCTTTCAAGACGAGGCTCACAGCCTTTCACTGCTTTCAACACACTGCAGGAGTACACTGGTGCCTGGCTGGCTCTCTCTCAGAAGTACCAAGGAACTCAATGTTACAGTTTTGACACTTACAGCATGTGCTCCTTCCAACCATGGATCAGGGCACCAATGTTTATCAAAGCTTGTGACAACTACCCCAACCCTCTTCTCACAGTTCATCCACATTGCAATGGACCACATGCTTCTGCTGGCTTCCAGCCAAAATCACCACAGTCCTGCCTCCACTGTGCCGATGGAACCCCCCTGACATGCAAACATATCATGCCCAAGTATGGGCCACCTTTTTGTTCATTTTATGCCTTCCCTCATAAAGACATAGCCTTCCTCAAAGACCACCAATGGCAACATCAACCCACTACCTCCACTTGGACAGGCATTGCAACAAACTGAGTTTCGCCAGCTCTTTGATGATTAAATGGTTACTTTTTGTTAGGATAAGACCTGATAGCTAGGTGACATGTTGGTTGTCATATACAGATGGGCTTCTTAAGTTCTGCTTTTCCTACTAGGTAATACACCCATTTTTATTCAAAAAAAAAAAAAAAAAAAAAATGGTCAGACCACCACCAGTCATGTGACAATTGGCTAAATTTTTGAGCTCTTTACGGTGCCCCACATAGTCCCACTGGCTGGTGGCTGTCAAAACCAAATTTCGCTGCAAAAAACCCGGATTCCTGGGCCCAAGGTCCGGGAGTCCTGGGAAGTCCCATCACTGAACGAGCCCAGCTATATATGCTGGGCTATTCAGTCACGTGAACGGTCAAACGCGCGCACGACGCGCCGTTGATTCAATGTGACGTGTCACACGTGATCTGTCACCTGCCCAACACACACTGACACCCGTCGCCTCTACCATCTACCAACGTACCTACCACCGCTCCCGACAACCACGCCCACGATGAACCCCTCCACTCACCACCCAGTCCCTACCTCTCCCGTTCGCCCTCTCACTCTCTCGCCCGTTCGCCTTGCCCTCTCGCCTCTCGCGCTCTCCCCCTCTCCCCTCTCGCCCGTTCGCGCTCTCCCCCTCTCCCCTCTCGCCCGTTCGCCTTTTCCCCTCTCGCTCGTTCGCCTTGCCCTCTCGCCTCTCGTCCGTTCGCCCTCTCCCCCTCTTGCTTGTTCGCCTTGCCCTCTTGCCTCTTGCCTGTTCACCGTTCGCCCTCTCGCCGTTTACCTTCTCTTTTTTTTTTTTTTTTTTTTTTCGCATAGAAAATCTTATTGATCTGCGTAGCGTCAGACTACACAATGTGACTAAATGGCGCCGCTGTGTAAAGCTGTATGTAGGTTATATAAAGTAACCTAAAGGAAACCAAACGAAAAAAGAAAAACATATATGTAATGAGTTGACAACACAACTAATAACAAAAGCTGTTTGCCCTCTCACTGTTTGCCCTCTCCCCTCTCCCTCTTGCTGTTCACCCTCTCCCCCTCTCGCCCTCTTGCTGTTCACCCTCTCCCCTCTCGCCTCTTGCATTCGCCTCTCCCCCTCTTGCCTGTTCGCTCTCTCGCCTGCCCTCTCCCCTCTCGCTCATTTGCCCTCTTGCCCTGCCCTCTTGCCCATTTGCCTGTTTGCCCATCCCCCTCTCACCTGTCGCCCTCTCACCTATTGCCCGTTTTCCCTCTCGCCCTGCCCTCTTGCCTCTCGCCATTTGCCCATTTGCCTGTCCCCCTCTCACCTGTTGCCTGTTGCCCTCTTGCCCATTCGCCCTCTCGCCTGTTGCCCTCTCCCCTCTTGCCTCTTGCCCATTTACCACCCTCTTGCCTGTCACCCTCTTGCCTGTCACCCTCTCACTCTGTTGCCCTGTTGCCTCTCACCCTGTTGCCCTGTTGCCCTGTTGCCCTCTCACCCTCTCACCTCTTGCCCTTGTTTCTGCTAACCTACCTCATTGTCCCACAGTGAATAAATGTATCAATAACTGTATAAATACAACTGATTGTACATTATTTAAATAAAATAAAAATAAAAATCCACTTTTACACTACCTTGGCTGAGACTGGCTGAGACTAATCACCTGATCAATTAGTCAGCAATGATATTACCTAGCCACTCACAACACACAACACCTCACCACCATCATGCACTTTTCCACTACCAGCCTTGCCCAGGACACCCAATGCCCATCCTACCACCTGCCACATTGCCTATGCTGTCCACGCACCACACCATCACTACCATTAGACCACCATGGCTCAGTCATGGTGGAGATAGGAGGCATATTCAGGTTGATATATTTACACTGTCACTTAGTTAACAAAATAGAACACCCCTTTTATTTTTTCTGTGTTGGAAATTGGATGTCAATTGATGAATGAGACAGGAACCCAGAACTCAAACCATGATGATCACCAGGTGGCTGGTATGGCAATTGTGAAAACCTTTATTTTTTTCTGTGTTGGAAATTGGATGTCAACTGTCAAATGGGTATAAGTAACAATTAACAAATGAGATGGGAACCCAGAACTCAAACCATGATCACCAGGTGGCTGGTATGGCAATTGTGAAAACCTTTATTTTTTTCTGTGTTGGAAATTGGATGTCAACTGTCAAATGGGCATAAGTAACAATTAACAAATGAGATGGGAACCCAGAACTCAAACCATGATCACCAGATGGCTGGTATGGCAATTGTGAAGACCTTTATTTTTTGTGTTGGAAATTCAAATGGACATAAGTAACAATTGATGAATGAGATAGGAACCCAGAACTCAAATCATGATCACCAGATGGCTGGTATGGCAATTGTGAGGACCTTTCATTTTTCCTGTGTTGGAAGTTGCATGTCTGTTATTGAAAATGGGTGAGAAGTTGGTTTGGTGTAGGAAGTTAATTTGACTGTGGGAAAATTGAGTCCAGTGTGGGAATTCATACACAAAGTTGGTTTGTGGGGTTAAATTGGCTGTGGGAAAGTTTAGTATAGAGTGGGAACTCATAAAGAAAGTGGTCATTCTGTGGGAAATGAAGGAAGAGTGAGAATATGCACAGGAAGCTATTCTGACTGTGGGAAAATGTAGTAGTGGTTAGTTGACTACTATTTGTCTGATGGGACAGTGTAATGTGCTTATATATTGTGTATTTATTGTTATTTGTATGGTAGTATAGTGTAAAGTACTGATATACAGGTTAGTTGACCATGGTAGGCAGTGTAGTTGACCAGGACTGGGCCAGGACAATGGCAATATTTACTGTTATTTGCATCGTGGGCAGTGTAATATAGCTGTTTACTGTTATTTGTATGGTAGGGATGTAAATTATTGAATATCTTCCCTGGTTGACATGACCAGGACTGCACCAGGACCATGCCAGGACTGAGCCAGGAGTCCTGGTAGTGTCCCATTCAAAATGCAGGAAATGCCAGGACTGAGCCAGGAGTCCTGGTAAGTCCCGGGAAGTCCCGGGAGTCCCACGGGACTATGTGGGGCAGTGTAAAGTACTGAAATTTTTCAAGCTCTGACCACTGCAAGTGTTGCTCTTTGCCGACTCCTCATTGTTTCCACCTTTGCATGCCATCTGCCCTCTGCCTGCTTGCTGTCTCCCTTTATCTGCCAACCATCATCTAACAAGGAGGAGTGATGTCTCATTTGCCAAATGAACATTTCAGCAATGGAAAAGTTGGCATAGATCCTAGACAGTGACCTTGATGTGCATTATTCTTCGTGCTTTTCCTTGCCAAATGCTAGACTGCAACTCCAGGACTGTAACATGCATCAAAACCTCAAAAAAACTTGTGTCATCCATGACCCAACACTTGCTGCCATGCTCGTTTTCAATGCATTCCAGATAATTGCTTTCTTGTTCTCAACCAAAACATGATTGTGGTACTTCAGGTAAGCTGTCACATAGCCCTTTGACATTTTTGTTCTCAAAGGCTTCCACATTGGCTACCAACCTTGCATGCCATCCCAATCTTGCCATCTCAAGTACAGTTCAATCTTCTCATCTTCAGCGCAACATTAATGAGAGAAGGAGGCTGCAAGGTCTACAGCACACCAATACAGCTACCTCAAACAACTCCATTGTGCTGCAACCACTCACATGGATCCAGAAATTTGATGTTTGGCTTGTCAATGAAGGCAGTCATCAAATCTTCTTTGCAGCTTGGGTTGTACTCCATCACCTCGTTGTCTTCTTCAGATTCATTAATTACAAGTTGGGTGATAATTACACCAATGCAAGGAAAATGTTCAGTATCACATTTGGTATGCCAACTCGTGAATCTGCACACTGCATATGTTTACCTCTACCTGTTAGCTTTTGCCCAGGTGGCTGCACTTATGCTCCACATCAATATCATCTTCATTCTTTTCCCCATCTGTGGGAACTTTATCTCCCTCCTCCGCCACACACCACTCAACTCCATCATACCATTTGAGAAGAACATCACGTTCCATCAGGCAACAGCCTGATCTATCATCATTGGCACCATCATCTACATCCTCACACACATGGTCAACTTTGCTAAGCTCGCCACAGCCAATCCTGATGCAAAAACAGGTGGACAATGGTTCAGTGCGTTTCATGCAGTGAATTCCACTACCAGGCCTGGTGTCACAGGTTGGATCATGACAGCTTTGCTCTTCATCTTCTTCTTCATCTGCTGGCAGTTGCATGGGATGTTTTGTATGATCAAACCCAATTGGCCACCATTCTGTTCTGTTCATGGATGAACATTGGTGTCTTCTGGGTACATGAGTTTGCTCTACTCCGTGATTGCCATTTATCATTATCGTGTAGGAATATTGGCTCCCTGGAGGTATTGTCTGGGTGTCAGAGTGTTACAGTTTCTTCTTCATTTCGTCTTCCTGTCTCAATGAACTGTTTCATATTCATCATTTCTCCTTAAACTGCACATTGTATAGCCTGGACGCTATCCCCTTTCATAGCTACCTTCATGTTTCCTTTCTCAGGTAGTTATTGTTTCATTCCCTTTATGGTTTCCTTTGTTCTCAAGTAGTATATAAACTCCATGTACTGTAGAGTAACTCTAGTTCCAACTTAGTTTGACTTAGTGTCTAAACTCTTTGTCCAGTGGCTGGGAGCAGACCAAGCCTCTGCTTGTCACTGTTGACTTAGAACAAACCATGACAAGGGCATTGTCCATAACACAGAGCACATACTGTGCAAGATTCTGTCTTGTCATGTTACATACATTTCCAAAGTCATCCAACATCCCTTGAATGTTATGGAGCTCCAAATCAAAAAGCAGAAGATGCCTGGACAATATATCTTCATCTGCTGTCCAGAGGTCTCATACTTCCAATGGCATCTATTTACTTTGACCAGGTTTGTCCCTTCCACTGATATGTCTATATTCAAGCAGATCTAATGGTATCTAGCATGCCTGAAGAAGATTACATTTCGATCCACATCCGTGTTGTTGGATACTTTACCAGCGCGCTTGCCAAGGCTGTTGGATGTGACTTCAAAAGCAAGGGGAAAGGCAATACTGGCGGAACAGTGATTAAACAAGCTGATAGTTGACAAACTCTTGATGCGTTCCATCCTCTATTTTTGCCTTTGATCATCTGGTAAATTAATGGTGATCAACTTAGTATGCTGATAAGTCAGTTGAGCTTGTTAAGACGAATCTAAACACAACCACAGGTCTCACTGAGAGAGAGGGAGAAGAGAGTGTATTGACACAATAGACCAGTAAGCTGGATTAGAGCAAACTATCTAGAGTTTTAGGACTCCTACCTACAGATACGCCCTCCTTATATACCTTTGCCCGTGGTCCGTGCGCACAGACTACACTGCCTCCAAGGCTGTGTACGCACAGCAACGGCCTAGACCCCTCCATAGCCAGACTCGTCCGGACCCCTATGCCTAGACCTTCGTACAGCCACCCATGGCTTACCTAACCGGTCCTTCCATAACGGATCCCCCCAAGCCCCTATGCGTATTGGTATACCTTCCAGCGTCCGTAGGCCTCCAGATAAAATAGAGAAAAATATAGAAAAATAAGAGAAAATGTCCAGAGTCGTAACAGAGCTCTTCAGCATGGTTAGCTGGCAATCCTCTACCTGCAGTGGAGATGGTAATTTGTAGCAGATATCATTTCACATGCTTGCAAGGTTGTTCTCCTTGACACTCGCTTTCCTTGGTGCTCATTGGCTTGTTCCTCTCAAAGCTTGCAAGGTTGTTCTCCTTGATGCTTGCTTTCCTTGGTGCTTGTTGGCTTGTTCCTCTCAAAGCTTGCAAGGTGGTTCTCCTTGATGCTCGCTTTCCTTGGTGCTTTTTGGCTTGTTCCTCTCCTCGACTTATGACCTGTCTGACCTGTCTGACTTACTGCCTTATGAACTATCTGACTTATGACCTTATATACCTTTCTGACTTATTGCCTTATGAATTATCTGACTTATGACCCTGTCTGACTGACCCTGTCTTACTTATGGCCTTATGACCTGTCTGACTTATTGCCTTATGAATTATCTGACTTATGACCCTGTCTGACTTATGACCCTGTCTAACTTATGGCCTTAAGACCTGTCTTATGGGTTATCTGACCATAGACCTTATAAGCTATCTGAATTATGACCCTTATACCTGTTGGACCATCTTCCTTACAACCTGTCTGACTCCATAAACTAGCCCTTCCTTACAGCCTGTCCATCTTACCATCTGTCTCATGTCCATTATCCTGTCTTATAACCTAGAATTATTATGGACTGTCTTCCTTATGGCCTGCCTGCCTTTTTGCCAGATATCATTTTGGCCCATCCTCTTCATATCCTGTCTTTCTTCCAATGTACCTATCTCATAACCTGAAATGCTGTTGACCCATGTGTCTTAATATCCCATCTTCCTCATAACCTGTCTTCTTTATGTTGAATGACTTTCACCCCAAATACCCCTAAGCATAGCCCTCAACGCGGCTATCACCAGTTTGACCCTTAGAGGGTATTTCTTTTATTATATTTCTTTTATTTACATATATTTAATTACAGTTCTATACACAAATATGTACATACACTAAAAGTGTATATAAGACCTGTAGATAGAGAATATATGTTCAGTTGCTCTTTCTTGCTCCCCAGCATGTGAGTATCTCCACTCTATGAGTGAAAGACCTGGAGAGGTCTCTGGTCACTGTCTCTGACAGTGATACAATACTCAAAACACCTGGAGAGGTGTCTGGTCACTGTCTATGACAGTGATACAATACTCTTGTCATCATGGACGTATGACTCTGTGTCTAACAGACACATGAGCTCATCATTCATGACAGTGACAACCACTGAGACAAACTATGTCTGACGGACATATGATTGCTGCTCAACACTTTATAACCTGTCCATTGTATAACCTTAGACAATTTTACCTTTCTATCCTATGAACTGCCTGTCTTTGATCCTGAAATCATTTTGGCCTATCATCTTGACACCCTTATGACACATATATCTTATGAACTGCAAAATCATTATGACCTGGCTATCTTACTACCCATATAACTGATCCCCCTATGTTCTTATGACCTTATATACTGACAGACTGTTGACCTTACAACATATTGATTTAGGGATCTTTGTATTATATGTATCAATACACTTTGGCCATGTGCTTTCACATCCAAACAACCTCCTTATCTGATGTACATACATTCATGCATTCCTTAGATCCCACTTGCTGCTCAACTTATACAGACTTCTTGCCTTATAATATCTACAATTGAAAACCTCCTGTGCATTAAAGCTGGTAAATCAATTGCCTTTCCAAATGAGTGTGTCTGGTGAATAATTAATCTGGCTGACTTGATGACTGGCATGGTTTAATATACTAATGAAACATGCAGCTTTCACTATTATTATCTGTTGTTCTACCAAAGTAATAAACCAGCTGACTTAGATGATCTTGGCATATGATGAACCCATACCCTTGAATGACTGGCTCACTGTTTTGCTCATTGATGTTTTTATCTAACAAAGTGATTATCTGAAGAACTGAGGATATGCCAATCAGATCATCTGCACATCTGAAGTAATTTTAGTCTACCCAGCTGAAAGGGTCTGACACTTCTTATTGGCTTATATAAGGTCATCAGAAGTTTCACAGGTTTGCTGATGTAGGTGGCAGCAAACACAGATAGAAAATTTGACCAGTTCCGCATCGACGCGTCTAGCAGAAGAATGATGCGGTCACAGACGGTTATGTGCTACTTCACATGGCTGTTCCGCTCCATTTCGCCAGCCATTTTTGACTGGGGTTCAACGTTCAACGTTCAAGTGTGATGTGACTTCAAAACCTGGTTGTTACAGTTTCCCTTTCATTTCAACCTCTTGTCTCAGCGGACTGTTTCATATCCATCATTTTCCCTTAACTGCGCATCATACAGCTTGGATGCTATTGCCTTTCATAGCTACCTTCACATTTCCTTTCTTAGGTAGTTATTGTTTCATTCCTCTTATAGTTTCCTTTGTTCTCTAACCATATATAAACCCCATGTACAGTAGAGTAGCTCTAGTTCCAACTTAGACGAGTTTTGCTCTCAACAACAATCGACTTCAGCACTCTTTTCTCTCATTGTTCTCCAGGACCTTTGTCATCGTTTGACTTAGTGTCTAGACCTTTGTTTGGTGGCTGGGAGCGGACCAAGACTCTGCTTGTCACTGTTGACTTAGAACAAACCACGACGAGGGCATCGTCCATAACACAAGTTGGAACTCAGGAACTGCTCAGTGCATCATCACTAGCCAGACACCATTGATACCAGGAACTCCCAGATCAGACCACCGAACAACTCTGTTTGTAACAAACAGAAGTACTACCTTAATCAAAGAGAAGTCTACTTTTCTACGACACATAAGGCCTGGTGCTACGTTTCAGGAACAAAGAGAAAGAACCTACCAGTTCCAGAGGAACTCTTCGAAGGGGAGTACCAGGAAGGAGATCACAATGACAAACTACCAGGAGAAGTTTGGATTCACTGGTACAACGAAGAAAACAACAAGGACAATCAATTGTTCCTAACCCCAGGCACTGAACCCGAACTTACTTGGTGGCACGAGTTTCGAGTTGACAAGGAACTTGGAGACTTTGCTTTCCTAGCACTCGACAAGCAGACACTAACATCTTGAGCAACTGGGGAGAATCTGACAGTGCAGCCAGGACCCTGAATGATCTAGATAAAGTCAAAGTGGGCGGAGACATCGACATCCCTGCCTACATTCAGAAATTCCGATCACTTATACACTCTACCAGAATTACTGGGTTCATGGTGCAGCGCATCTACTTCTGTAAAGGACTCCCTGCATCAGTAGCAACAAACATCATTGAAAATCCCGCAGTCGTCAGTATGGAAACAGCATATAACGCTGCAGAACCCCTGCACAATGCTTGGGAGACCTTGAAATTGATGAACCGATCATCTGGATCAGGGGACACAAAGGGATGTTTCAAATTTAATCGAAACACGAAGCCCTCCACATCTGATCAAAGGGGATTAATGCTGTAAGCACAGGATGTCTTTCAGATGCCCAAAAGAGGAATACCAAAAAACCGGCAAGTGTTTCAGATGTGGAACACAGGGGCACATATCCAGGGACTGCCCAAACAAGGGGAACACCCAAACGTCGTCCTACAAGTCCTCCTCCCCACAGAATCGCACAGTTAGGGTGATAGAGGAAACGACCTCGAACGAATCAGCTGCCCAATGCATTAGGGTGCTACTGAAAGATCTGCCAGAAGAGAAACGCAAAACAACCCTCAAGGAACTCGAGTCCAAGGGTTTTTAAGAAGGAGGCACCAGAAAGCGGTTGATGCCTCCAGTACCATTGAACAGTTAGCACTTGACTCTGTAATTGTAAATTCAAATAATAACAAACGAATTTCCATTACTGTGCAAACAACCCATAAACCCGCTGAAATATCTGCTCTCATTGATTGTGGAGCAGAAGGAAACTTCATTGACGAACGAATATCAAAAGATCTACCTAAGGAACCTTTAAAACAACCAATTAGAGTCAAGAACACTGATGGGACAATCAATCAGAATGGACTAATCACTCATCGCACTTGTCTCACCTACTCTATTAAAGGGAAGACGTACAACAACTGGTTATGGATCACTAATCTAGGAGATCAAGCAATAATCTTTGGAATACCATGGTTAGAACAGCATAATCCTATGATCGATTGGCAAAAGAAAACCCTCCAAATGGACGATGATTCAGAGGACACCAAACCTATCTGGCGCATGGCATTAGACAACCAACAATGGGGAGAAGACAAATATTGGATCAGGGTGAAAACATTGGCATCACAGGCACTTGAACATCAAGCAAAAAGAGATGAAGTGCCTATAGGTCTACCTTCCGAATACATGCCCTGGCATGCCACCTTTGAGAAGAAAGCGTCAGAGCGTTTTCCATCTTCTCATCCATGGGACCATGTGATCGAACTTAAAGCAGGATTTACGCCAAAAGTCAACAAAATCTACCTGTTATCACTAAAGGAACAGTCAACCCTCGACAAATGGATTAAGGAACAACTCGATAAAGGATACATTTGACCGTCTAAATCACCACAAGCATCACCATTTTTCTTCGTCTCTAAGAAGCAAAGTGGCGTACTTTGAGCTTGCCAAGATTATTGATACCTGAATGAATGGACAATTAAGAATGCCTACCCATTACCCTTGGTCTCCGATTTAATGACGAAGTTAGAAGGTGCAAATTACTTTACCAAACTCGATCTGCGCTGGGGATACAACAATGTCCGGATCAAAGAAGGTGACGAATGGAAAGCAGCATTCATAACCAATCGAGGATTGTACGAACCAACAGTCATGTTCTTTGGTCTTTGCAACTCCCTGTCAACATTCCAAATGATGATGAACAAATATTTCCAGGATATGATAAACGAAGGATGGCTCATCATCTATATGGATGACATCTTGATCTGCGCAAAAACAAAAGAAGAAATGCAGGAGCGTACAGAACGCATTTTGAATCGCCTACAGGAAAATGACTTATTCTTGAAACTCGAGAAATGCAAATTTTGCATTCAAGAAGTCGAATTTCTTGGCATGATCATTACACCGGGACACATTCAAATGGATCCTGTTAAATTGGCAGGAATTCGTGATTGGCCAACACCAACTACAGTTAAACAAGTCAGATCCTTCCTTGGATTCGGAAACTTCTATCGGAGGTTTATTGGCAACTTTGCTGCCATAGCGAAACCTTTGACAGATCTAACAAAGAAAGGTTTACTTTTTGACTGGACGACCACTTGTCAGACTGCGTTTGAGGAGCTTAAAAACAAGTTCTCCTCCATGCTCGTTTTACGCATGCCCGACCCCACCCGACCATTCATTCTTCAGACAGACACCTCAAACAAAGCTACTGGAGCAGTTCTTAAGCAAGCAGATAAAACCGGAACACTTCATCCATGTGGATTTATTTCGCATGCTTTGACACTTACAGAACAGAATTACCAGATTTACGATCGAGAACTACTAGCAATCATTAAAGGACTACAGGCATGGCGACATTTACTTCATGGATTGCCACATCCCATAGTGGTTCACTGCGATCATAAAAATCTCTTATTCTATCAATCACCCCAACGATTAACCCCTTGACAAGCACGATGGTCCATGATGCTCTCAGAATTTGACTTGAAAATTGAACACGTACCCGGCACCAAAATGTTTGAAGCAGATGCTCTGTCCTGTCGACCTGATCACATGAAAGGCGATGATGCTCTAGAGGACGTCACCATATTACCAGACAATAAATTCATCTGTCTCATTGCTACAGACCTAGCCCAGGAAATTAGAGATGCCACGTTACTTGACAGTTTTGGACAAACAATCATTGACATCATTGACACTCAACGCGCCCCACCAATTAAATCCAAACTGCAGGACTGGGCATTTGTTGATGGGATTATCCGATACATCAATAGAGCATACATCCCAGATAATGGAGTACTCAGGACACAGATTATCAAAACAGTTCATGAATCGCTCACGTGAGGACACCCAGGACGCATGAAAACCCTTGAACTTTTACAACGCGATTACTGGTGGCCAGGAATGTATAAACATGTCAAAGAATGGATTACAGGTTGCGCTACCTGCCAACAGATGAAAGTAAATACTCATCCAAACACTCTGGCTCTTCTACCTATTGGATCCAAAGCAACCCGCCCTTTCCAGCAAGTGACACTGGATTTCATTACAGATCTTCCTATCGCAGATGGATATGATTCGATTCTGGTCATGGTGGACCATGGCCTTACGAAGGGGGTAATTCTTACTCCTTGCAAGAAAACCTTCGACGCATTAGGGACAGCCAATCTTTACATCTCAGAAATATTCAAATGCTTCGGACTACCTGATATACTCATATCAGATTGAGGACCACAGTTTTCGGCTAAAGTCTTCCAGGAAATCAGAAAAATGCTAGGGATCGATCACAGAATGAGCACAGCCTATCATCCACAAACCGACGGAGAGACAGAACACATTAATCAAGAATTAGAAGTGTACCTTCGGATATTTTGCACAACAAACCTCATAGATGGAAACAACTACTCCAATTGCTGAATTTGCTCACAATAATCGACATCATGACTCAGTTAAAGCCTCCCCATTCCAGCTCATGTATGGAACGAACCCTGTTGCATTACCAACCGCTGTACAAAAGATGACAACACCCACTGCTGAAGAACGCCTACAGCTATTACAAAAAGCTAGGAAAGAAGCGCTAGCTGCACATGAACTAGCAAGGCAGATGGTTGTGTTTAGGGCTCCGGAAGTTCGGTTCTGAACTTCGGTTCGAACCGGAACTGGCAGAACCGAACTGACGGTTCAGGTTCAGTTCTGGTTCTGGTTCTGGCAATGGGTGTTGGTTCCGGTTCTGGTTCGGGCAGCTACCAGGATTCGAGAACCGGTTCTGAACCAGAACCGAACCCCGAACCAATTGCATGTGAGGCTGGAGGCATTCCGGCTGGCACTCTGGCTGGCGTCACATTGAAATGTGACAGGAGTGTGACAACCATTCCCGCGCACTCCATATTGGCACCAACTCATTGTGCCACCATGCCCAGCTGTCATGGCTGTGCTCAACCCAGATGGATCACTCAAGGAGGTCACAGAGATTGACTTTTACCACTCCGAGACCGATGAGCATCCAATTGGCTCATCAAGCCAGGCAGGTTTTTTTTCATTTATCTCACATCATCAAGAGACAGTTTGTGCATGATCTAACCCATCCACCCCACAGGCATGTTAAAAACAGTATATTTTCATTCATGTCACATTATGTATAAAAGTTTCCATGGTTCAAAGAGTCAGAATCATGACTTTGCATTAGCCCTGTCTATACTTTTTCTGAAGTTCAATTCTGAACTATGGTTCAAACCTACTATACACAAATTTCAGCACTTTACACTCCCCCCCGTGTCCAGGTAGACTCCAAGTGGACTCCAGGGACTCCACTGGACTCCACATGGACTCCAGGCAGAGTCCACACAAACTCACAAAAAACTTGGATTGGACCTGGACAGTCCATGTGGAGTCCACATGCTGCTTTTTGGTGGTTTCAGCTTGGACTCAACACCAAATTGGACTACCTGGACTCCATGTGGACTCCATGTGGAGTCCACATTAATGTGCTCAAATATTCAGATATATATAGGCTCTCAAAATCTTACTTGGAGTCCATGTGGAGTTCATGTGGAGTCCAAGCATATTACATGATTACTTTCAACCACATATATTACATTTTTACAATGTACTACAAGCATTATAGATCATCATTCTCATCATCATTCTCATCATTATGTCCTCCTTTCCTCTCCTGCCTCCTAATGATGTGCACTGTATGGTAATACAACATGGCATGCAAAAACCAATTGAAATTGCCAGGTGACATGCGTCTGAGTATTGTCTCAAATCCTCCAAGCCATGCATTCAGCTGCTCACATGCTTGAGTGTTAAAGGCACGCTGGTGATACAATTCACCATTATCATTTCTCCCTGTAATCACCAAGTTTGGTGCAGATCCATCTAGTGGTGCTGGATTGCACCAAGTGCGGCATAAATGGTCTGTTGCAGAATGATTGCGATAATGATATGCATCTACAATAAATCTGCTAGTTTCTTTCCATTCATCCAGTATCCCTGAGCATGGGCAGTACGCATGACAAGGCATGCCTTGTCAATACAGATATAGTCAGGCCTAGATTCTTTTTGGGGATACACAGATTCTAGAAAGTCAAGTATATTTGTTGGTGATTCAGCTCTGGCAAATTTAGCCCAGGCAATGACAACACCACATGGTGCACAGATGGTTTCTACACAGTAAAATTTTGGGGCAGTGAAGTGATGTCTTACTCTATGTTGCCTCCCTGTTTCATCATGTGGCTGCCTGTTGTGGACTACCTCTGGCACCCATGGCAATGACTCATCTTGCCTTCTCATTGCTCTTCTATATCCACCCAGTTTCTGGTGTTTAGTTTTATTCAAGTGTTGTATCCAATGCCCTTGATGTTCTCTGCAGGCCAAAGTGCCTACTAAATTGTTGGTGGAACACCCAACAACATGACACACCCCACCATACTCATTTTCATGTAATGGACAATACACACCACCCGTTCATTTTGAAGATCTGCAGTACAGCCTTCAAAAGCACAATGCTAATGGCCAATAAACAGCCTGAATGCAGAAGATGTTGCTAGTAACTTACTGAATGCCCCATAACAATACCATCCACTACTACCATTTTGACAGGGGCATGCTCTGCATCTTCCATGTCAACATCCTCTTGTACAATACTCAACTGACTAGCTTGTATTGGATCAAGATCATCCACTCCTGCCATGGCTCCTGGGTTAAGATTTGTCAACAATATACTTTGTTCTTTGTACTCATGGGTACATTCAGCACAAGCATGTCCATCTGCTGCCCTAATGACTCCATTTGTGCCCAGATATTTGAATGCCTCTGTTGTCACTTCATCTATGCCCAAACCATCTTGGATTGTGAAGTCTACATTTTTGCTAGAACTGATACTCCTCACAGATTCTTGCACAAATGCCTGCCATATTTGACGCCTTGAGACATGTCCTGTGGAACCAAGTGACTTGAACACATCATTCCAATACTCAGTATATGCTGCAGCAGAGGCATGGAAGTTGTACATTGCACTTATTACTGCAGATGTGAATAATCGATCCACCCACAGACTCTGCCCAATTTTGATATATTTTGCTGAGTTCAGGTAAACTCTCTCATGACCACCTTGGTGTCCAACAACAGAACGTTCATGGTCTGCATAGTATATAGTTTTGCATCTCTTGCATAGACCAGTCAATACAGGCACTTTACTGAATGCCTTTGAATCCTTGATGAGCCTGACAAGGGGAATATCCCTTTGTTTGGTTTGTTGATGCAAGGCCTTTCTATTACACTCAGCAGTTTGGCATATTGCCACAGTAGGACAAATGATATGGACAGGTTCAATAACTTCTTGTGAGATTGGTTTTAATTGACCTTTGAATTTACCAACTTTGCTGACAGGGTAGAGACCCAATTCTTGTGCTAAAGAATCCAGCTTCAACCCAATCAGGATACTCAACTGTTCATCTGAAGCATCAGCACCCAATTCATCACTTTTCAACAGTTGTGCCTTTGTCTGATCAAGTTTTTTGTGAACAGCATTACCAAGGCATCTAATCCATCCAGTAGCAGCAGTTCCTCTTTCAGTCACATCATCAGCACACTTTTGTCGGAAATGCAAGCTGAGAAGGTCTGTGTTCTCTAATAAAGTGAACAAGACCATCAGAACAGTTGATAGTGACACTGATCCACTGAAGTTTCCCTCCACAAAATTGTTGAAAACTTTGAATGGAATATCAGGGAAGGCAGTTTGTTTTTGTGCTGCCACAACTGGGATATTGTATAGGAAGATGACCAGCCACAGGTAGGGCATGCAATGGATGCCAAAATAGAATTGCATAGATTTTGTGATACTACTACATTTAAATGGACAGCAAAGATGAAGGAATTCCAAACCTCACTTCTGTTTCTTCTTGCTCTTCTTGGCCTTGGGTTTCTCTTCCTCTTCTAACTCTTCTCCATGTTTCTCTTTCTTCTTGCCTTTGTCAGGCTTACTTAACTTCTCTGCCTCTCTTTGCTTCAACTCCTTCAAGTCCATAAAATTGTATTGAGACCTCAACATCACCCAAACCTTCCTTATCCTCTAGCCATTCCTTCACTTTGGGCATACTGTTTATGTTCTCAAAGGCAGGGACCAGGAATCCATGCCACATGGATTTAGATACAAATAACTGCATGATGGCAGTGTTGTTTGGCCTGATACCAGGCCATGAACCCTCCTGGACTTTTCTCTGCATCAAATCAATAGCCCTTGTACCAGCCAGATACCTGGCATAATAATTCTTGAGCCCTAGACCTTTGGCCTCTGTAGTTAGATTCTCAGGTATGCCAAGGAGGGCAATGAGCTCCTTCTTAGATAGCTCTCGAGAGCCTGGATGGGTGACACTTACAGGAGCTGCAGGAGCAGCTGCAGGTGGAGATAAACCCTCCTTTGTAATGTTAAATCAATGTATGTAATTTAGAGCATCACTCACACCACAGATTTGCAAGCTATACTTGCCATCTTGAAGATCCCACTCCACTTCATCATCATCTTCAATTGCATTCTCATACTTCCCCTTCATATCCCATTCACCATCCTGAACAACATATATCCTCTTGTTGTCACCTGTTGTTAATTCAGTTCAGCACATTAGCAAAAATTTAAAGACTTACGACTGACAGGAGAATATTTCCTGGATAATCCCCTCAGTACAGGTGCTAAATTTGGCCCAACTGCATTTCTAAATGTCACATGGGGTCTGACACTGCTTGGGTTTTCAACCAAGTTCCAATAAACTTTGACAGTGCCTTTGACAGTGCTAGGCTCATCAGAGGACCCTTGAAGCACATCACCTTGGTTGAAAGTATTGCCAAATGCCTTTCCTCTCATTATTCCTCCAGTGGTGCGAGATGAACCTGCAAGAGGCTGATCCATGACTTTATTATTTATTTTTAAGTAAGACCTAACACTCAAGCAGTGTATTTCTCACCATCATCCTGCCCAAAAACATGGAAACTTTCCACCTTGAAGCATTTTCAGAGAATTATTGCAAGAGAGTGCAAAGGCTTACCTCCTCATTTCCCTTGTGCTGATTTCCAGTCTCCTTTTCCTTTTCCTTTCCCTTTTCCTTATCCTACTTTCAACTTTATTCAAAGTAGCAGGCCAACTCACCATGGTAATATCTCCATCATCTCCTATCTCTAAATCCTCACTATCTTCTTCCCTATCCTCACTATCTTCACTATCTTCTTCACCCTTCTTGTTCCAAAATTTCAGTTCAACTCTTATGTGAGAGGTTCAACTTTACCATATCAATATCTGCAACAGCCTCTGATATATCTCCAATATCCCCATCTTCCTCAAGTCCCTTAGTGAATTCAAGGTATCAATGATTACTTGTGAATTGAATAAAGTTTTGTAGCTACCTCAATATTCATATTGCTAACATCACCTTCTTCATCACCTTTGTCCTCTCCCCCCTCACATTCCTCATCACTCTCCTTATCTATTCCATGTAAGTCAGTCATTATGACAAATTTAGGTTCCATTACCTGGTTCCTGCTGCAACCGAAGTCGAGAGGATTTGAGTCCTTGGTCATCTTGAACAAAGCTAATTGTTGCAGAGCGGACACATTTGGGTGGAGCAATGGGAGCCCCACTGGCTTTAAGCTCTTTTTCAGTTCTGTAATGGTGATAAGCAGGTAGAATTAGAGGTATGGGTATCAAATTCTTACTGAGAGGGCTCAGGGGGCCTACCCTCTGCTGCTGCATCTTTGCTAGGTTGTGCAGCTGATTTTTTCCTGTCATAAATGATGTACACATTGGTGTAGACAGGCCATTGTGAGGGCAAGGATGCAAAATGGGGGGAGGTGCTTACCTGGTGGTGCAAGCAGGTTGTTGTGGGTGAGAACAGGTCATTGTGGGTGAGAACGGGTCATTGTGGGTGAGAATGGGTCATTGTGGGTGTAGACGGGTCACTGTGAGGGCAGAGATGCAAAACAGGGGGGAGGTGCTTACCTGGTGGTGCGAGCAGGTCATTGTGGGTGTAAATGGGTTGTTGTGAGGGCAGAGATGCAAAATTGGGGCAGGGTTACTTACCTGGGTGCAAGTGGGTTGTTGTGGGTAAGAACAAGTCATGATGGGCGAGAATGGGTTGTCATGGGCAAGAACAGGTTGTCATGGGCAAGAACAAGTTGTTGTGGGTGTAAATGGGCCATTGTGAGGGCAGAGATGCGAAATGGGGGCAGGGTTCCTTACCTGGTGTGCAAGCAGGACATTGTGGGTGAGGACAGGTCATTATGGGTGAGAACAAGTCATTTTGTGGGCAAGAACAGGTTGTCGTGGGTGAGAACGAGTCATTGTGGGTGTAAATGGGCCGTTGTGAGGTCAGAGATGCGAAATGGGGGCAGGGTTACTTACCTGGTGTGCAAGCAGGTTGTTGTGGATGAGAACAAGTTGTTATGGGCGAGAATGGGTTGTCGTGGGCGAGAACAAGTCATTATTGGCAAGAACAAGTCATTGTGGGGGTAAATGGGTCGTTGTGGGTGTAAATGGGCCATTGTGTGGGTGAGAACGAGTCATTATGGGTGAGAACGAGTCATTGTGGGCGTAAGTGGGCCATTGTGAGGACAGAAATGCGACATGGGGGCAGGGTTACTTACCTGGTGTGCAAGCAGGTTGTTGTGGGTGAGAACGAGTCGTTATGGGCGAGAACAAGTCATTATGGGCGAGAACGGGTTGTCATGGGCAAGAACGGGTTGTTGTGGGCGGGAACAAGTCGTTGTGGGGGTAAATGGGTTGTTGTGGGTGTAAATGGGCCATTGTGAGGGCAGAGATGCAAAATGAAGGCGGGGTTACTTACCTGGTGTGCAAGCGGGTCGTTACAGGTGAGAACAAGTCGTTGCGGGTGTAAACGGGTCGTTGATGGTGTAAACAATTTGCTGTGAGGGCAGAGATGCAAACAGGGGGAGGTGCTTACCTGGTGGTGGGAGCAGGTCGTTGTGGGTGAGAATGGGTCGTTGTGGGCATAAATGGGTCGTTGTGAGTGAGAATGGGTCGTTGTAGGTGAGAACGGGTCATCGAGGGTGTAAACAGGTCGTTGAGGGTGTAAACGGTTCGCTGTGAGGGTAGGGACACAAAACTGGGTGGGGGGCATACCTGGCAGATGTGCGCAGCTTGGTACGTTGTGTGGGCTTGATCGTAGGTGCAGGAGGCTCCATGTCTTGATCGTTGTTGGAGTCGGCAGCATGGCACAGCTTTTTTTTCTCCTTTCTGGGGCTTTGATGGATGCCGTGGATTTCGTTCGCTTGCGACCAGACATGCGAGGTGGGGAGCAGGGAGCGGTCTTGTTTGAGGAGCGGAGGTTGGGCATGGAAGACAGATGCGCAGCTACTGCGCAACTGCCAGCACTTGTGACTATGTGATAAGTGACCATCACGATAAGTCACATGTCACATTCAAAGATATTCATCATTGAGGACACACCAGAGACACTATCTCTAATAGATTGGTATAAATAACAGGACAGTAGTACCCTATGTCTGCCACTGCTCTGTGGTATTGTTTGAGAATATTATGTACAGTTAGATTAGAATAAATGATATGTTAATCATGCCACATGTGTCACACCTCCTGTGATTTGGCCATTCTTGATGCCAGGAAAATCTGGAAAAATCTGAAAAATCCTGCATACAGCAGTATTATATTATGGTCACCTTTCCACACTAAAAACATATATGTAAAAATATAAAAAATGCTTAAAGAACAGTTAAATTGATGATTGGATGGACTTTGTGTGGACTCCACATGGACTCCATATGGACTCCACTGGAGTACATACTGCCTCAGTCCAGGGAGTCCAGCCAAAGTCCATGGATTTTGCATGGAGTCCAAGGTCGTTTTTGGCCTGTTTTTGGTGGTGGACAGGTACCATGGAGGGAGCCTGGAGTCCATGTGGAGTCCACATAAAGTCCCTGGACTCCAGTGGACTCCAGTCCTTAAGGGGGGGGGAGTGTAAAGAGCTCGATTTATGGACGGCTTGTGATGTGGATGAGCGCAGGACTTGACTGCTAAGGCAGTCAGACGAGTAATGGTGTCAGATAGTTAGCCACGGGTTCAGTGCATATATAGTTCCGGCGCTGGTAGGACTTCTCTCACATAGCTTAATGCATACACATGACAATGACACTACACAGTCACCGCGGAACACCGCTCATCAACGGGGAATGATGCTCACTATGCCCCTGTCATGACCTGCCAGAGCCCCTTCAGGCCTTGCCCATAAGCATCACCACTAGACACAAGTATGTTCAGGATGTATTTAGTATACAATACATCCTCACCTTTGCTACCATGGAACAACCAAGCCAAAGAGAGGCAGTCAAGTGAGCAAAGCGCACTTGACAGAAATATTTGGCGAGGTCATGTGGATGTGGTCAGTGTGCTTTGTCTGCACACTGCATCCACACCATGCGCACATTCCAGCCGGGATGAAGAGCACGAGGGCTCTGCATCTTCTTTGCCCACCCACCACTCCCAGTGCATTCCCCCCCAGGCAGTTGTGAATGTGGGGCACCACGTTAGCAAGCATCTAGGAGCCAAGATAGCGTGGTGCCAGGCCACCCTCCCACAATGCTTGCTACACCCCTTGTCATGACCTGCCAGAGCCCCTTTGGGCCTCACCCATAAGCATCACCACTAGACACAAGTATGTTCAGGATGTATTTAGTATACAATACATCCTCACCTTTGCTACCACGGAACAGCCAAGCCAAAGATTGTCAACCAGCCCCGTTTGAGTGGAGATGATGCTGGCTTGAGCAGACAGCTTGCCAGGACAAATGACAGGAGGGAGATTTGGATGGCAAAATGGTTGATGACACTGTCAAAAAGGATTGCTTGAGTGGAGAACTCACTAGAGATGGTTTTTTCGACAAGAGTGAATTGGCAGGACAATTCAATCCTGGCCTGCAGAGTGACAACCAAGGAAAGATGCAAGGTACCAGTCAGATGGAACTGATACCTATTGTGGGCAACCAAATGGAGAGTGGATTTACAAAGGCTACCAAAACCTTTAAAAGAAATGAACCCACTATCAGGGGATTTAATAATCAACCAATTCACTTTCCACAATGGTTCCTGCCCAATCCTGGCTACAACATGGGGACAGACAATCCACCATCCCTTCCTGAAATTGTAACAAGTGACAATGAAAGTCTTGCTGACAAAATTGATAAGGAATTGTGGAAAACAGTTGGACAAAAGGAGAATACCAACCTGGTTGTGAAAACAGTGACAATTGATGCCCCTGCAGTAAAACAAACCATCCCTTTGAAAGGAATGGAGGGTGCAACAGCAAAACTTGATACACTGCATGGAAAACAGATTGATCAACAAGAAAAAGGCCCTTTATATGATAAACTTACAAAACAGCCAAAATCCAACTGACAATCAATGGGACCAGCCTTATTTTCACAGGGACCAAAACACTTCAAGTGGGATGACTCAGAGAAACCAGGCAGAGGATACTTCCAAGCAATGACTTGGAGCCCCCAAGTTTGGGACCTCCAAGCTCAAGCTTGGAGTCTGATATGCCATCTGGAGATGGTGATGGGACACATAGTCAATGACGAAGGAAGAAATCTAAGAGGAAAGATACATTGAATGTCAAAATCAAAACACCTTTTTTATATGATGGGAAAGCTGACCTGGATACGTTTGACTGATGGACCTATGAGGTTGATACTTGGTGTGACTGGCACAGTGTGGACTCTCACAAGGCTGTCAAAATACTAGTACAATTCATGTCAGGGAAAGCAAGCAAATTCTTTATGAAACATATTGCAAGTAGTCAAGACAAGTGGACTACAAAATTGGTGTATGAAGGCTTGTTTGACTATTGTTTTCCAATGCACTTCAAATTAGACTTACAAGAAAAAATGATGAGTACAACTCAAGGCTCATGGAATGTCTGTGACTATGTGCAGGAATTAGAATCAATGGCTATACATTTCCCAGACATAACACAGAGGGAGCTCACCCAGATATTTTGGCATGGCCTGAATCAGTACTTGTGAATCCACCTGGTAGGCCAGGGCATGAATCCGGAATGCACCAAATATGAACAGTTGATGAAATATGCAACTCGACATGAGGATGCTATAGAGGCCCAGAGACATGAAGAACAAAGCTGGAAAGGCCAGCCAAGTGGACACTGCTGGGGTCAATTTACAAACCAGGTGGATGGGCCCCAAGCAGTACAATTTGGTGATGATAAGAAAAAAATCTGAAGGGATATCCAATAAGAAAACCCCAGAGAGGGATGAAGGGACTAAGAAATGGCAGGACCCTTTGAAATGATCCCACAACCAAGAAACTCACTCCAAAATGAGTAAGGAGGAGAGAGACAAATTGCAAGCTGAACAACAATGCTTCTCTTGCTGAGAGATTGGTCATGAAAGCTGAAACTGCCCAAAGCAAAGACAGGCTAAAGCACCAATATTGAAAACAAATGTGGTCAACATAGTTGACATAGAGGCAAAGGGAGCCTGTGCTCAGGAGGTGGATCTCTGCATCGGTATGATGCAATGTGAAACAGATACTGAAAAACAGGATAGTAAGACACCAGAGGCAGAGTCCCAGTGCATGGAAATAGCTGTGGGCATAAAGACAGCATCTGAATGGCTTGGACAGGAGGGTTTGGAAGAGCTGGTACTGTCCATTACCACCAACTCCAAACACCTTCACCAGATGTTCTGTGACTATTTCTGTTGTACAAGAGACTCAGAACAATTCTCTGTGTCTTACAATGGACCTGTGAATAAGACATATGAGATTATTGACTGGGACAATCCAGCATTTACATACATTGTCTGAGGAAATGACCTTTTTCGACCTGAATTCTGTATTGAATGGATTATTGCAAGGAATGAATTTGACCATGAAATACTGGGATTTTCTGGACCATACACTGAGGAGGCACCAGACAAGGAATGTTACAGTTTTCTTTGTTTGTCAAGCTCTTTCTGAACTGCCTTTATCTCATCATTGTTACAGATGATGCCCTTGTTAAGGTTTGTTCTAAGTCAATAGTGACAAGCAGAGTCTCAGTCTGCTCCCAGCCACTGGACAAAAGAGTCTGGATGCTAAGTCAAATGATGACAAAGGTCTGAAGGACAATGATAGAGAAGAGCATTGAAGTCAAACAAGGTTGAGAGCAAAACTCATCTAAGTTGGAACTGAGGTTACTCTAGTACATGGGTTTATATACATTTAGAGAACAATGAAAACAATCAAAGGAGTAAGGTTGTGGTTACCTGAGAAAGGAAACATGAAGGTAACTACGAAAGGAGATAGTGTCCAGGCTATACAATGCGCAGTCAATGAGTAGTAATAATAGATATGAAACAGTCCACTGAGACAGAAAGATGAAACAAAAAGAGAACTGTAACATTACCCCCTTTGTATGCAAGAAGTTGCCAACTTCTACCATGCAGTTGTCCATGCGTGATCCTGCCATGATTTGAGCCAAGTAATGACATTCCCCAGGTCCACTGTGTTACAGATGATGCCCTCATCATGGTTTGTTCTAAGTCAATGGTGACAAGCAGAGTCTCAGTCCGCTCCCAGCCACTGGACAAAGAGTTTTAGATGCTAAGTCAAATGATGACAAAGGTCTGGAGATCAACAAGAGAGAGGAGTGCTGAAGTCAATTGAGGTTGTTGTCTAAGTTGGAACTAGAGTTACTCTACAGTACATTGTCACAGTTCTCTTTTTGTTTTGTCTTTCTGTCTCAGTAGGACTGTTTCATATCCATCAACTGCGCATTGTACAGCCAGGACACTATCTCCTTTTGTAGTTACCTTCATATTTCCTTTCTCAGATAGCTACAGTCTCCTTTCCTTTTACATTTTCCATTGTTCTTTAACATATATAAACCCCATGTACTGTAGAGTAACTCTAGTTCCAACTTAGACAAGTTTTGCTCTCAACACCGATTGACTTCAACATTCTTCTCTCTCATTGTTCTCCAGACCTGCGTCATCATTTGACTTAGCATCTAAACTCTTTGTCCAAGTGACTGAGACTCTGCTTGTCACTGTTGACTTAGAACGAACCATGACAAGGGCATCATCCATAACACAAGTTGGAACTCAGGAATTGCTTAGTGCATTGTCACTAGCCAGACACCATTGATACCAGAACCTCCCAGATCAGACCACCAAATGACTCTGTTCATTACAGACAGAAATACTACCTTAACCAAAGAGAAGTCTACCTTTCTACAACAAATAAGGGCTGGTACTATGTCTCAGGAACAAAGAAGAAGAACCAACTGGTTCCAGAAGAATCTTTCGAGGGAGAGTACCAGGAAGGAGACCACAATGACAAATTACCAGGAGAGACTTGGATTCACTGGTACAATGAGGAAAATGAGACAGAGGACCAACTATTTCTGCCTCCAAACACCCAACCTGAACTTACTTGGTGGCACAAGTTCCGAGTCAACAAAGGATTAAAGGATTACTCCTTCTTCACATTTGACGAACAAACAGTAACCAGGTGGAACAAATACAGAGAGCAGCAGCAGATCGAGATAGATCTAGCCTTTGAAGGTGAACCAAAACGTGGAGAAAACTTGAAACAAGGCACAGAACCGAAACACGAACCTGGAACACAGGGTCTGAGACCTGAAACACCAGAACCGAAACAGGAACCAGAAAAGGACATGTCAGATGACAAGGAAACATCTTTGAAAGGAGTAAGAGGAATCTCTGTTAGGGAATTCAAAGGACAGTGCTCTAGGGCAAAACACTTCATCAATACATTTGATGACATCTTTGATCTTGATGAAAACCACTTTGACATGTCAAAAAAACGAATCAAGTATGTTCTCCTTCATCTAGGGGAAGAATTAGACAATTGGAAAGCCAATCTTTGAGGAGAATTAGAAGCAGCAGAAGCAGCTAAAGGGAAATCAGCAGAAAGCGCATATGCACTCTCTTGGGATAGCTATACTAGCTTCAGGAGACGATTTTTAAATGACTGGGGAGAATCTGACAGCGCAGCAAGGACCCTGAATGATCTAGAAAAGGTCAAAGTGGGCAGAGACATCAATATCCCTGCCTACATCCAGAAGTTCAGATTGCTCATACACTCCAGAATCACCCCACAGTTGTCAATATGGAAACAGCTTATGATGCTGTGGAACGCTTGCATAATGCTTGGGAGACCCTTAAGCTAATGAACCAATCTTCTGAATCAGGAGACACAAAGGGATGTTTCAAATTCAACCAAAACCAGAGGCCTTCAACACCTGGATCAAAAGGAATCAATGCTGTGCACACAGGGTGCCTTTCAGATGTCCAAAAAGAGGAATACCAGAAAACCAGCAAGTGTTTCAGATGTGGAACTCAGGGACACATATCCAGGGATTGCCCAAACAAGGGGAACACCCAAACATTGTCCTACAAGCCTTCCCCTCCACAGAATTGCACAATCAGGATTATAGAGGAAATGACCTCAAATGAATCAGCCACCCAATGCATCAGGGCCTTGTTAAAGGAACTTCCTGACAAGAAATGAGAGACCACCCTCCAGGAACTCAAAACCGAGGGTTTTTAAGAAGGAGACACCAGAAAGCGGTTGACACCTCCAGTACCATTGAACAGTTAGCACTCAATTCTGTAATCATACAATCCAATAATAACAAACGGATTTCCATTACTGTGCAAACAACCCATAAACCCACTGAAATATCTGCTCTCATCAACTGTGGAGCAGAAGGAAACTTTATTGATGAACAAATATCAAAAAATCTACCAAAAGAACTATTGAAACAACCAATTAAAGTCAAGAATGCTGATGGAACAATTAATCAGAACAGAATGATCACTCATTGCACTCATCTCACTTATTCCATCAATGGAAAGATGCATGACAATCGGTTATAGATCACCAATCTAGGGGATCAAGAGATAATCTTCAGGATACCATGGTTAGAACAACATAATCCGACTATTGATTGGTGGATGAAGACCCTCCAAATGGACAATGATTCAGAAGATACCAAACCTATTTGGCACATGGCATTAGACACCTGACAATGGGGAGAGGACAAATATTGGATCAGGGTAAAGACATCAGCATCACAGGCACTTGAACACCAAGCAAAAAGAGATGAAGCGCCAACTGTTTTACCTCCTGAATACACACCCTGGCAAGCTACCTTTGAGAAAAAGGCATCAGAGCGTTTCCCATCCTCTCACCCATGGGATCATGCAATTGAACTCAAAACAGGATTCACACCAAAAGTCAACAAGATATACCTGTTATCACTA
The DNA here is from genome assembly GCA_020011035.1 of Amanita subjunquillea. Lineage (NCBI taxonomy): Eukaryota > Fungi > Basidiomycota > Agaricomycetes > Agaricales > Amanitaceae > Amanita > Amanita subjunquillea. The sequence continues at coordinate 31,925 of JAEBUT010000039.1, forward strand.
AAAGAACAGTCAACACTAGACGAATGGATTAAGGAACAGTTAGACAAAGGATAATCTAAATCACCACAGGCATCACCATTCTTCTTTGTCTCAAAAAAGGAGAGTGGTACACTTCAACCTTGTCAGGACTATTGATACCTAAACAAATGGACAATCCAGAATGCCTATCCATTACCCTTAGTCTCTGACTTGATGACAAAATTAGAAGGTGCAAACTACTTCACTAAACTTGACCTGCACTGGGGACTCAGACTGGGCTCAGACTGAACTCACAGTCTACTTGGAGTCCTAGGACTTTTATATTCAACTTGGAGTGAGCTCAGACTGGACTCGGAGTCCTTGGACTCAGCTCAGATTCCACTCAGACAGGGGGGGGAGAGTAAATTGCTGCGGAAAGTGTACGCCTGCTACAGCTGCTCCAAGAACAATCTGCCACTATGCAAACCTCTCTAGCAGCCATTGCCAGATCCACCACGGAAATGAATGCTTTGTTGGAATGGATATGTAACTTGCAAATGGCGCAGGTTGATATCCAGTGGGAAATCCACCACATTGTTGATGACACTAGGCATGCAACTTTCTTGCTGTTACGATCATGAAAATCGGCATCACATTTTCAATCTATCTATCAGTGGTCTGGGACCACTACCACAGTCTTTATACAGGCCAGGAGCCTTAGGAGGGAGCCTGGAACACTTTGCATGGGTTAGCACATGGGAGCGCTTACTATGGAACAAGACGATGGCCCTACAAGGTGGCCATACACTATACTAGGAAGGACAGCCGGATTAGGCAAGAGGATCGCGCCCTTGATGGCATCATTGATCGACGTCGGCATCAATGCATCAGGGATTATGCCATCACGCATCAGGAAGCAGCAGTGGCAGCGTATATGGACATATGGGATTGCAACACAGCCTATGGAGACAAGGAGGCTTTAAGGATATAGCCCCTTATGGTTACAAGGTCTAGAGCAACCTGGACTGGTCCAGAAGATGGTGTTACAGAGGCTGCGCCCAGAAGCATAGCAACGGTGACAGCGTGGAAGCAGTGCTCATACAAGACAATAAGGAGTATGGATGCTGTGGGAGTGCCAGTGGTACTAGGCAGTGGCAAGGGTCTTGGTAGAATAGTATATAAGTAGTACAAGTGTCTTGAGTTGCCCCAGACTTAAGATGGTTTCTCTTACGCCCATGTAAGACTCTGTCTGTATGTCAATATACCCTATTCCCCTCCCCCTTCTCTTCCCTGCTCGATGAGGCCTGTGGGTCTGTGTCCTAAAGGACAGTGGGTTAGTGTTGTTGGGCGTGAGCTCATAACACTTGCTGCTGGACTTTTTCTGTCTGCCGCACAAAGCTGGAGCACAAGACAATGCAGTGGAACAAGTTCATGGCAAATGGTGGAATGCAGCAGGGTGCAGTGAGCAGTCTGGGGCGGAAAACATGGGTGTGAATATGGAAGCGGCTGAGGTCAAAGCAGTTAGGTCAGAAATGGGCGAGGAATCGGATGTTGCAGAGCAGGGAGGGGCAGCTGAGGTTGAGGGCGATGTGGTCATGTTCTTGCCAGCTTTGCCCCCATAAGTTTTTCTATAGTTTGTCATTTTCATAGTCTGCTGGGACATTTGCAATTTGTTTGTCTGTGCACTTTGGAGACATTGTAAGCAAAAAGAGTAAGTAAAGTGAGTGGTATAAACATAAGTGGAAAATAACATAGATGTGCAGTATGAGCAGATGTAGTCCTGGAGCAAAACAGAATTATTGTGCGCACAAGACTAAGTATAGGAGCATAAAGGAATTAGCGGATAATATAGGAGGGGGTAGTGGAAATGCTCAATCATTGTCTGACTTGGCTGGGTCAGCTTCTGGGTCTGATTGATAGTACCTGAGTTCTTCTTCACCTGTTCCTCCTTCGTCAACAGTAGCTGGTGTGGGCTGGTCATCATCCCCTTGAGAATGCAAGTTGGCCATTTGTTGCATGCACTCTTCTGAGGCATCTAATATGTTGTCCAGAACCATTAGCCCTCACCTCGCAAAATACAGAATGATGTGGAATGCCACATACAGCCGGTTGAGTACTGTTCTGTTGAGCTTGCAAAGGATGTACACGCCACCATGGTTATGTTGTAAGACTACATAGGGGCCAATGTAGCATGGGCACATCTTCTGGTTTAGTGACTTCTCAATTGCAGTATTGCGGACTAATACCAATGCTCCGCATTTGAAATTGAAGTCCCAGATGATGGTTGGATGCTTGTTCTTGAATTGTTTAGCTGCTGCTATGTGTGCTGCATAGACCTTGCCTTTTAGAACTTCCGTTTGCACATGGCGCTTCTGCAATTCTGTAGCGCGTCGGGCAATGAGCTCTGTGGTTGACAGGAAATTGTTGGGTGGTGGCAATAAGTAGGTAGCTTCCGTGATATCAAGCAGAAGCAGCAGATGTGTTCCAATTACCACAAAGTAGGGTGATATGCCCATGCAACACCTGGCTGTGACTCGCTCTGACCAGAATACAGAATGCAGGGCTGGAGCCCAATTGGATCCTCCCCCCTTGCTGGCTTTAACCAAAGCTTGCTGGACATCATAATGACTGCACTCTACAATGCCCTTAGCATGGGAGTTGTAACTGGAAATGCGGATATGGTTAATGTGATACTTCTTTGCTAAGTGTGCCACTGCACAGATAATTGGTGCTCTGTTGTCCATTACAATCTCCACTAAATTTCGCCAGTGGCAGATGAGCTCCTCAAATATCCAGTCACCTATTGCATTGGTGGTTTCACAACATAGCACGCAATACTCTGGGTAATGTGTTAACAAGCAACAGGCTTGGATGAGATACTTGTATTGGTTTGACAGCAGGAGGTGCATGGTATCCAACTAGACTTTGGTGAAGATAGGGGTGGGTTCTGTTAGGCAGGATGCGGTATAGCTGTAGTTGCTGGGCCTGACATGCGTGATATGATTTGATGAGGTCTTTACACTGCCCCCCCTATTCCACATGGATTCCACATTGTCCTAACATCTAATAGAATGGCAGTACCATTCCGCACAGAATCCGTGCTGATTCCACACTGATTCCACATGGAATGGTGGAATTTCCTTGGAGAGTCCGAGTGGACATTCCATGTGAACTATTTTTCGGCATATGCTGTAGCGTCACAAGCACAACAGCAACATCACACATCCCCATTGTGATGTCACACGTCGCACGTCACGGGTCACCTCACACTATACCGTGACATTACACATCACCCTCCCACTGCCAACACATGGCTTGCACTTGACGATCGCAGCACGATGCCACCATCACTTTGCCACCAAAGTCAAGAAGTGGCCGCAAGCGAGCAATATCGGAGGCATTGGAGCGATCCACAAAGAAACAGAATGCAAAGAAGCAACGCGCCAATGAGGATGGAACCAAGGGCTCCTGGTGTGTGTGCAATTCAGCGGGTGAGCACATACTTACTACCCCAGCAGGACAATGACCACGCATGGGAACAAGGAAGAAATTGAATCAGCAAGGGCTCCAACCAGGTATGTCAGCATCAGATTTTTTTTCTTTTCTGATATGTTTCACCCTACCACCCTACCCACCACGCTGCTATGTTTCACCAACACCCCACCCCTCCCACGTCATGCATCACCAACCACACTCACCACCCAATGAACCACTGCTCCACTTACCACCACAATTCACCACACTGCCCTACCTTTCCGCCCATCATGCCACACCATGCATCACGCCACGCATCACACCACGCTGCGCATTGCACCACACCACGCATCGCGCCACGTCACACATCATGCCACGCCGCTGACCACCCTCAGGTACGTTGGCTTGCTTTTCATTTTATTTGTATATCCTCATCAGTTTACTCCCATCATGCCCTTCTGCCCATCATGCCATGCTGCCCATCATGCCACGCCGCCCACCATGCCACCCACCACTGCAAACCACACCACCCTGCCATTCTGCCCATCCCACCACACCACGCATCATGCCACGCCACGCATCACCCCACGCCATGCATCTTGCCACCCTGCGCATCACCATGCCACACATCACACCATGCTGCGCATCACCATGCCAGCCACACATTGCACCATGCCATGCATCACACCATGCGCTCATTACACCACACTGCACATCACACCACACCACCCATCATGATTCACCACGCCACCACACCATTCCACCTGCCACACTATGCCGCCCACCACGCTGCCCACTCCAATTCACCACTCCCCCCCCCCTGCCATGCTCCCGCATTCCCAACGCCCACTCCTGAACTGCTGCCCATCTCAAATGAACCACCAACTAGGTAAGTTGCTCAGACCTTTTTTATTTATTTACATTCTCATTGTTTTACTCCCCCACCACCATGCCCACCATGCCACCATGCCATTCTGCCCACCACCACAACACCACCATGTCTATCTTACATACCTTACATACCACCTTGCTGTATATATGTATGTATATGTATCTTGCATAATTAAATTACTTTGAACTACCTGCTCTCATACCTAATGTGTATTACCACCATGCCTCAATTTATTTGACTGTACCATCATACCCACTGTGAACCCCTGCCCCTGTGTTATAGACCAAGAGCAGAAATGGTATTACAACAGAGTGGCATTTCTGTTGCACCACCTGAATGCCATCGATCATCAACAATTCAGTTTCTAAGCATGAAACCATTTCATGCTTCAGGACATGCTCGCCATTCTGATATGCAGGCTGGCAGTATGGAGAAACAAGCACTGATTGTAGATGAAAATACAGATGGTGGCAGTGAGTATGCAAGTTCTAGCTGCAATACCTACTTTTCTGATGAAAATAGGCAGTGGATCTGACTATGAGCATTCTAGCAGCTCTGAATCCTCAGAGAGTGTGGAAAGTGATATTGTGGATACTGATGTTGATGATGAGAAGAGTGAGCAAGGGGATAGTGGAGTGACAATTGGAAAGCAGTTGTCTCAGGTATGGATTCATCCTAATATTAAAACTGGTCTTATAATTTGGCAAAGATTGGCATCTCAGAGGAGAGAAATGAAGTGAGAGATGTCCCTGAGGGTCAGTTGGATATCAATTTCTCTGGCCAACAAGCAGGTAAGCTGAAATAGTTCAAAAATTTCCTTATACAATTCTAACTTGAGGATAGACATCTCTGTGCCTGGTCCTCCTGATCTTCAAGGTGCTTCTCACACTACAGGAGGCACAATTCGTGGAAAAGCTCTTGGTAATGTCTTCAATATTGGGGATTCTGAGGATGCCTTGGATATTGGTCTGGTGTCAGTGGGAAGAGTTAAGTTTTTCAAGCTTAAAGATAATCCTTCCACTGCCAATCCTTCCATGTCATTGAAGGTAAAGATTGGGGGTGACATGGCCTCTATGCTTGGTCAGATATCCAAGCACTATTCCCCTATTGAAAGTGAGTTTTTTATCATGTTGTTTTCCATGCCATATAATTATTTTCTCTAAAGAGAAGAATATGAGGATCTTCACTCATGAAGATGGTGAGTGGACTATTAAAGGATGTTTCAGGGCAGCATTGGGAGAGAATGACCCCATTATCTGGGATGTGAAAAATGGGGAGTATTCCCTTTCTATTGCCTTGGTATGTATTCATTTGTGATCATCATGCCTATGTCCTGAAATTATTCAGGAGGATGAAGATTCTATTTCTTTTTCCAGGATCTCTCCTGACAATAATCCATCTAGTGTTCCTATGACCTCTGTGCCTTCCCTGACAAGTGATCAGTACAGGAAGGAGATTGTGGAGAGCCTCAACATCCCCAAATATTTGCTCAGGGATGGAAGGCCTGAAAAGGGTTTACAATTGTATTATAAAAAGTACAAGGCTTGCCTCCAAGCAATATCAACTTCTGAGAGGATGGCAAATGCAGGGGAATGGGGAATCAGGAGGCCATCAGACACAGACATAGTGGAACTGTTTGTTGGAAAGTCAATGCGGCACTCTGATGTGAAGAAGGCTTTTTCCAGGGTATCAAAGCACCATGAGATGGTGAAATGGCTAAATGATGATGATGATGCACTCCCAGTCATTGAAATTTGGAGGGAGGAAAAAGGATCTTATACTTTCAAAGACCTGAAGCAATGGCTGGATGAGAAGGAAAGTGAAGCAAAGAGGAAGGGAAAAGAGAAAGTAAAGGGTTCTGGTAGAGATGAGGAGAAGAGAAAGAGGAAGAAGGAGAAGAAGGAGAAGGAGAAACAGGACCTGGTGACAAAGAAGCACAACACCAGGAGCAAGGGAAAGTAAGCACATATGCATGACTGAGGAGTCAATATTCATGTAATAGTACTTGGTTATCTGTTGAATTGCATAGGCTATTTTTTATGTCCCAAAGTTTCCATGGAATGATGGGGATCATTATCATGCTATTATTTCTGCCCATGGCTACTGCAGCACCATTGAATGAGGCACCATTCCCTGACATCTCATTCAAGGTCTTCAATACCTTCATTGAGAAAATTTTCAGTTCCTCAATTTCTTTGACAACTGTCCTTGTTATCTTGCTCAGTCTCACTGAAAATGTGCAACTGTTGAGCTTGCATGGTCAGCAGCAGAAAAGAAGGTACAATGGAGAGAAGGCTACATCTGTCACTTCATGGATAACAGCTCTTGCACGCCCACTGAAGGAAAGACTTGAAAATAATGGTGAATATATATCAGATGATAGTGAAATGTCAGGCAGTCAGGAAAATGAAGAAGGGATTGATGTGTTGGCAATGAAACTTGACAATTTGGCAAAGCTATTGAAGCTTTGTCCATATGATGAATCTGGACACTTTACTGGGAAGCTCAAACCTATCTCACATAAAGATATACAGCCCATTCATGTCTTATGTCCAGATGCAGTTGTCTGTGAGACTGCAGATTGCAAACCACACTCCCTGATAATGTCATCAAAGATATGGGATATACCATCAGTGACTCTGATAAAAAACTTTGCAATCTATGAAGATGTTCAAGTACTATCAGGGCATTGTAAGGTCTGCAGAACAACATACTATGCTGACCATGAGCGTACACTATCTACTCTGACTGGCCTACATGATAAGGTGTATCTAAATTCAGCAAGGTACATAAAGATTGGGAGAAACCTATGGGTTGATTGAGAATTCACTTCAGCAGTCCTGAATGGTATATATCATTTCCATTCATCCACTGCAGCCTATACAGCCTTCTGGAATAATGTTTTCAGCAGCAAAGATTCATCTGCTGGGAAAGTAAGCAATAGACATATATGGAAGGCATTTGTCCAGGAGTCAATCAGATTTATGGGCTCCATGTCTGGCATAAATTTAACCATAAGGGACAACCTTCAACTTGAAGAAGTGACAAAAGAAGCTTATCACATATTAGGGGAAGGTGGTTTAATCAGGGCTTCTAATGGGCATGCTTGTAGTGAATGTACTCAGAAGTACAGGAGAACAATCAATGCACCAGCAGCAATTGATCCAGCAAATATATTGGGAGTGGATGAAGGCATTGTTGGAGCTGTAGCAGGACAAGAAGTTGTTGAAGGTGCAGCACCAGTAAAAATGGTTGTAGTAGATGGAATTGTAATGGGTCACACCATATGTGCACATGACCAGTGCACATCAGAACTTGCAAATGCTTGAGGAGGAGTTTATTGTGCATTACATGAGGACATGTATGGGGGAATATGCCATGTTGCAGACTGCACAAACAATATTGTCCAAGGTACACTAGCTTGCCAAGATCACCAGGAAAAGTGGAACAGACATGTGAAAAATAATAGACAGAGGAGTCTAGCTGGGTTTAGGAGAGCACTGAGACAACCAAATGAGGATTTGCCATGGAATCAAATGCAGCAAGGGGAACAGCAGCAAGGGGAGCAGCCAGAAGGGGAGCAGAATGAAAGGGAACAGGAGCCACAACATGATTGCAGAAGAAGGAAAAGAGATGCCTTTATGCCCTCTCGAAACTATTGTGTGGAAACAATCTGTGCCCCATGTGGAGTAGTAGTGGCATGGACAAAGTTTGCAAGATCTGAATCAGCAACTAGGATCCTTCAATTTTTGCAAAATGTGTATCCAAATCCTGACACAAGGCCTGACTATATCTGCATAGATAAGGCATGCCTTGTACTGAGATCCAGTATTGCAAATGGAAGTTGGGATAGCTGGAGTCAGACAAGCCAATTCATTGTGGACTCATACCACTATACAAACCATAGAACAACAGACATACTTTGTTGTGCATGGTGCAATCCTGCACCATTAAATGGTTCTGCACCAAACCTGGTTATCACAGGCACAAGCAATGATGGTCAACCTTATCAGAAGTGGGCATTCAATACTCAGGCTTGTGAACAATTAAATGCATGGCTAGGTGGTTTTGAATCAGTGATGAATAGGATGAAGTGTGGGAACTTTGATTGGTTTATGCATGCAATGTTGAACTTTCATACAGTCCAGGTTTTGAAGAGGCAGGAAAGATTTAGGGTTGATGAGTTTGACAGTGAGAATAGTGATTCTGAGGACTGAGTATCCTGTGGGTGTATCACTGACTTGTACAAATATTGAGTTATCATGTAGTAGATAAAAATTGAGTTTGAACAAAATTTAATTTGATTGTGGGAAAATTAGTACAGTGTAGGGATTCCAAACAGGAAGTTGGTCTAACTGTGAGAATATGCACAGGAAGTTATACTGACCAAGGGAGGTATGGAGGAAGGAAAAGTGCTTATATGTTCAGATGTGTGGAAAATGTAGTGTGGGAATGCATAAATGAGGTTAAGTTGAGTGTGGAAAAATGAGGTATGGTGTGGGAATGTATGCAGAAAGGTATACTCCATGTGAAAAAGTGGTTAGCCATTGCATGTCATGATTTTCACCTTTTAGAATGTGGGAAAATGTGTGACATGTGAGAACAGTATCTAAACTGAGTGTTCTGACTGTGGGAAAATGTGTGAGGGTCTGAGTTTTTGTGGGGATGTACATATACAAATGTTCAGATAATCAATAGTGTGGAATGCATACCAGAAGTTGATGTAACTGTGGGAAAATTAAGGCAGTGTGGAAATAAGTAAAGGAAGTTATTCTGACCATGGGAGAATAGAAGAGAATGTGGGAATGTGTACAGAAGATATGCTATAGGGCTAAAGTGTTGATATGTTACATGATTGATTACGCTAATGTGATGCTACTACAAATATAGAGTCTATGTGAAAATTCATGTGGAATCCACACGGATTCCACTCGGACGGGGGGGGGCACTGCAAAGTACTGCCTCATTGCCTTCTCAATCTGTAATGCTACTGATTGCTCTTCTTGCTATGTGAGCCGCACTATCAAAATGTATTTTTTCCAGGAGTGTAAACTTGCCCAGCCTTGCTGTGCCCCAAAAGGTTGTTGTGAGGCAGGTGAAGACGGTGGCATCTAGGGGGTTTATCCAACTCTAGCAGGGTCTTTATTGTTTGGATTTTCTCCAGCCTCAGCAGTGGTCTCTTTGCTCTCTGCATGTCTGGTGGTGCCATGACCACAGCTGCTTTGAGGAGGGCATCCATGGTGGGTTTGTGTGCCTTCAGCTCAATTCCATGAATGATATGCCAAGCCCTGATCCCCGCCAAATAATTGTTTATGGTGGATGGTGTGTACACACCTGCTAGTGCAGCTGCAAATACTTCCAGAGTGCCTCTTGAAGCTGGTGCGTGCTCGGTTTCAGGGATTCCAGCTTGATCACAAAACCAATGGAATGCAGCCAGACCTGTCCCATATGTTTCTGCTGTGCTCGGCGCCCAAGCTGTTTGGAGCACCTCTTCAACTCTACGCAGCATGTCTCCTGTCAGTGGTCACGCTGGCTCTGCTTTGTTGCCTGGCATGTTGCCTGCAACTGGCCTCCACAGCCTCAGTCTATCTTTGGCTGGGCAATGTGGTCGGAACTGCGCAACCATTGCTGGGTTTGTGTCTCTTGGTTCTTGGCTGTCTGTCTCTAATCTGACTTCTTCAGAGCATATCCCCACATTCACCAAAACTGCTGCCTTCCTTGATAGCTTGGAGGATGAGGTGGTCTTCTTCAGGAGTGTTGCCTGGTTCTCTGAAGTCTTCTGAGTCCCTGTCTCTTGTTGTGTTGACTTCTCAGAGTTCACAATGGCTTCCTTCTCCCAAGCTGTTTGCATCAAAGTTGATGTCTGCGACGAGGTGATTGATGGGGGAACCGATGATGATAGGTGGTAGGAGGAGCTCTCGCAGAGGGTATATCCCTCTGGAGGGTCGGTCTGCTGGGTTTTCCTCTGATGGTACATATTCTGGGTGTATCAAGACTTCCAGGTCTCGCTCCAGCTGGTGAATCCTTTTGAAGACATTGTTGACAAATTGGTTCTGACTCCTCCCCCTTCTCCACCCCTCAACAATGCCCTTGTTGTCTCCAAATAGCCAAAAGCGAGAGTTTTTGGGGAAGTGGCAGGTGACTGCAATGATGAGGAGTTCAAAAGCAACTGCTTCTGCCCAGCCAATCTCTCAGCCATCCATTCGCCAGCTTGGATCCAAGGTCCAAGCCCTCCATCTCTCACCGATGGTGATTGCAAGTCCCTTGTTGCTGGCATCCAAGTAGGCTTTTACGTCTAGGACTTCCACGTTCACAGGCAATGGGAGAGGGGGGAATTGAGGTAAGTTTTCCAACCACCACCTCATGTCTTGCTCCGTGGCCCATGGTGGTGTCCATGGTTTGTGTGGCTCGTGTCTGAATGCTGTGAACATGGCTTCTAGGTTTGTGATGTATGCACGACCCTGTGGGATCACCAGCGTCGCATGCAGCAGTTTTCCATAGATCTGTTTGAGTTTGCTTTGGGTATGCACTCTCCTCTTCAGCCATTTGTCCAATGCTTTGAGGTACTTCTCTTTCTTTCTCTCTGCCAAGGTGACAGTGTGCGAGCCAAGGTCCCAGAGCAGCCCTAAATATGTTGTAACAGTGGTGAAGGGGAGATCCTTCAAGGGTTGCCATGGTATGCCAAGACAAGTGGAGTACTTGTCGATGTCCTCCATGGTGTAGGCATGCTCCTGCCCATGCGATCTAGGTGCAAAGTTCCTGAGAGGGAACCTAAGGTCCTCAGGCCATTCCTCTTGACCACCATCTCCCCATGTTTCGCCTGGAAACCATAGCCTGGCCCCACATTGTTTCCTACCTCCTAGTTGGACAATGCTATCTGCTCTCTGTCTCCTGAATTTGTTGTATTTGTTCATGCACTCCCTTCTCAGCCTGAAAAAGATGTGATTGTCTATCCATTTGGCTAACAGCCCTATTCCCTTGTACCTCATGAGGTCTGCCCCTGCATCACCCATGATCCCATGGACCCCTGCTGCAGATGTGTTACGGACGATGCCCTCGTCGTGGTTTGTTCTAAGTCAACAGCGACAAGCAGAGTCTCGGTCCGCTCCCAGCCACTGGACAAAGAGTTCTGACACTAAGTCAAGCAATGACAAAGGCCTTGAGAGCGATGAGAGAAAAGAGCGTTCAAGTCAATCGATGTTGAGAGCAAAACTCGTCTAAGTTGGAACTAGAGTTACTCTATGGTACATGGGGTTTATATACTGTTAGGGAACAAAGGAAACTGTAAAGGGAACAAGGCAATGACTACCTAAGAAAGGAAACGTGAAGGTAGTTATAAAAGGAGATAACGTCCAGGCTGTACACTGTGCAGTATAAGGGGAAATGATGGAAATGAAACGGTCCGCTGAGGCAAGAGACTGAAATGAAGAGGAAACTGTAACATTACCCCCTTTGTATGCGAGAAGTCGCCAACTTCTACCATGCCATTGTCCATGCATGATCTTGCCGTGATTCGAGCCAAGTGACGACGTTGCCTAAGTCAGCTGCTGCTGTCTCTGCTCGCCATTGAAGACTACAAACTGCCAGTTGTAACTGTTTCGCCTGGGCTAATGCTGAATCCCTTTCCTTGAGGGTAAGGGAATGAGGGTCCGTGGTGATGGTGAGACCTGTGACGAAGTCTAACGGTTCTGCAAACTGGGTGTAGAGGACAAGGATTTTGGCAAGGCGGTCACTGACATTTTGGAGCATTGCGTTGCAAGGGCAAATGACAATGGGCGGTGTGATGGTGGTGGCGGGTTCGATGAGCGCTGCAGGATGTTTGTGCAGCTCCGGAAGGTTGGCGAAATCAAAGTCGTCGATGGTGACAGTGGTCTCAACGAAGACCTCAAGGGGGAAGTTGTGGGCGGTGGCAATGAAGGGCGAGAGGAGGTTGACAGGTTCGATATAGTAGTGGCCACATGCAGTGACCAACAGGGCAAAGGTGAGGGCGGCGGCGTAGGCGATGATGGTGAAGGGAGACATTTCTTTTGGATGTATAAGATAGGGGAAATCATTCGTGTTATTGGGAGGCCTTTTATTCTTCATTGAACAGTTCGTCCTCCCAATTGATTGTTCGGAGTTCTCCATCTGCAGATCGGTAAGAGAATGTGGGCGCTCTGATGCTGGGAACATATTCAAGTTCTCCATCAGATCCTTCTGATTTGCTCAGCTCGTTCCTGGTAACAGTAGAGATTTCGTTCTCATGGTCAACGTTTGTTTCAGGGGTAAGGTCCTGTGGTGTTAAGCTTTCAGGTGAATTAGGTATGGTAGGTCCGTCCGTGCTGTCAAACATATCCAGGAAGTCAAGACTCTCAAGCGCTCTGCTGAGGCTTGGTATTGTATCAGGGAATTGTCGAGAAATAGCCCATCTGTGGAGTTCTATCGCTCTGTTTGCGTGATCCAACTGTTGAATTAAGTCAAATGCTTCTGGGTTTTCCCAACGGAGGGCTGCCTCAACATATACGTTGTGTGTGTGGTTCAAGGGTCTGTTAGGTGATGGAAGATAGGGTGACATTGCATCAGGATAATTTGGTAATTCTTCAGGATCAAACATGAGATCCTCATATTTCAGGAGATAATGTAGGCGAGTGTTAAACGGGATTTCAACATGTCCTTGTGGATGTGCAGAGTGTTCAGTGGCGAGTCTAGGAGTTTTATATGTAATTAATTGAGTTGCCTGGGTTCGGATAAAGTTGATTGATTGAACTGGTTCTAAAGGAGTGGCTGGTTGGTGATGAATGGGAAACATGATTAATCGTCCTTTAAAGCTTTCATATGGTTTTGGAGAATATTGTCCTCGGGTGGAACAGTATTTCTTTGTGTATTGGATGTTTTGTTTGAGAATTTGGCGGTTACGATAACGAGACATGGGGTTTTACAGTTGTCTTCTGAGTTTATATGCTTGTAAGACATCCGCAGCATTGCTTAGGTTGCATTCAGGTTCCCAGGAGTTGTCATTCGGGCCGTATCCCTTCCATTTAACCAAATATTGGTATCCTGCTCCGCGTTTTTGGTGTGTGAGAATCGCTTCCACTTCAAACTCTTCTTGTCCATTTACGAGATCAGGGGGTGGAGTCGTGTAGTTTGGTCCATGTGTTTCAGTTTCCCTGTATGGCTTAAGGAGTGATGTATGAAAGACTGGATGAATGCGCCATTGCTTCAGTAGCTTGAGCTTATATGTTACTGGTCCTAGCACCTGTTCGATGATAAAGGGTCCTTCTCGTTTAGGTGCTAGTTTCCTAGACTGATATGGTATGTTGAGATTTCTGTTTTCGAGCCATACTTTGTCCCCTTGTACAAATTTGATTGCTTTGTCCCTGACTTGTTGTGCAACCATCTGTCTTGCTAGCTCATGTGCTGCTAGCGCTTCTTCCCTAGCTTTTCGTAATAGCTGTAGGCGTTCCTTGGCGGCGGGTGTTGTCATTTTCTGCACAGCTGTTGGTAGTGCGACAGGGTTTGTTCCGTACATGAGTGTTACGACTCTGGACGTTCTCTCTTATTTTTCTATATTTTTCTATATTTTATCTGGAGGCCTACGGACGCTTGGAAGGATACCAATACGCATAGGGGCTTGGGGGATCCGTTATGGAAGGACCGGTTAGGTAAGCCATGGGTGGCTGTACGAAGGTCTAGGCATAGGGGTCCGGCGAGTCTGGCTATGGAGGGTCTGGAACGTTGCTGCGCGTACACAGCCTTGGAGGCAATGTAGTCTGTGCGCACAGACCAGGACCAAAGGTATATAAGGAGGGCGTATCCGTAGGTAGGAGTCCTAAGACTCTAGATAGTTTGCTCTAACCCAGCTTACTGGTCTACTGTGTCAATAAACTCTTTCTCTCTCCCTCTTCTTGTTGAGACCTGTGGTTGTGTTGGATCCGTCCTAACATAATCTAGAGTCTTTTCTACCACACCTCTCGCCGTCGTTGACAACCACCCCGGGCATCTCTTGCTCGCTGTCGTGCGCGTCCTCGACGAGTTCCCTCAAGCCTGCGCGACGGACCTCGGTACACGTTACACCACGTGACTACTGAGCCGCTCTCGAGGATCACCATCGCCGTCGACAACAGATAGACTCGCTGATCGCTGTCAGTGACTACTACCGAAAGGTTGCTGTCGACAAAAGACATTCGGACGAGATCTGATCTGTGTGATTGAAAGTGCGGGCAGGCACTGGTCAGCAGACAGAACCGTTTGTCTCGGAAAAGCTCAGGAACGAGCGAAAGCAGTCCTCTAGCGTGCCGTGTAGCAAGGAGAACAGTCTCGAGATACCAATCACGTATCGGATCTAACGATCTGAGCACGAGGACACTCGAGTGAAACCCCGGGCACCACGCTATTGGGTCATTTGTGGAATTAAATCCAAGAATTGAGTGCGGGTGCGTTGTTGACCGCATCAAAGAATATTTGTATTAGGAAGTACGAATATAGAAGAAGAGACAACAGCCTTTTTACTTAAAAGGTCTAAGGCAACAACTAGGGACGCAACCATGGCATCNTTGATCAACAGCCCATCTATGGAGTTCTATTGCCCTGTTTGCACAACTTAACTGTTGAATTAGATCAAATGCTTCTGGGTTTTCCTGACGGATGACTTCTTCAGCATATACATCGCGTGTGTGATTCAGGGGTCTGTTAGGTGATGGGAGGTAAGGTGACATTGCCTCAGGATAGGATGGTAATTCTTCAAGAGCGAATGTGAGATCTTCATACTTTGGGAGATAGTGGAGACGAGCATTGAATGGGATTTCAATGTGGCCCTGTGGGTGGGTCAGGTGTCCATGAGTGAGTCTGGGAGTTCTGCATCCAACTAATCGAGTTGCTTGAGTTCGAATATAATTAATCTGCCGAGGCGGTTCTAAAGAGAAGGCCGGAAGGTGATAGGTAGGAAATGTGATTAGTCGTCCTTTGAAGCTTTCATACAGTTTTGGAGTGTACCGTCCTCGGGTGGAGCAATATTTCTTTGTGTATCGGATGTTTTGTTTGAGAGTCTGGCGGTTTCGATAGCGAGACATGGGTTTTACAATTGTCTTCTGAGTTTATATGCTTGTAAAACATCCGCAGCATTACTTAGGTTGCGCTCGGGTTCCCAGGAGTTGTCGTTCGGGCCGTATCCCTTCCATTTAACCAAATACTGATATCCTGCTCCGCGTTTTCGATGTGTGAGAATTGCTTCTACTTCAAACTCTTCTTGTCCATTTACGAGATCAGGGGGTGGAGTCGTGTAGTTCGGTCCATGTGTTTCAGTTTCCCTGTATGGCATAAGAAGTGATGTATGAAAGACTGGATGAATGCGCCATTGTTTTGGTAGCTTGAGCTTATATGTTACTGGTCCTAGTACCTGTTCAACGATAAAGGGTCCTTCTTGTTTAGGTGCTAGTTTCCTAGACTGATATGGTATATTGAGATTTCTGTTTTCGAGCCATACTTTATCCCCTTGTACGAATTTGATTGCTTTGTCCCTGACTCGTCGTGCAACCATCTGTCTTGCTAGTTCATGTGCTGCTAGCGCTTCTTCTCTAGCTTTTCGTAATAGTTGTAGGCGTTCCTCAGCCGCAGGTGTTGTCATTTTTTGTACAGCGGTTGGTAATGCAACAGGATTTGTTCCATACATGAGTTGAAACGGGGAGGCTTTAACTGAGTCGTGGTGTTGATTGTTATGAGCGAATTCAGCGATTGGAAGTAGTTGTTTCCATCTATGAGGTTCGTTTGCGCAAAATATGCGAAGGTATACTTCTAATTCTTGATTAACACGTTCTGTTTCTCTGTCGGTTTGTGGATGATAGGCTGTGCTCATTCTGTGATCAATTCCTAACGTCCTTCTGATTTCCTGGAATACCTTAGCCGAAAATTGTGGTCCTCGGTCCGAGATGAGTATATCTGGTAGTCCAAAGCATTTAAATATTTCTGAGATGTAAAGATCGGCTGTTCCTAAGGCGTCGATGGTTTTCTTGCAAGGAGTGAGAATTACCCCCTTTGTAAGACCATGGTCCACCGTGACCAGAATTGAATCATATCCGTCTGCAATGGGTAGATCTGTGATGAAATCCAGTGTGACTTGTTGGAATGGGCGAGTCGCCTTAGATCCAATAGGTAAAAGAGCCGGTGTATTTGGATGAGTATTCACTTTCATCTGTTGGCAAGTGGCGCAACCTGTGATCCATTCTTTGACGTGTCTATACATTCCTGGCCACCAGTAATCGCGTTGTAGTAGTTCAAGGGTTTTCATGCGCCCTGGGTGTCCTGAGGTGAGCGATTCATGTACTGATTTGACAATTTGTGTTCTGAGCGTTCCATTATCTGGGATGTATGCTCTGTCAATATATCGAATGATTCCATCGACAAACGCCCAGTCCTGGAGCTTGGATTTAATTGGTGGGGCTCGTTGGGTTTCAATAACTTCGATGATCGTGCGCCCAAAGCTGTCAAGGGCTGTGGCATCTCTGATTTCTTGAGCTAGATCTGTAGCAATAAGGCAAATGAACTTGCTATCTGGTAGCATTGTCACATCGTCTTGAGCATCCTCGCCTTTCATATGATCCGGTCGGCGAGAAAGGGCATCTGCTTCGAACATTTTGGTACCAGGTACATGCTCGATTTTCAGGTCAAATTCTGAGAGCATCATGGACCATCGTGCTTGTCGAGGAGTTAATCATTGGGGTGTCCGGTAGAATAAAAGATTCTTATGATTGCAATGAACCACTATTGGGTGTGGTGATCCATGCAATAAATGTCGCCATGCCTGTAGTCCTTTAATGATTGCAAGCAATTCTCGGTCATAAATCTGGTAATTCTGTTCTGTGAGCGTCAAAGCATGGGAAATAAATCCGCATGGATGAAGCGTTCCGGTTGTGTCTGCTTGCTTAAGTACTGCTCCAGTAGCTTTATTTGAGGCGTCCGTTTGAAGAATAAATGGTCGGGTGGGGTCTGGCATGCGCAAAACGGGCATAGAGGAAAACTTGCGCTTAAGTTCATCAAATGCGTTCTGACAAGTAGGCGTCCAATTGAAAAGTAAACCTTTCTTTGTAAGATCTGTTAGCGGTTTCACTATGGCAGCAAAGTTGCCAATAAATCTCCTATAGAAGTTTCCAAATCCAAGGAAGGATCTGACTTGCTTGACTGTTGTTGGCGTTGGCCAGTCACGAATTCCTGCAAGTTTGACGGGATCCATCTGTATATGTCCAGGGGTGATGACCATGCCTAAAAATTCGACTTCTTGAACGCAAAATTTGCACTTTTCAAGTTTCAGGAATAGATCATTTTCCTGTAGTCGTTCCAAGACGCGTTCTGTGCGTTTTCGTACTTCTTCCTTCTGCTCCACAGTCGATGAGAGCAGATATTTCAGCGGGTTTATGGTTCATTTGCACAGTAATGGAAATCCGTTTGTTATTATTGGAATTTACAATTACAGAGTCGAGTGCTAACTGTTCAATGGTACTGGAGGCGTCAACCGCTTTCTGGCGTCTCCTTCTTAAAAACCCTCGGATTCGAGTTCCTGGAGGGTGTTCTCGCGCTCCTCATCTGGGAGTTCTTGCAACAACGCCCTAATGCGTTGGGCGGTTGATTCGTTCGAGGTCGTTTCCTCTACTGTTCTGATTGTGCGATTCTGTGGGGAGGAGGACTTGGAGGACGACATTTGGGTATTCCCCTTGTTTGGGCAGTCCCTGGATATGTGCCCCTGTGTTCCACATCTGAAACATTTGCCGGTCTTTCGGTATTCCTCCTTTTGGGCATCTGAAAGATGTCCTGTGCTCACAGCATTGATTCCCCTTGATCCGGATGTAGGGGGTTTCTGGTTTCGGTTATATTTGAAACGCCCCTTTGTGTCTCCTGATCCAGATGATTGGTTCATCAGTTTCATGGTCTCCCAAGCGTTGTGCAGGCGTTCTGCAGCGTTATAAGCTGTTTCCATACTGGTGACTGCGGGATTTTCGATGATTTTTGCTGCTACTGATGCAGGGAGTCCTTTACAGAAGTAAATGCGCTGCGCCATAAACCCTGTAATTCCAGTGGAATGTATGAGTGATCGGAATTTCTGAATGTAGGCAGGGATGTCAATGTCTCCGCCCACTTTGACTTTATCTAGATCGTTCAGGGTCCTGGCTGCGCTATCAGATTCTCCCCAGTCGTTCAAGAATTGTTGCCTAAAGCCAGCATAGTTATCCCATGAGAGCGTGAATGCACTTTCTGCAGATTTTCCTTTAATCACTTCTGCTGCTTCTAATTCTCCTCGAAGATTGGCTTTCCAATCGTCTAGTTCTTCCCCTAAGTGAAGGAGAACATATTTGATTTGCTTTTTCGATGTGTCGAAGCATCCTTCATCAAGATCGAAGATATCATCAAATGTATTGATGAAGTGTTTCGCCTTAGAGCGCTGTCCTTTGAATTCCTTAATGGAGATTCCCTTTATCCCTTTTGAGGATGTATCCTTTTCGTTTGACATGTCCTTTTCTGGTGTCTGTTTCGGTTCGGGTGTTTCAGGTTTCGGATCCTGTGTTCTTGGTTCGTGTTTTGGTTCTGTGCCTTGTTTCGAGCTTTCTCCTTGTTTCGGTTTATCCCCAAAGGCTAGATCGATCTCGATCTGTTGCTGTTCTTTGTATTCATTCCACTCGGTTACTGTTTGTTCGTCAAGTGCTAGGAAAGCGAAATCTCCTAGTTCTTTGTCGACTCGAAACTCGTGCCACCAGGTGAGTTCAGGTTCGGTGTTTGGGGTTAGGAATAACTGATTGTTTTCCTCGTTTACTTCGTTGTACCAGTGAATCCAAGGATCTCCTGGTAATTCGGTGTTAGGGTCTCCTTCCTGGTATTCTCCTTCAAAGAGTTCCTCTGGGACCGGTAGGTTCTTTCTCTTAGTTCCTGAGACGTAGCACCAGACCTTGTGTGTGGTCGAAAAGTAGACTTCTCTTCG
Organism: Amanita subjunquillea; assembly: GCA_020011035.1. NCBI lineage: Eukaryota > Fungi > Basidiomycota > Agaricomycetes > Agaricales > Amanitaceae > Amanita > Amanita subjunquillea. The sequence continues at coordinate 51,190 of JAEBUT010000039.1, forward strand.
ATTAAGGTAGTACTTCTGTCTGTAACGAACAGAGTTGTTTGGTGGCCTGATCTGAGAGGCCCTGGTATCAATGGTGTCTGGCTAGTGACGATGCACTGAGCGGTTCCTGAGTTCCAACTTGTGTTACGGACGATGCCCTCGTCGTGGTTCGTTCTAAGTCAACAGCGACAAGCAGAGTCTCGGTCCGCTCCCAGCCACTGGACAAAGAGTTCAGGCACTAAGTCAAACGATGACAAAGGCCTTTGAGAGCAGTGAGAGAAAAGAGCATTCAAGTCGATTGTTGTTGAGAGCAAAACTCGTCTAAGTTGGAACTGGAGTTACTCTATGATACATGGGGTTTATATATGATCTGAGAACAATGGAAACGATAAAAGGAATAAAGCTATGGTTACCTGAGAAAGGAAATACGAAGGTAACTATGAAAGGAGATAGCGTCCAGGCTGTACAATGCGCAGTCAAGGAGAAATGATGAGTATGAAACAGTCCGCTGAGACAGGAAGACGAAACGAAGAGAAAACTGTAACATTGTGTGGTACCCGTATTCCATTCTTGGATGGCTTCATCTCGATCGGCTACTTGTTGCGGAGTTGCGCCTCCTGCAACGGTCAGTGGTTCCGGTCTTGGAGTGGCATTTAGTCTGAAATAATAATTGTACTGATTGATGGCCGCATGTAGATATGCAGTCATTGTATTTGTCCAGCCAAATCCTATTTCGACGTGTCTGAGATCCCCATTGACAATTGCCTGAATCATCAGCCATCTGTTGGTACCATTGAGACTTGCTTGCACATGAAAGCCGACCCATTTGTTTTGTCAGACCACTTTGAATTTCACCAACTGGTTTGAGCGATACTGCGGATCCACTTGGTTTATCCAATGCGTCATTGGAAATGCGGGCCATTCGAACTGATTCCATAATTCTTCTTTGAACAGGACTAAGTAACAGTAACCTGGAATTGCGGGTGTTACTCGATCAAAGATTTTGACCACTGTTTGGACTTGTTGTTGGAAACGCCTATTGGGATAATTACCAGGGAGGTTTAACCTGATCCGACGGATTTCTCGACCCAAGAACCTAGTAAGGTTATCGCCCCTTGGTGCTCCCAAGGTGTATTGTCCAAATCTGTTGCCTCGCAACCGGTACATTTCTTCCCAGCCGTGCATTCCATGCTCTCGGGCAGATACATGAATTTGTTCTAATTCTGGCATCATTGTTGTTTCAATGATGGCGGTGCTCTCTCGGTATGCTGGCTGCCATGACAAGATTTTGTTGACGGTGGGGAATGCAGGCCAGTTGAATGCATCCCAATACCTATGCTTGATTAATATCAGGTAGCAATAACCTGGGATCCGGTTATGCAAAAATGCCGTTTGGGGTCTTTTGAAATAGTGGTCTGCACCTGCGTCCCACTCAATAGCTCCCATGTGTTTTCGATCATGCCCGGATCGTACTAAGGATGCAATCATGTCCCAACCTCTAGGTCCTTTTGGAACACGCTCAATATGGTAACAGTCATTGTACCCATATGTGCGTCTGATGTTCACACGACCGTGGATATTGCGAAGGTTGTAGTCCCACGAGTTGATCTCTTGAATCTGAGGAAACGCTGGCCATTTGTACATATCCCAAAACTGGTTTTTTATTAGAATGAGATAACAATAACCGGGTACATCGGGATGTAACGCATGTTTAGTATGCGCAGGACGGGGATATGGGTAAGGAATTGCTATTTCCTTTTCAACCTCCCGTTTCCAGTTGTTGATCGTCCTTTGTTTTTCCTCATTGAACCCTTGTTTGGGTTCAGGATCTGCGGACTCCCAATCCGCTGCACAAGGGATGGTACCATTGTACCAGTTGGCGTCTGCCCCTGCGGTTCTAGTCAGCGACTTGCTAGGTCCAGATTTAGCAGTTACCACTTGGGCGTATGACATGGGCGCTGACGTTGAGCGCGCCGCTGAAGATTGTCCTGCTACCCAGGACTGAATTGTGGAGGCTCGTGCCTTCCCTTTCTTGGATTCTTTTTGTCCGCCAAATCGGGCGAACTTGTTGTACTTGCTGCGTCCCTCCATAAGTTTCATGTCCTTCCAAGTATAGGACTCGTCTTCGTGTGGGCGCAGTGCGGCTCGTTCAATGACATGAAACATGTCATTCTTGTGGTGGTCCTGGAGACCGAATTTGACAGTTTCGTCACGCATTTCGGGTTCCCAGGACAGTATCTGCGTTACTGTTGGCCATGCCGGCCAGTCGAACGTGTGATAGAATTCTTTTTTGAACAGGTACATGTAACAGTACCCGCTCCTTCGCCAGGGTTTCTCCTCTTGGATGTCCGTGATGGGCGCACTTGGCAATTTTGGACAGGACAGGGTGTTAACCCAGTCTTCTGTGTACATGAGATCTTCCCCTACGAGTTTGAGGAAGTCCGCTAGTCCTACTAGCGGATAAGTGCCAGGGTCAGTTTTCATGACCAGGGGTGAGACCAGGAAAGGCGTCGTATGCCTTGTTGGAAAGTCTTTTCTCTTTAGGCGGGCCTTCATGTATGGATCGGGCCGCTTCCCATCCAATCGTTCCTGGTTGGCGATTTCCGCAGTCGCCCTGTTGTAACTACGGGTTTTGATGTTCCCGTTTTCGGCATGCATGAGCCAATTTCTTTCCTTGGCCAACAGAACCAAACCGTTGTGTCGGAGAGTGATAATGTTCCAGCCCATTAACAAGAGCTGGATGTTCGACGGCGTGTCGAACAAGCGTTGGCGGATCTCGGATTCCGGATCCATGTTGTGAAGCAGCCCTTCCAAGGTCTGCCTGTCCTTCTCCATTTGTTCGAGCTCTTGCTCGACCCGTTTCTGATATCACCGTTCCTCTCGGCGCTGCTTGAGAAGTTCTTCCCAAGCGTCCTCCTGAATTCGGAGGGACTCCTGTTCCAGCTGCCACAGCTGAAACGCGTGTTGTCGTTGTTGGAGACAACGCTCCCGATGCTGCGCCTTGCGCCATGTATAGTAAGCCCTAACGTGGGCGTCCCGTTGTCTGTTGTCAGTAGAAATGATAACCGACCGAGTGACTTCTTCTGCGCACTCCTGCGCCCATTCGATTCCAAATCGTTTGCCAACCTGCACGAGAGTGAGGTCAGTGCGGGGGATGATGTAGTTGAATAAAGAAGCCATGGTTGCTTCCCTGATGTCGCCTTAGACCTTTTAAGTAAAAAGGCTGTTGACTCTTCTTCTATATCCGCACTTCCAAATGCAGATATTCTTTGATGCAGTCAATAACGCACCCGCACTCAATTCTTTGATTTATTTCCACCAATTGACCCAAAAGCGTGGTGCCTGGGGCTTCACTCGAGTGTCCTCGTGCTCAGATCGTTAGATCTGATACGTAATTGGTATCTCGAGACTGTTCTCCTTGCTACACGGCACGCTAGTGGACTGCTTTCACTTGTTCCTGAGCTTTTCTGAGACAAACGGTGTATTCCATTGACCAGTGCCTGCCCACACTTTCAATCACACGGAGATACTCTTGTCCGAATGCCTTTTGTAGACAGTAACCTTTCGGTAGTAGTCCCTGATGACGATCAAGGAGTCTATCTGCTGTCGACGTCGATGGTGATCCTCGAGAGCGGCTCAGTAGTCACGTGGTGTAACATGTACCGAGGTCCGTCGTGCAGGCTTGAGGGAACTTGTCGAGGATGTGCACAACAGCGAGCAAGAGATGCCCAAGGTGGTTGTCAACGACGGCGAGAGGTGTGGTAGTAAAGACTCTAGATTATGTTAGGACTAATCCCACACAACCACAGGTCTCACAGTAGAGAGGAGGAGAAGAGAATAGATTCGACACAGTAGACCAGTAAGCTGGGTAAGAGCAAACTATCTAGAGTCTTAGGACTCCTACCTACGGATACGCCCTCCTTATATACCTTTGCCTGTGGTCCGTGCACACAGACTACACTGCCTCCAAGGCTGTGTACGCGCAGCTACGGCCTAGACCCTTCCATAGCCAGACTCGTCCGGACCCCTATGCCTAGACCTTCGTACAGCCACCCATGGCTTACCCAACCGGTCCTTCCATAACGGATCCCCCCAAGCCCCTATGCGTATTGGTATACCTCCAAGCGTCTGTAGGCCTCCAGATAAAATATAGAAAAATAGAGAAAAATAAGATAAAGCGTCCAGTATTGTAACACTGTGGAGTTGCGCCTCCTGCTACTGTTAATGGTTCCGGCCTTGGGGTAGCATTTGGACCGAAATAGTAATTGTACTGATTGATTGCTGCATGCAAGTATGCAGTCATTGTATTTGTCCAGCCAAATCCTATTTCGACATGCCCAAGGTCCCCATTGACAATTGCCTGAATCATTGGCCATCCGTTCGTACCATTGAAGCTTGCCTGTACATGGAACCCGACCCATTTGTTTTGTCGGACCACTTTGAACTTCACAGATTGATTCAATTGGTATTGCGGATCGACTTGGTTTATCCAATGTGTAGTAGGAAATGCAGGCCATTCAAACCGATTCCATAGTTCTTCCTTAAACAGGACTAAGTAACAATATCCTGGGATAGCAGGTGTTACCCGGTCAAAGATCTTGGTTACTGTTTGAACCTGTTGCTGGAAACACCTATTGGGGTAGTTGCCTGGTAAATTAAGCCTAATTTGGCGAATTTCTCGTCCCAGGAATCTAGTAAGGTTATCACCCCTAGATGCGCCCACGGTGTACTGACCAAACCCGTTGCCTCGCAACCGGTACATTTCTTCCCAACCATGCATTCCATGTTCTCGAGTAGATACATGAATTTGCTCCAGTTCGGGCATCATTGTTGTTTCAATGATGGCAGTACTTTTCTCTATATGCCGGTTGCCACGACAAGATCTTATCGACAGTTGGAAAGGCAGGCCAATTGAATGCATCCCAATACCTATGCTTGATTAATATCAGGTAGCAATAGCCTGGGATCCGGTGATGCAATAATGCCGTTCGAGGTCTTTTGAAATAACGGTCTGCTCCTGCATCCCATTCAATAGCACCCATATGTTTATGATCATGTCCGGAGCGGACTAAGGATGCAATCATGTCCCAACCTCTGGGTCCCTTTGGAACACACTCAATATGGTAACAGTCATTGTATCCATATGTGCGTCTGATGTTCACACAACCGTGGGTATTACGAAGGTTGTAGTCCCACGAGTTGATCTCTTGAATCTGGGGAAAAGCCGGCCACTCGTACATGTCCCAAAACTGGTTTTTTATTAAAATGAGGTAACAATATCCGGGTACATCCGGATGTAGCGCATGCTTAGTATGCGCAGGACGAGGGTACGGGTAAGGAATTGCTATTTCCTTTTCAACTTCCCGCTTCCAGTTGTTGATCGTCCTTTGTTTTTCCTCATTGAACCCCTGTTTGGGTTCAGGATCTGCAGACTCCCAATCCGCTGCACAAGGGATGGTACCGTTGTACCAGTTGGCGTCTGCCCCTGCAGTTCTGGTTAGCGACTTGCTAGGTCCAGAATGGACAGTTACCGCTTGGGCATATGACATGGGCGCTGACGTTGAGCGCGCTGTTGACGGTTGTCCTGCGACCCAGGACTGAATTGTGGAGGCTCGTGCCTTCCCTTTTTTGGATTCCTTTTGTCCGCCAAATCGGGCGAACTTATTGTACTTGCTGCGGCCTTCCATGAGTTTCATGTCCTTCCAAGTATAGGACTCGTCTTCATGTGGGCACAGCGCGGCTCTCTCGATGACATGAAACATGTCATTTTTGTGGTGATCCTGGAGACCAAATTTGACGGTCTCATCACGCATTTCGGGTTCCCAGGATAGTATCTGAGTGACAGTCGGCCAGGCCAGCCAGTTGAACGTGTGGTAAAATTCTTTCTTGAACAGGTACATGTAACAGTACCCGCTCCTTCGCCAGGGTTGTTCCTCTTGGATGTCCGTGATGGGCGCGCTTGGTAATTCCGGATGGACCAAGGTGTTAACCCAGTCCTCCGTGTACGTGAGATCTTCCCCAATGAGTTTGAGGAAGTCCGCTAGTCCTACTAGCGGGTATGTGCCAGGGTCGGTCTTCATGACCAGTGGTGAAACCAGGAAAGGCGTCGTATGCCTTGTTGGGAAGTCCTTCCTCTTTAGGTGGGCCTTCATGTATGGATCGGGTCGTTTCCCATCCAACCATTCCTGGTTTGCAATCTCCACGGTTACCCTGTTATAGCTACGGGTTTTGATATTCCCGTTTTCGGCATGCATGAGCCGATTCCGTTCTTTGGCTGACAAGACCAAGCTGTTGTGTCATAGAGTAATGATATTCCAGCCCATCAACAAGAGCTGGATGTTCGACGGCATGTCGAACAAGCATTGGCGGATCTCCGATTCGGGATCCATGTTGTGAAGCAACCCTTCCAAGGTCTGCCTGTCCTTTTCCATTTGGGCGAGCTCTTGCTCAACCCGCTTCTGGTATTGCCGTTCCTCCTGGCACTGCTTGAGAAGTTCTTCCCAAGCGTCCTCCTGAATTCGGAGGGCTTCCTGTTCCAGCTGCCACAGCTGGAACGCACGTTGTTGTTGTTGGAGACAACGCTCCCAATGCTGCGCCTTGCGCCATGTGTAATATGCCCGAACGTGGGCGTCGCGTTGTTGGTTGTCCGTAATGAGAGCAACCGGCCGAGTAATTTCTTCTGCACACTCCTGCGCCCATTCGATTCCGAATCGTTTGCCAGCCTGCACGAGAGTGAGGCCAGCGCGGGGGATGATGTAGTTGAATAAAGAAGCCATGGTTGCTTCCCTGATGTCGCCTTAGACCTTTTAAGTAAAAAGGCTGTTGACTCTTCTTCAATACTCGCACGTCCTAATGTGAATATTCTATGATGCGGTCAATAACGCACCCGCACTCAATTCTTCGATTTATTTCCACCAATTGACCCAAAAGCGTGGTGCCTGGGGCTTCACTCGAGTGTCCTCGTGCTCAGATCGTTAGATCTGATACGTAATTGGTATCTCGAGACTGTTCTCCTTGCTACATGGCACGCTAGTGGACTGCCTTCGCTCGTTCCTGAGCTTTTCCGAGACAAACGGTGTATTCCATTGACCAGTGCTGTTACAGTTTTCTCTTCGTTTCGTCTTCCTGTATCAGCGGACTGTTTCATATCCATCATTTCTCCTTAACTGCACATCTTACAGCCTGGACGCTATCTCCTTTCATAGTTACCTTCGTATTTCCTTTCTCAGGTAACCATAGGTTTATTCCTTTTATAGTTTCCCTTGTTCTCAGATCGTATATAAACCCCATGTATCATAGAGTAACTCTAGTTCCAACTTAGACGAGTTTTGCTCTCAACAACGATCGACTTGAACACTCTTCTCTCTCATTGCTCTCAAGGCCTTTGTCATCGTTTGACTTAGCGCCTGAACTCTTTGTCCAGTGGCTGGGAGCGGACCGAGACTCTGCTTGTCGCTGTTGACTTAGAACAAACCACAACAAGGGCATCGTCCGTAACACAAGTTGGAACTCAGGAACCGCTCAGTGCATCGTCACTAGCCAGACACCATCGATACCAGGGCCTCTCAGATCAGGCCACCAAACAACTCTGTTTGTTACAGACAGAAGTACTACCTTAACCGACGAGAAGTTTACTTTTCGACTACACACAAGGTCTGGTGCTACGTCTCAGGAACTAAGAGAAAGAACCTACCGGTCCCAGAGGAACTCTTTGAAGGAGAATACCAGGAAGGAGACCCTAACACCGAATTACAAAATCTGCAGAAAGCGCATTCACGCTCTCATGGGATAACTATGCCGGCTTCAGACGACGATTTTTGAGCGACTGGGGAGAATCTGACAGCGCAGCCAGGACCCTGAACGATCTAGATAAAGTCAAAGTGGGCAGAGACATTGACATTCCTGCCTACATTCAGAAATTCCGATCACTCATACATTCCACCGGAATTACAGGGTTCATGGCACAGCGCATTTACTTCTGTAAAGGACTCCCTGCATCAGTAGCAGCAAAGATCATCAAAAACCCCGCAGTCACCAGTATGGAAACTGCCTATAACGCTGCGGAACGCCTGCACAATGCTTGGGAAACCATGAAACTGATGAACCGATCGTCTGGATCAGGAGACACAAAGGGACGTTTCAAATTTAACCGAAACCAGAAACCCTCTGTATCCGGATCAAAGGGAATCAATGCTGTGAGCACAGGACGTCTTTCAGATGCCCAAAAGGAGGAATACCGAAAGACCAGCAAGTGTTTCAGATGTGGAACACAGGGACACATCTCCAGGGACTGCCCAAACAAGGGGAATACCCAAACGTTGTCCTACAAGTCCTCCTCCCCACAGAATCGCACAATCAGAACAGTAGAGGAAACGACCTCGAACGAATCAACCGCCCAACGCATTAGGGCGCTGTTGCAGGAACTCCCTGATGAAGAACGCGAGAACACCCTTCAGGAACTCGAATCCGAGGGTTTTTAAGAAGGAGACACCAGAAAGCGGTTGACGCCTCCAGTATCATCAAACAGTTAGCACTCGACTCTGTAATTGTAAATTCCAATAATAACAAACGAATTTCCATTACTGTGCAAACGAACCATAAACCCGCTGAAATATCTGCTCTCATCGACTGTGGAGCAGAAGGAAACTTCATTGATGAACGAATATCAAAAGATCTACCAAAGGAACTCTTAAAACAACCGATTAGAGTCAAGAACGCTGATGGAACAATCAACCAGAACGGATTAATCACTCATCGCACTTGCCTTACATACTCTATTAAAGGAAGGACGTATGATAACTGGTTATGGATCACGAATCTAGGAGATCAGGAGATAATCTTTGGAATACCCTGGTTGGAACAACATAATCCTACTATTGATTGGCGAAAGAAAACCCTCCAAATGGACGACAATTCAGAAGACACTAAACCTATTTGGCGCATGGCATTAGACAACAAACAATGGGGAGAAGACGAATATTGGATTAGGGTAAAAACATCAGCATCACAGGCGCTTGAACATCAGGCAAAACGAGATGAAGCGCCGACGACTTTGCCTTCTGAATACATACCTTGGCAGGCCACCTTTGAAAAGAAAGCATCCGAGCGTTTCCCATCTTCTCGCCCATGGGATCATGCAATCGAACTCAAGACAGGATTTATACCAAAAGTCAACAAAATCTACCCGTTGTCATTAAAAGAACAGTCAACTCTCGATGAATGGATTAAGGAACAGTTAGACAAAGGATACATTCGACCATCTAAATCGCCACAGGCATCACCATTTTTCTTTGTCTCAAAGAAAGAAAGCGGCGCATTATGACCTTGTCAGGATTATCAATATCTAAACGAGTGGACAATCAAGAATGCCTATCCACTACCATTAGTCTCTGATCTCATGACAAAATTGGAAGGTGCAAATTACTTCACTAAGCTTGATCTGCGCTGGGGATACAACAATGTCTGAATCAAGAAAGGCGACGAATGGAAGGCAGCGTTTATAACAAATTGAGGCTTGTATGAACCAACAGTCATGTTCTTTGGCCTTTGTAATTCGCCTTCAACGTTCCAGACGATGATGAACGAATACTTTCAAGACATGATAAACAAAGGATGGCTCATTATTTACATGGACAACATTTTGATTTGTGGGAAAACCAAGGAAGAAGTACGAAGACGCACAGAACGTGTCTTGGAGCGACTACAGGAAAATGATCTATTCCTGAAACTCGAAAAGTGCAAATTCTGCGTTCAAGAAGTCGAATTTTTAGGCACGGTCATCACCCCCGGACATATACAGATGGATCCCGTCAAACTTGCAGGAATTCGTGACTGGCCAACGCCAACAACAGTCAAGCAAGTTAGATCCTTCCTTGGATTTGGAAACTTCTACCGGAGATTTATTGGCAACTTTGCTGCCATAGCGAAACCGCTAACGGATCTAACAAAGAAAGGTTTACTTTTCAACTGGACGCCTACTTGCCAGAACGCATTTGATGAACTCAAGCGCAAATTTTCCTCCATGCCCGTTTTACGCATGCCAGACCCCACCCGACCTTTTATTCTTCAGACGGACACTTCAAACAAAGCTACTGGAGCAGTACTCAAACAAGCAGACACAACTGGAACACTTCATCCATGTGGATTCATTTCCCATGCTTTGACACTCACAGAACAGAATTACCAGATTTATGACCGAGAATTGCTTGCAATCATTAAAGGACTACAGGCATGGCAACATTTATTGCATGGATCACCACATCCGATAGTGGTTCATTGCGATCATAAAAATCTTTTATTCTACCGAACACCCCAACAATTAACTCCTCGACAAGCACGATGGTCCATGATGCTCTCAGAATTTGACCTGAAAATCGAACATGTACCTGGCACCAAAATGTTCGAAGCAGATGCCCTTTCTCGCCGACCTGATCATATGAAAGGCGAGGATGCTCAAGACGATGTGACAATGCTACCAGATAGCAAGTTCATTCGCCTTATTGCTACAGATCTAGCTCAAGAAATCAGAGACGCCACAGCCCTTGACAGCTTTGGGCGCACGATCATTGAAGTTATTGAAACCCAACGCGCCCCACCAATTAAATCCAAGCTCCAGGACTGGGCGTTTGTCGATGGAATCATTTGATATATTGACAGAGCATACATCCCAGATAATGGAACGCTCAGGACACAAATTGTCAAATCAGTTCATGAATCGCTCACCTCAGGACACCCAGGATGCATGAAAACCCTTGAACTACTACAACGCGATTACTGGTGGCCAGGAATGTATAGACACGTCAAAGAATGGATCACAGGTTGCGCCACTTGCCAACAGATGAAAGTAAATACTCATCCAAACACACCGGCTCTTTTACCTATTGGATCTAAGGCGACTCGCCCATTCCAACAAGTCACACTGGATTTTATCACAGACCTACCCATTGCAGACGGATATGATTCAATTCTGGTCATGGTGGACCATGGTCTTACGAAGGGGGTAATTCTTACTCCTTGCAAGAAAACCATCGACGCCTTAGGGACAGCCGACCTTTACATCTCAGAAATATTTAAATGCTTTGGATTACCTGATATACTCATCTCGGATCGAGGACCACAGTTTTCGGCTAAGGTCTTCCAGGAAATCAGAAAGACGCTAGGAATTGATCACAGAATGAGCACAGCCTATCATCCACAGACCGACGGAGAAACAGAACGTGTTAATCAAGAATTAGAAGTATACCTTCGCATATTTTGTGCAAACGAACCTCATAGATGGAAACAACTACTTCCAATCGCCGAATTCGCTCATAACAATCGACACCACGTGTTACGGACGATGCCCTCGTCGTGGTTCGTTCTAAGTCAACAGTGACAAGCAGAGTCTCGGTTGTTGAACGACCTTTACCCCAAATACCCCTAAGCATAGCCTTCAACACGGCTATCACCGGTTTGACCCTTAGAGGGTATTTTCTTTTATATTTTCTTTTATTTACGTATATTTAATTACAGTTCTATACACAAATATGTACATACACTAAAAGTGTATATAAGACCTGTAGATAGAGAATATACGTTCAGTTGCTCTTTCTTGCTTACCAGCATGTGAGTATCTCCACTCTATGAGTGTAAAGACCTGGAGAGGTCTCTGGTCACTGTCTCTGACAGTGATACAATACTCAAAACACCTGAAGAGGTGTCTGGTCACTGTCTATGACAGTGATACAATACTCTTGTCATCACAGACATATGACTCTATGTCTAACGGACATATGAGCTCATCGTTCATAACAGTGACGACCACTGAGACAAACTATGTCTGACGGACATATGATTGCTGCTCAACAGGTTATGGGCCCCGATAAGCCCATCATTGCTGTCAACGATGACAAAACATGTCTCAAGGACATGATCAACGACGATGAAAAATTTTCACATTTTTCAAAATTATTTTATATGAAACAAGACGCTAATAAAACATGTTTCATAGATAAAGATATCATACACCATGTCGTCCTCAAAAACTTCCACTGGCATCGACTCCATCAACATCTTTTCTGGCATCGATTATCGTGTCTGGGCAGAAAGGATGAAATCCTATTTGCTCCATATCGGATCTTGGGCTATCATTAATGATTCATTTCCGAAACCATCTCCTCCTGCCGAAGCCGCCACCGCTACACTTACTGCTGCTGCCGCCACTGAGTATAAAAAAGATCTTCGAGAATGGCAAAAACTTAACGATTCAGGTCTTGGTGCCTTACATCTCAAAGTATCAGACTCGATTAGGTGACATATAGCTGCAGAAGATGAACTTCTCAAAGCATGGACAATGCTAGAGAATAGCTACAAAAAGACAACTCCAGCGCTCATTTTCGAACGGTTTCAAAAGGCAGTCAAATTTCAACTGTCAGGAAAGGATCCCGTTCCTGAAATTGAAAGACTTGGATCGTACTTTTCACAGCTCAGAGAAGACAAAGTCGACATTCCTGATTTTATGCAAGCTCTTATACTTGCAGCCGCTCTTCCGAAAGAGTGGACCGCCGTTTCCACAGCAATGTTCCAACTATATGGAACAGATAAATTCACTTTCGAGACGATTTCTGATTCCATCATCGGAGAATATCGAAGGGGATATGCTATGAAGCAACAGTATAACTTGAGGGATAAAGCAAATAAAATCAGCGGAGTTAAAAGGAAGGAGAAAGATGCATCGTGGAACAATCAGAAAAAGGATGACGATAACCAGCGTCAGGGTTCTGACGAATCCAAAAATCAAAGACCTTGCTCTCGCAAGGGCTTCAGAGGCAAGGGAAAGAAACGCGCCCAAGAAGCAGACGTTCCTCCTGAATCTGATCAGGAGCAGAATGCTGTTGAGATCATATCTCTGGCTCTTTCTATTGAGGCTAGAAATGTACAAGCTCGCATGCATCCATCAGCTACCCGATTCATGGGTCAGTCGAAATATGGAAAAGGAACATGGCAACGATCTATAAACACTAGATCTCTTGCCGATCGCCTTGGCGTCACACCAACAACGGAAACGTTGAAAATACTTGACACCGTCACAAAAGATGAATTATCTTTTGAACCACCTCCCAAACGCAAAAGATCTGAAATAGATCTTGATTATTCAACTGTGGGAGATCCATATGACGTTTTGGAAGAAACGTTATTCGATAATGGTGAAAAAGATTATGACATCCCAAAGGATCCGTTTGACGATCAAATGGATCCTCTATTTGATGATGATGCTGTAAGCCTTGGTGACGAGTTAAGTCATTCATTTGTCAATAGAAACTACTAAACGCTCTTCACAGCGACATGGTAGTATAAATGTATATAGCGAAAATATACATTATTTTTCTCATTGCAATAATTGTGTGAAATGTAAAGAAAATGAGTCGTCATGGATCCTAGATTCAGGAGCATCATTACACTTTACTCACAATCAAAATGACTTTCTATATTATCGATCGCTAATTGATAAAAGGTTTGTACAAACCGCTGCTAAAGGTAAAACTTTACAGATACTAGGCGTAGGTGCCGTTATGATCAAAATTATCGTCAATGGAAAGACAGATATTAAATTGATCAGGCCAGTCTTTTATATACCTGACATGGATACGAGATTACTCTCCATGGGAACATTCCTAAATCAAGGATATTCCCTTTCAGGAAATAAAGATGACATCGATCTAATCAAGGAATCTTCCATTATAAGATTCTCACCACACGAACAAGGTCAAACCATATATTGGTTAGACTCTGAGATTCATAGTGAATCAATAAATGTTGTAACATGAAAACCAGATTTTCATATATGGCATAAACGATTAGGACATCCACAAGATGAAGTAATCCGTAAAGGAAAAATTCATTTAGAAGGATTCCCTAATATTCCTGTTCCTAAACGGAAACAAACTTGTTCAGGATGCGCTAAAGGAAAAATGCGCAGTAAATCATTTCCAGAGTCACAAAGTAGAGCTTCGTCTCCTTTTGACTTAATACATTCAGATCTTAAAGAAATCTCGATGATATCATATCACAAATACAAATATTTTGTGACATTTATCGATGATTTTTCTGGACATTTATGGATTGGTTTACTAAAGAAAAAATCCGATACGGAATCTTCACTGAAACAATTTGTTGCCTTAATAAGGAATAAATATCAAAAATTGCCTAAGAAATGGCGATTTGATGGAGGAAGCGAATTCACTAAAAGTGAAAAATACCTCAAAGATCTTGGAATTGAAATCCAAAAATCGTTACCATATACATCACAACAAAATGGCAGAGCTGAAAGGATGAATCGAACTATTTGGGAAAAGTCACAATCCCTAAGATTCGACGCCTGCTTACCACAATCATGGTGGGAATTTGCGCTTGAACACGCAGTATACCTATACAATAGGACTCCCATAGCTCGCAATAAATGGCAGACACCATATTTTCTTATTGAAAAAGAGAAACCGAATGTATCGGATTTGCGAGTGTTTGGATGCCAAGCTTATGTATATATTCCTGCTGAACGCAGACAAAATAAGCTTGAAGCCAGATCTAAGATGATGATCTTTCTGGGATATAAAAATGGAATGAAAGGGTATAAATTTATGAACCCTGAAAACAACACCATTTTTATGGGAACGACAGCAGTATTTGACGAAACAAAATTTCCAAAATGTCGAAACTCTAATCAAAATCCCACATTCCTCAATCCAGAGGAAGAGTTTGAGGATCTCATGCCAGAAATACCTCATGGAACGTCTAAAGAACATAATACATCAGATGAAGAAGAAGATTCATCGAAATCAGAGAGTGATAATAACTCATCTGATGAATCTAGTATATCTCCCAAAGGAAAGGGATCTGATAGTTCAAAAGACGATTCTAAAAGTGATGATTCAGATAATTCTGAAAGCGATGATTCAGACGATCAAAATGAAGTTGAGGAAGATTTATTTGCTCCTTCAAGACCATCATCTCCTAGACCAACTAGAACCAGACAATCAGTAAATCGACCAGATAACGTCTAGGGAGATTTAGATCCAGTCGAAATTGAAAAAATTGATAGAAGAACAAGATTAGATCGTTTCACGATTAATAAATTATTATCATGTGCAATTCCTATCAATGAAACAGCTAATACAGCTGTACCTGAACATCATCACGAAATATTTCGCTTACCAATCAGCGAACAACAAGATTGGATTAACGCTGAACAAAAAGAATGGGATATGCTCATTAAAAGAGGCGTTATAATAAATCTACAACATCTCCCTGAAGGTTGAAAGGCTATAGGTTGTAGATGGGTTTATGTCCAAAAAGACGATGGGCGTAAAAAAGCTCGTCTAGTTGCCCAGGGTTTTTCCCAAATAGATGGGATTGACTACGATTTTATTTTTAAACAAGGAACCAACATAGTCATAGCGATTATATATGTCGATGACTCAATGTTTTTGGGATCCAACAAAATCATAACATTGTGTAAAAAGCAGGAGTTTATGAATAGATGGGAATCTAAAGATTTAGGAGATCTCATCGATGGTCAATCGAAAAATTTCTTATCATTTCAAATAAAGAAAAATGGAAATATCATTACCATCGATCAAAAACCCTATTTGCATAAAATAATCCAGAGACTAGGAATGAGTGACGCTACTCATACAAATACTCCTCTTCCTACTGGATATGAACCAATTAAAAATGATCAAATATTAGATCATACGATTAGATCTCAATATCAATCGGTTATTGGTTCATTATTATATTTGATGATTGGAACAAGACCAGACATTTGTTTTGCTGTAATAAAAATGTCGCAATTTTCAGCAAATCCGTCATCAGATCATCTAAAAAATGCAATAGGAATGGCTAGATATTTAGCCAAATCAATAGATCTTTGCATAAAATACGACGGATCATTAAGATCTGGCTTAATGAGTTATACAGACTCAGATTGGGCTTCAGATAAAAATGATCGTCATTCCACATCTGGATTCTTTACTCTTTTATCAGGAGGAGTAGTATCTTGGACGTCTAGGAAACAAAAAACAGTAGCACTATCGTCAACAGAGGACTGGAATATTAT
>JAEBUT010000039.1:67271-89482 GCA_020011035.1 Amanita subjunquillea
TATTTTTATTTTTATTTTATTTAAATAATGTACAATCAGTTGTATTTATACAGTTATTGATACATTTATTCACTATGGGACAATGAGGTAGGGTAGCAGAAACAAGGGCAAGAGGTGAGAGGGTGAGAGGGCAACAGGGCAACAGGGTGAGGGCAACAGGGTGAGAGGGTGAGGGCAAGAGGCAACAGGGCAACAGAGTGAGAGGGTGACAGGTGAGAGGGTGACAGGTGAGAGGGTGGTAAATGGGTGAGAGGTAAGAGGGGGGAGAGGGCAAACAGGCGAGAGGTGAGAGGGCAAATGGGCAAGAGGGTGACAGGTGACAGGTGAGAGGGGGATGGGCAAACAGGCAAATGGGCAAGAGGCAAGAGGCAAGAGGGGGAGAGGGGGAGAGGGGGAGAGGGGGAGAGGGGGAGAGGGGGAGAGGGGGAGAGGGGGAGAGGGCAAGGCAAACAGGAGAGGTGGGCGTGGTAGGGACTGGGTGGTGAGTGGAGGGGGTTCATTGTGGGTGTGGTTGTCAGGGAGTGGTGGTAGGTGCCAACACTTTACACTCCCCCACACTTCCCACTGGACTCCTGAGGACTCCCTGGACTCCTGAGGAGTCCAGAGGAGTCCCTATGGATTCCTTGCATTTTGGAGGTCTTTACACTGCCCCCCCTATTCCGTGCGGAATCCGTGCGGAATCCGCGGATTCCACACGGATTCCACATGGATTCCACATTGTCCTAGAATGGCAGTACCATTCCGCACAGAATCCATGCTGATTCCACACTGATTCCGCACGGAATGGTGGAATTTCCGTGGAGAGTCCGAGTGGACATTCCGTGTGAACTCTTTTTCGGCATATGCCGTAGCGTCACAAGCACAACAGCGACATCACACATCCCCATTGTGATGTCACACGTCGCATGTCACGGGTCACCTCACACTATACCGTGACATTACACATCACCCTCCCACTGCCAACACATGGCTCGCACTCGCCGATCGCAGCACGACGCCGCCATCACTTCGCCACCAAAGTCAAGGAGTGGCCGCAAGCGAGCAATATCGGAGGCATCGGAGCGATCCACGAAGAAACGGAACGCGAAGAAGCAACGCGCCGACGATGATGGAACCGAGGGCTCCCGGTGTGCGTGCAATTCAGCGGGCAAGCACATACTTACTACCCCAGCAGGACAACGACCACGCATGGGAACAAGGAAGAAATTGAATCAGCAAGGGCTCCAACCAGGTATGTCAGCGTCAGATTTTTTTTCTTTTCTGATATGTTTCACCCTACCACCCTACCCACCACGCTGCTACGTTCCGCCACCCCCCCCCCCTCCCACGTCACGCGTACTCACCACCCAATGAACCACCGCTCCACTCACCACCGCAATTCACCACACCGCCCTGCCTTTCCACCCATCATGCCACACCATGCATCACGCCACGTATCACACCACGCTGCGCATCGCACCACGCATCATGCCACGCCGCCGACCACCCTCAGGTACGTTGGCTCGCTTTTCATTTTATTTGTATATCCTCATCGGTTAACTCCCATCATGCCCTTCTGCCCATCATGCCACGCCGCCCATCATGCCACGCCGCCCACCATGCCACCCACCACCGCAAACCACACCACCCTGCCATTCCGCCCATCCCGCCACACCACGCATCACGCCACGCATCACATCATGCTGCGCATCGCATCGCACCGCATCGCGCATCGTGCCACGTCGCGCATCATGCCACGCCGCCGACCACCCTCACCAGGTACGTTGGCATGCTTTTCATTTTTATTTGTATATCCTCATCGGTTTACTCCCGTCATTCCCTTCTGCCCATCATGCCACGCCGCCCACCATGCCACCCACCACCGCAAACCACACCACCCTGCCATTCCGCCCATCCCGCCACACCACGCATCACGCCACGCATCACATCATGCTGCGCATCGCATCGCACCGCATCGCGCATCGCGCCACGTCGCGCATCATGCCACGCCGCCGACCACCCTCACCAGGTACGTTGGCATGCTTTTCATTTTTATTTGTATATCCTCATCGGTTTACTCCCGTCATTCCCTTCTGCCCATCATGCCACGCCGCCCACCATGCCACCCACCACCGCAAACCACACCACCCTGCCATTCCGCCCATCCCGCCACACCACGCATCACCCCACGCCATGCATCTCGCCACGCTGCGCATCACCACGCCATGCATCTCGCCACCCTGCGCATCACCACGCCGCACATCACACCACGCTGCGCATCACCACGCCGGCCACGCATCGCGCCACGCCGCGCATCACGCCACGCCGCCCATCGCAATTCACCACGCCACCACACCATTCCACCTGCCACGCTACGCCGCCCACCACGCTGCCCACTCCAATTCACCACTCCCCCCCCCCTGCCATGCTCCCGCATTCCCAACGCCCACTCCTGAACTGCTGCCCATCTCGAATGAACCACCAACTAGGTAAGTTGCTCAGACCTTACATACCACCTTGCTGTATATATGTATGTATATGTATCTTGTGTAATTAAATTACTTTGAACTACCTGCTGTCATACCTAATGTATTACCACCATGCCTCAATTTATTTGACTGTACCATCATACCCACTGTGAACCCCTGCCCCTGTATTATAGACCAAGAGCAGAAATGGTATTACAACAGAGTGGCATTTCTGTTGCACCACCTGAACGCCATCGATCATCAACAATTCAGTTTCTAAGCATGAAACCATTTCATGCTTCAGGACGTGCTCGCCGTTCTGATATGCAGGCTGCATCTGGCAGTATGGAGAAACAAGAACTGGTTGTAGATGAAAATACAGATGGTGGCAGTGAGTATACAAGTTCTAGCTGCAATACCTACTTTTCTGATGAAAATAGGCAGTGGATCTGACTATGAGCATTCTAGCAGCTCTGAATCCTCAGAGAGTGTGGAAAGTGATATTGTGGATACTGATGTTGATGATGAGAAGAGTGAGCAAGGGATAGTGGAGTGACAATTGGAAAGCAGTTGTCTCAGGTATGGATTCATCCTAATATTAAAACTGGTCTTATAATTTGGCAAAGATTGGCATCTCAGAGGAGAGAAATGAAGTGAGAGATGTCCCTGAGGGTCAGTTGGATATCAATTTCTCTGGCCAACAAGCAGGTAAGCTGAAATAGTTCAAAAATTTCCTTATACAATTCTAACTTGAGCATAGACATCTCTGTGCCTGGTCCTCCTGATCTTCAAGGTGCTTCTCGCACTACAGGAGGCACAATTCGTGGAAAAGCTCTTGGTAATGTCTTCAATATTGGGATTCTGAGGATGCCTTGGATATTGGTCTGGTGTCAGTGGGAAGAGTTAAGTTTTTCAAACTTAAAGATAATCCTTCCACTGCCAATCCTTCCATGTCATTGAAGGTAAAGATTGGGGGTGACATGGCCTCTATGCTTGGTCAGATATCCAAGTGCTATTCCCCTATTGAAAGTGAGTTTTTTATCATGTTGTTTTCCATGCCATATAATTATTTTCTCTAAAGAGAAGAATATGAGGATCTTCACTCATGAAGATGGTGAGTGGACTATTAAAGGACGTTTCAGGGCAGCATTGGGAGAGAATGACCCCATTATCTGGGATGTGAAAAATGGGGAGTATTCCCTTTCTATTGCCTTGGTATGTATTCATTTGTGATCATCATGCCTATGTCCTGAAATTATTCAGGAGGATGAAGATTCTATTTCTTTTTCCAGGATCTCTCCTGACAATAATCCATCTAGTGTTCCTATGACCTCTGTGCCTTCCCTGACAAGTGATCAGTACAGGAAGGAGATTGTGGAGAGCCTCAACATTCCCAAATATTTGCTCAGGGATGGAAGGCCTGAAAAGGGTTTACAATTGTATTATAAAAAGTACAAGGCTTGCCTCCAAGCAATATCAACTTCTGAGAGGATGGCAAATGCAGGGGAATGGGGAATCAGGAGGCCATCAGACACAGACATAGTGGAACTGTTTGTTGGAAAGTCAATGTGGCACTCTGATGTGAAGAAGGCTTTTTCCAGGGTATCAAAGCACCATGAGATGGTGAAATGGCTAAATGATGATGATGATGCACTCCCAGTCATTGAAATTTGGGGGAGGAAAAAGGATCTTATACTTTCAAAGACCTGAAGCAATGGCTGGATGAGAAGGAAAGTGAAGCAAAGAGGAAGGGAAAAGAGAAAGTAAAGGATTCTGGTAGAGATGAGGAGAAGAGAAAGAGGAAGAAGGAGAAGAAGGAGAAGGAGAAACAGGACCTGGTGACAAAGAAGCACAACACCAGGAGCAAGGGAAAGTAAGCACATATGCATGACTGAGGAGTCAATATTCATGTAATAGTACTTGGTTATCTGTTGAATCGCATAGGCTATTTTTTATGTCCCAAAGTTTCCATGGAATGATGGGGATCATTATCCTGCTATTATTTCTGCCCATGGCTACTGCAGCACCATTGAATGAGGCACCATTCCCTGACATCTCATTCAAGGTCTTCAATACCTTCATTGAGAAAAATTTCAGTTCCTCAATTTCTTTGACAACTGTCCTTGTTATCTTGCTCAGTCTCACTGAAAATGTGCAACTGTTGAGCTTGCATGGTCGGCAGCAGAAAAAAAGGTACAATGGAGAGAAGGCTACATCTGTCACTTCATGGATAACAGCTCTTGCACGCCCACTGAAGGAAAGACTTGAAAATAATGGTGAATATATATCAGATGATAGTGAAATGTCAGGCAGTCAGGAAAATGAAGAAGGGATTGATGTGTTGGCAATGAAACTTGACAATTTGGCAAAGCTATTGAAGCTTTGTCCATATGATGAATCTGGACACTTTACTGGGAAGCTCAAACCTATCTCACATAAAGATATACAGCCCATTCATGTCTTATGTCCAGATGCAGTTGTCTGTGAGACTGCAGATTGCAAACCACGCTCCCTGATAATGTCATCAAAGATACGGGATATACCATCAGTGACTCTGATAAAAAACTTTGCAATCTATGAAGATGTTCAAGTACTATCAGGGCATTGTAAGGTCTGCAGAACAACATACTATGCTGACCATGAGCGTACACTATCTACTCTGACTGGCCTACATGATAAGGTGTATCTAAATTCAGCAAGGTACATAAAGATTGGGAGAAACCTATGGGTTGATCGAGAATTCACTTCAGCAGTCCTGAATGGTATATATCATTTCCATTCATCCACTGCAGCCTATACAGCCTTCTGGAATAATGTTTTCAGCAGCAAAGATTCATCTGCTGGGAAAGTAAGCAATAGACATATATGGAAGGCATTTGTCCAGGAGTCAATCAGATTTATGGGCTCCATGTCTGGCATAAATTTAACCATAAGGGACAACCTTCAACTTGAAGAAGTGACAAAAGAAGCTTATCGCATATTAGGGGAAGGTGGTTTAATCAGGGCTTCTAATGGGCATGCTTGTAGTGAATGTACTCAGAAGTACAGGAGAACAATCAATGCACCAGCAGCAATTGATCCAGCAAATATATTGGGAGTGGATGAAGGCATTGTTGGAGCTGTAGCAGGACAAGAAGTTGTTGAAGGTGCAGCACCAGTAAAAATGGTTGTAGTAGATGGAATTGTAATGGGTCACACCATATGTGCACATGACCAGTGCACATCAGAACTTGCAAATGCTCGAGGAGGAGTTTATTGTGCATTACATGAGGACATGTATGGGGGAATATGCCATGTTGCAGACTGCACAAACAATATTGTCCAAGGTACACTAGCTTGCCAAGATCACCAGGAAAAGTGGAACAGACATGTGAAAAATAATAGACAGAGGAGTCTAGCTGGGTTTAGGAGAGCACTGAGACAACCAAATGAGGATTTGCCATGGAATCAAATGCAGCAAGGGGAACAGCAGGAAGGGAGCAGCCAGAAGGGGAGCAGAATGAAAGGGAACAGGAGCCACAACATGATCGCAGAAGAAGGAAAAGAGATGCCTTTATGCCCTCTCGAAACTATTGTGTGGAAACAATCTGTGCCCCATGTGGAGTAGTAGTGGCATGGACAAAGTTTGCAAGATCTGAATCAGCAACTAGGATCCTTCAATTTTTGCAAAATGTGTATCCAAATCCTGACACAAGGCCTGACTATATCTGCATAGATAAGGCATGCCTTGTACTGAGATCCAGTATTGCAAATGGAAGTTGGGATAGCTGGAGTCAGACAAGCCGATTCATTGTGGACTCATACCACTATACAAACCATAGAACAACAGACATACTTTGTCGTGCATGGTGCAATCCTGCACCATTAAATGGTTCTGCACCAAACCTGGTTATCACAGGCACAAGCAATGATGGTCAACCTTATCAGAAGCGGGCATTCAATACTCAGGCTTGTGAACAATTAAATGCATGGCTAGGTGGTTTTGAATCAGTGATGAATAGGATGAAGTGTGGGAACTTTGATTGGTTTATGCATGCAATGTTGAACTTTCATACAGTCCAGGTTTTGAAGAGGCAGGAAAGATTTAGGGTTGATGAGTTTGACAGTGAGAATAGTGATTCTGAGGACTGAGTATCCTGTGGGTGTATCACTGACTTGTACAAATATTGAGTTATCATGTAGTAGATAAAAATTGAGTTTGAACAAAATTTAATTTGATTGTGGGAAAATTAGTACAGTGTAGGGATTCCAAACAGGAAGTTGGTCTAACTGTGAGAATATGCACAGGAAGTTATACTGATCAAGGGAGGTATGGAGGAAGGAAAAGTGCTTATATGTTCAGATGTGTGGAAAATGTAGTGTGGGAATGCATAAATGAGGTTAAGTTGAGTGTGGAAAATGAGGTATGGTGTGGGAATGTATGCAGAAAGGTATACTCCATGTGAAAAAGTGGTTAGCCATTGCATGTCATGATTTTCACCTTTTGGAATGTGGGAAAATGTGTGACATGTGAGAACAGTATCTAAACTGAGTGTTCTGACTGTGGGAAAATGTGTGAGGGTCTGAGTTTTTGTGGGGATGTACATATACAAATGTTCAGATAATCAATAGTGTGGAATGCATACCAGAAGTTGATGTAACCGTGGGAAAATTAAGGCAGTGTGGAAATAAGTAAAGGAAGTTATTCTGACCATGGGAGAATAGAATAGAATGTGGGAATGTGTACAGAAGATATGCTATAGGGCTAAAGTGTTGATATGATACATGATTGATTATGCTAATGTGATGCTACTACAAATATAGAGTCTATGTGAAAATTCATGTGGAATCCATGCGGAATCCGCGGAATCCACACGGATTCCACTCGGACAGGGGGGGCACTGCAAAGTACTGGCATTTTGGATAAAAACATAAGAGTGGTCATCAGGAGTCCTCCTAGAGTTCCTGCTCACTCCCTGCTCACTCCCTGCTCACTCCTTGAGGCACAGAAATGACTTGATACATAGAGTTTACAAGGAGTTCACAAGGAGTCTACAAGGAGTCTGTGCAATATTCAGGCCCCTGTAAGATAATTGCCTGGTATCTATGAGTAAAAAACAAGTGTTATTGTAATACACTAAAGTACATATTGTCTATATGATATCACCACCACCATCTTCATCAGCACTACCAGCACCAATATCATCATTACCCCCAGCCTTTCTCTGTAATGACTGTCTATGAATCACATGCTTTGTATGGTAAGAGAGCATAGTGTGTAAAAACCAGTTGAAATTTCCAGAAGTCATTCTCTTCAGTATTTGTTCAAATCCTCCCAGCCAGGCATTCAATTGCTCACATGCCTGTGTGTTAAATGCACGCTTATAATATAGTTGTCCTTGAGCATTCTGCCCTGCAATAACTAAGTTGGGTGCAGAGCCATCTTTAGGAGCAGGATTACACCAGGTTTGGCACAAATTATCATTGGCCTTATGGTTGATGTAGTGATATGAATCAACAATGAACCTTGTTGTGTTTTTCCATTCCTGCCAACTGCCATTTGCAACACAAGAGCGAAGAACCATACAAGCTTTGTCAATGCACACATAATCAGGCCTAGATTCTGCAGTGGGATAAACACTCTGCAAGAATTGCAAGATATTTGCAGGGGATTCTGATTTTGCAAACTTGGCCCAAGCTATGACAACTCCACATGGTGCACATATGGTTTCAACACAGTAGAACCTTGGTGGAGTGAAATGTTTGTTTCTTTGCCTAATTTCATTCTCACTGTCATGTGGCTGTACATCATGAACACCCTGTTGCATCCAAGGCCATGTTTCATCTGGCCTTCTAAGTGCTCTCCTGTACCCACCCAGGGAGTGTTGTCTATGATGCACAAGGTATTGCCTCCAAAGTGCTTGGTGCTCTTGACAAGCCTGAGTACCTTCTATCTTGACATTCAGGCAGCTTGGGATGTGACATAGGCCACCATATTGATTTTCATGCAATGCACAGTATATTCCACCTCGTGCATTTTGTAAGTCATTGGTGCAACTGTTATAGGCACAATGTGTATGGCCCATGACTATGCCATCCATAACAACCATTTTCACAGGTGCATAATCCAAGTCCATGCACTCATCTTCTTGCTGGTCTCCATCATTGTCATCAATTATGTCAGCTTGTGACTTGTGTTTATGGGTACATTCTGCACAAGAATGTTCCTCAGCAGCCCTTACAATGCCATTTTCTCCAAGAATATGGAAGGCCTCCTTTGTTAACCCATCAATTGGAAGACCATCCTGTGTTCTAAAATTTGTATTTGAGTCCATAGCTATAAATCTTATAGATTCTTGGACAAATGCTTGCCAGACTTGACGCCTTGTTATCTTCCCTACTGGATTTAGGACATCAGTGCAGAAATCTGCATAAGCAGCTGCTGATGCATGGAAGGTATATATCCCACTTAGCACAGATGATGTAAAACTTCGGTCTGCCCACATATTCTGGCCAATCTTGATATACTTGGCAGCATTCAGATACACCTTATCATGCCTGTTAGCCCTTTTATCATATACTCTTTCATGATCTGCATAATAAATTGAATTGCATTCTTTGCAATGTCCTGAGAGGACAGGCACATTCTCATATGTCACAAAATTCTTGATAAGCTGGACAAGTGGAATGTCCCTTTGTCTGGACCACTGAAATAAAGCCTGCTTATGGCAAGAAGGTTCTTGGCATCTAGCCAATCTTGGACAAATAATGTGTACAGGTTGTATTTCTTTTTGTGAAACAGATTTCAATTTACCCTTGAATTTCCTTGCATCTCTGTATGGATATAATCCCAATAACCTTGCCATTGCTTTCAAGTTTGAGGCCAAGGTTAATGGATATTTGGGTGTCAGTCATATCAGGATTTAAGTCAGACTCTTTCAGCAATTGGGTGTTTGCCCCAAGTTTGTCATTTATTGCCTGTGCCATACACCTGATCCAGCCAGTTGCTACTGTCCCTTTTGCCTGACTCCTCTGGTAGAAATGAAGACTTAACAAATCAGTGTTCTCAATGACAGTAAACAGAGTCATCAACACAATTGGCAGAGTCACAGTTGAACTGAAGTGATCATCTACAAACTTGCTAAACACTTTGAATGGGATGTCAGGGAATGGTTTCACTTCTTTGGCAACAGCAGCAGGAACAAAGCACATGATGATCATGAATGTCATCAACCAAATTGGGAACTGATCTAGATGATAAAATATCACAGAACTGATTCACATTCAAGCAGTGTTACTAAGTGTACATGATGTATGGCTTACTTGGCCTTTTTCTTGACCTTCTTAGAGCCAGAGGTGTGTTGATCCTTTTCCTTCTCCTTCTCCTTTCCCTTGTCCTTCTCATTCTTCTTCTTGCCTTTGTTCACCCTCCTCTCCTTCTCATCTTTAAGATCTGAAAAACTGTAATTCATCTTCTCCTTTCCCCATACATCTGCATCATCTGGGCAACCATCCTGCCCTTCCAACCATTCTTTGATCAAGGGATACTCATTGATGTCACCAAATGCAGGCTTCATATAAGTGAACCAAGTGGTCTTGGAAACAAAGAGCTCAATGACAGTGATATTGGTGGGCCTCTTTCCAGGCCAAGCTCCAGCCTTTACTTTCTCATTCAAGGCCTGTATAGCTCCTAAGCAAGCTTTATATCTGGCATAGTAATCCCTAAGACTTGAGTTCTTCACATCAGTCCTGAGTTGCTCAGGAATATTAAGTAAGGCAATCAGCTCATTCTTGGAGTGATTCTCTGTCTGTTTTGCAGGCATGCTCACTGGTGCAGGTGTAGCCATGGCAGCTGGCCTGGAAATTCTCTGCTCCTATTTGTCCTTCAGCCTATGTTACTGGTCTGAGACATTGCACTCACTGCACAGATGGATAATGTAGCAATTCCATCACCTGGATGCCACTCAATCTCTTCATTCTCAACTATTGCTTCAGTGAAAGGACCCTTGATACTCCAAAAGCCATGTTCAAACACATAAATGGTTTGATTTTCATCTGAAGATATGTTGGCATCATTTTGGACACAAGAAATTTATTACCTTTAATTGGATGGTAGCGCCTTGCCAGTTTGGCTAAAACTGGCCCTAGATTTGCAGAGACCTCTGTTTTCAGGATCATCAATGGCTTAGCCTCACCAGGATTTTCTGTCAAGGCAGTGTAGACTTTTACTATCCCTTTCCCAAACACAGGCTGCAAGGTCAGGTCCTGGGAGTCACCATAATTGAAGACATTTCCAAATGCCTTCCCTCTCATAAAACCATCTTTGGTTCGAGATGCACCCTCAGGTGGAGGAGGGGAACCCATGGCTTAACTGTGTCAGGTTGTCTTTGATTAAGGTGGTACCATTGACTTACTCTTATCTTCATCTTTGTCAAAGAGATTGCCAGGAGGACCAGTCACAGGCTCCTTTGTTAAGCAATTTAGTTACTGTTTGGAAATGTGACAAACAATTAAATATTGACCTGATCAATGATGCTGATTGCTTCAATGTCAACAATTTCTAATTGTTCTTGATTCTGTGACCCTTTAATAGTAGCTCAGAAGAAAGTATAAGGGGGCACACCTTATTGGATAGCTCATTTTCTTTTATATTCAAGTCCTCTTCCTCTTCTTCCTCTCCTTCATTCAATCTTTCCTGTTCTCCTTCCCCATGCATGTCATCTGGCTCACTGTTAGATTCACTATCACCTAAAGAGACCATAGATGGATGATTTTTAACCAAATAATGTATATTTACTTACTCGAGGTAGTATCATCCTGTTCTTGCTCTCTAACACATGTAGATTGCTCAGATATTGTTGATGGTTCAAATATTATTCCCAAAGCTCGCATGTGTGCAGGTGGCACAATTGGCACACAAACTTTCAGAAAGCAATTTCTCAGCACTATACATATAAATACAAGACCACAGGCAGTGTAGAGACCAAATGACGAGATGGAGAGGGTATTGAGTGTGTTTATGCATTTGTAGGTGGGCGTAAATGGTTTTGGATGGGCGCAGGGGGTTTTCAGATGGGCGTGGGGGGTTTTCAGATGGGTGTGCAGGTTTTTGAATGGGCGCGGGGGTTTTTGGATGGGTGTAGGGGGTTTTCGGATGGGTGTGCAGGTTTTCGGATGGGTGCAAATGGTTTTGGATGGGCGCAAATGGTTTTGTTTGAGCGCAAATGGGTTTGGATGGGCATGAATGGGTGCAGGGGGGTTTTGGATGGGTGCCGTGAGATGGATTGAGTGGGTATGCACATTTGCGGACGTTCGGATGGGTGTGAATGGTTTCAGATGGGTATGAATTGTTTCGGACGGGTGCGAATGGTTTTGGATGGGCGCAAATGGGTTTGGTTGAGCGCAAAATGGGTTTGGATGGGCATGAATGGGTGCAGGGGGATTTTGGATGGGTGCTGTGAGATGGATTGAGTGGGTATGCACATTCGCGGACGTTCGGACGGGCGTGAATGGGTATGAATTGTTTTGGACAGGTGTGAATGATTTTGGACGGGCGCGAATGGTTTTGGATTGGCGCGAATGGGTTTGGATGGGCATAAACGGGTGCAGGGGGGTTTTGGATGGGTGCCATGAGACAGATTGAGCGGGTATGCACATTCGCGGACGTTCGGATGGGCGTGAATGATTTCGGACAGGCGTGAATGGTTTCAGATGGGCGCGAATGGTTTTGGATGGGCATGAATGGGTGCAGGGTGTTTTCGGATGGGCGCCGTGAGATGGATAGGGTGGTATTGAGTAGATTTTGGTGAGTAAAAATGACAGACGATCAAAAGAAACATACGGGGTGGGACTGTCTGTGCTAGCTGAATTACTAGCTTCTTTATCCTCCTTTGCACGTGCTGCAGATGTTTTTCTAGCACATTTGTTAGTCCCAGCTCAAAACGAAGAGGAGATGGCAGACCGTCTCTGTGCATCTCTGTCCTTCTTTGCCTTCTTCTGATCCCTTTTTGGGCTCTTGATTGATGTTGTTGACTTGGTCCTCTTTCGGCTGGATGTTGGTGGTGGAGAGCGAGGTGCGGTGGAGGACATAAGAGAGCCGGCAGAGGCACGAGTGGTTGGCATGGAGGGCGTAGGGAGGGTTGTGTCACAGGTGTCACAAGAGTGACTCTGTGGTACAGGCTCCATTGTGACCATCACACAAGGACTGGCAAGCACTCCCTGCGTACTCCACAGGGACTCCCATTGAAAACTGTCCTGAGGACTCCTGGACTTTAGGAGGAGTCCATAGGGAGTTCAGTGGGAGTTCAGTGGGAGTCCCAGTTGAGTCCATCAGCCATTTCATTGACATTTTGGGGCTGTGAGATTTGCAAGGAGTTCCTGTGGACTCCCCCCTGGACTCCAGGGACTCCTCAGGACTCCTCAGGACTCCTCAGGAATGACGTGGGGGAGTGTAAAGACCTCCTATAGTCTGTAATCTTATAGGTTATGGGCCCCGACCGTCGCTATTGAAAAACAGATTTATTTTGCCTAAACGAAGATGTTGACTACATCCTCAATGACTACGCTGTCATTATCTGATTTTCATTCTGCTGTTGAGAAGTTAGATGCTTCTGGATCCAATTGGGTAATGTTCCAGCGCCGTTTCACTATCGCCGCTCGCCAGAAACGCCTTTGGAAACATTTTGATGGGACTAGCCCCAAACCCGCAGCTGCTACTGCTAAACCTGCAGTCACATCATCCAAAACCTCCACATCTATGCCTGTTGAAGTGATTGCCTGGGAAGAAAAAGAGGATTTAGCGATGTATCTCCTGTCTCAGAAATTACCTGATTCCATCTTCACCAAATACATGTGCAAATCTTCTGTTGCCAAGATCTGGGCTGCAATTGTCGTTGAATTCACCCAGAAATCTATGTTGATGAAGGCTAATCTCCACATGGAATTCATGGCGCAACGCTGCGTGAAAGGCGCTAACTTGTGGGAGGAATTTGATCACGTCCATATGAAGTATGAACAGCTGCTAAATGCAGATGTTGCTGTTAGCGACGATGACTATCGTACCCTTGTACTAAACTTCATACCGGGGACCTTTCCACTTTCCTTGCGCAGATCTCTGCCAACATGAAGATATTGGCTTTGTCATCATCTGGCAATACCTCTGCCAATCTGGATGCTGAATGGTTAATGCAAATTGCTATTGAGGAGTGGGAATGCCGAGACACTTACTGGCGTGCCAAGCAGTCCTTCACATCTGCTAATCAGTTGAACGCTCCAAATAATGTTGCGTTAACTACCATCTCCAGCGAGAAGCCAGGAGCTAGGTCTGGAGGTGGACACCGTAAACCCCATGGCAGAGGCCCTAGGAAGCCTGTTGGCATTTGCTGGAACTGTGGCAATCTGAGTCATAAGCAAGACACTTGTCCGAAACCAAAGAATGCAGACACACCTAAGCCATCTGGTTCCACATCCTCTGATACCTCAAGGAAAGGCCTGCTGCCCCCACCACCGTATAAGACCAAGGGTGGTAGTGCCAATGTTGCCACTGACAGTGACGTTGCTGGGGCTTGGTCAGCTTTTCTAGATGACCTGCAGATCCTTGAAGATCTTACCAACGATGATGATGATCTCCCAGATTTGATCACCATTGATGATAGTGACTCTGAAGCCGACATAGACTGGGAGAACTCGAATATCCTGAGAATCATGGTTCTGTCACTTTCAATACAGGTTTTTGCAGTGAAGAAATCATACCTTACGCACGCCGCCATGACGATGATGATGAACCTGGTCCTTCTGCTTTCAGTCTCGGAATGACCTATCCTCATGCTGAGGAGGTTTTTGTTTCTGTATACACCATAGCTTATGCCTCGTTCGCCCATCTGGAACATCCAAGTCTTCATTGGGATATGTATGACTTGGGTGCAAGTCACCATATGTCCCCACTGCGTGAAGATTTTCTCAACTTCAGGTCTATGCCTACAAGATCACTCACTGCTGCCAATTGCCAATTGTTTACAGCTGAGGGGATGGGTGATCTGATTGTCACTGTACCCAATGGTGAAACAACAACACGAATACACCTACGTGATGTTCTGTATACCCCAGCTCTTGGCTTTACACTGATATCAGTCGGTTGTATTGACGAGGCCGGCTACTCCGCTTATTTTGGAAATAGCGTATGCATTATCCGAGATCCTAAAAACAAGGTCGTTGGAAGGATTCCAAAAGGAGCAGGAGTTTATATGACGGAACATATGTCTCACCGTTATTCTGCCAGTGCCACACTCCGCCGTATCCGACTCCATGATGCCCATGAACAGCTTGGCCACATATCCATGAGCCAAGTTCATCATCTTTTCAACACCGGTATTCTCCCTGGACTCACGCTTGACGTTGATGATACCAATTTTGAATGCCGAGTGTGTGCCATTGCTAAATCGACAAAGAAGGGTGTTCCACAAGAGCGTATAGGTGGCCGTGCAACAGAATTTGCTGCTGAGATACATTCTGATGTGTGGGGACCTGCTCGTGTTTCAACACTGGGTGGTCGACAATACTACGTCAGTTTCACTGATGACTGGAGTCACTGGACGATGCTATACTTGCTACGCACCAAGGCTGAGGTCTTCATCGCACGTATTGCTCCTTCTCTGCATGGGTGACTACTCAATTTGATGCTTGCATTAAGGTGCTCCATTGGATCGTGGAGGTGAATACCTAAGCACGGAATTCACATCCTTCCTCGAAGGCGCAGGGACTGAACAGAAACTCACCGTGCATGATACACCGCAGCAAAATGGAGTTGCTGAGCGACTCAACCGTACCCTTATCGAATGTGTACAGGCTCTCCTCTTGATGACTGGTCTTCCTACGACACTGTGGGGCGAATGCTTGATGCATGTCACTTACTTGTTGAACCGTTCATGGACGCGTGCCCTGCCTGACAGGAAAACACCTTATGAAGTCATCTACAGTAGTAAACCGAACCTGCTCACATACCTAAATGGGGTGCTGTGGTCTGGGAATATGATGAAGGAGCTGGGAAGCTCGGTGCCTGGGCAAAAGAAGGCCATTGGGTTGGATATGATACATCAAGTGCTGGTCACCGTGTCTATTGGCGTTCTAACAGGTCTGTGTCAGTCAAGGAGAACCTTGTCTTTTCGCAGGCCTTACCAGCTTTTGAAATCCCACCTGCAGGACATGATGAGAGCCGGGGGAGTATTGAAGAGTCTCTCATCAAAGCTGTAACGAAAGGTGTTGATGAGGAAGAAGGGGAGGAGGACAAGATAGCTAAAGAACTCACAAGCCCTGAACCCTCTGAACCCTATGCCCAACACGAGGCCATATCCCCCATACCGCCAACCCTGCCGCCCATCCTGACGTCATCAAATCCGCCTAATCCGACCCTACCTACTGCCTGCCAGTCATCTTGCGCGCGCAAACCTAGCCAATATGTTAGGGACATAATGTCAGGTGAATTTGTCACTGGACAAAAAGGCGACTTACCGCAGGGAATGCCCAGGGATTGGGATGGAGATAAAGGGGCTGGCCCTGCTGAGGACATCTCAGGGATGGCCATGGGCGTGAAAATGGGGGAGTTGGGGGGTCTGGAACCGAGATCACTGGCTGAAGCGATGCAAAGTCCAGACTGGGTGCGATGGAAGGAGGCTATGGAAGAAGAACGTGAGGCATTAGAGCAACATGGGACGTGGAGCGTGGAAGACTTACCCAAGGGCACAAATGTGGTTGGCTGTAGATGGGTATTCACCCTCAAACGAGACGCCAGGCTCGGTTAGTCACCCAAGGATTTTCTCAAGTACCCAGGGTCAACTTCTTCAACACATATGCACCGGTTGCCAAATTGGCTTCCATTCAGGCTGCACTTGCATATGGCGCTGAACGCGACTACGAGATCCATCAGGTGGACATCAAAAATGCCTACCTAAATGGCTCTTTCATCAATAATGAGGTCATTTACATGAAACAATCACCAGGACTCACTTTGACACGAGACAAGCATAAGGTCCTATGACTCTTGCGGCCATTGTACAGGCTGAAACAATCAGCGCGGGATTGGTACAAGTGCTTGTGCAGCGCGTTGCAGCATCACTTGAAGATGATGTGTTGTGATGTTGACGAGGCAGTGTTTTACTGGCGTGAGGGTGATGCGACGATCGTGATAGTCGCACATGTTGACGACTTGACAATTTTGACGTCGTCGTTGGAGCTGATGGTGAGGGTCAAAGAAGGCCTCAAGAAGGAATTCTGTATTTCCGATCTGGGGGAAATTCATTGAATCCTAGGGTTTGCCGTCAAGCGCGATAGAGAACGCCGCATGATTTCGCTGTCACAGGGAGCATACCTTGAGTCGATACTCCAGCGTTTCGGATTCGAGAACATCAAACCATCTGCTGTTCCCATGGATCCAACCACTCGTCTCTCTAAAAGCAATTCGCTGCAAACTGCCCAGGAATTCTCTGTGATGAAAGAAAAACCCTACAGAGAGGCTGTGGGTTCCCTGATGTACGCCGTGTTGGGAACACATCCAGATATTGCATATGCTGTAGGGATCCTGTCAAAATACAATGATCAGCCTGAAATTGCCCACTGGACCACAGTTAAAAAAGTTTTCGCGTACCTTGCTGGAACGCGTGACTGGGTTTTGACCTACGGGGGAGCCGATCGACGCCTAGAAGGTTTTACAGATGCTGATGGTTCCATGCACAAGGAAAGGCAAGCGATTTCCGGCTACGCTTTCATGATTAATGGGGGAGCCGTGTCGTGGAGTTCCAAGAAGCAGTCGTTGATAGTGTTATCAACAACAGAAGCCGAATATGTGGCAGCGACGCATGCCACTAAAGAAGCACTCTGGTTGCGCACATTAGTTTCACAGGTATTTAATGAAACACATGACGGCTTACCACTCTATTTGGATAATCAATCTGCTATTGCCTTGGCCAAAGACCACCAGTATCACACCCGTACAAAACATATAGATGTCCATTTCCACTTCATACAATGGATCGTCAAGGAAGGCTATATCAAGCTGATTTATTGCCCTACCGAGGAAATGGTGGCAGACGTACTCACGAAAGCATTGCCTAACATGAAGGTCAAGCATTTTGCCGCTGCGCTTGGACTCGTGTGGTCTTGAGGGGGAGTGTTGGAAGTCAACACCGCCACAACTGAACTTGAACATGTAGTGATGCGCACAATTGATGCGCATCAATCTATTTATAGTATATTTCTATTCTTGCTACACCGTCTAAGCCACGTCAAAACACTGTTTCAACGATAGCTTCTACTATTCTACCTATCTAGGCTGTGCCTACTTGACTTATATATTCTAGAATATCATAGCGACGCCCCTCAGTCGATTGTTGCCCGACTGAGGTGAGCTGTCTTGATTCCTACCTTGTTTGCTAGTTACTTATCTACCTATAGTCTGTAATCTTATAGGTAGATATCAAGTCAGTCGATTGTTGCCTGACTGAGTCTGTAATCTAATACATTCATCATGGTCTGGAATGTTGAAGGAGAATTACAAAGACCGAAGAACATGACTGTTGGTTCGTATAATCCTCTGTTTGTTATAAACGCTGCTTTCCATTCATCACCCTTTTTAATTCGGACATTGTTATATCCCCAGCACAAATCAAGTTTAGTGAAATAGTTTGCGCCTTCTAATTTTGTCATCAAGTCTGAAACCAAAGGTAAGGGGTAGGCGTTTTTAATGGTCCATTCGTTCAGGTATTGATAGTCTTGACAAGGTCGAAGTGTACCACTCTCTTTTTTTGAGACGAAAAAGAATGGTGATGCCTGTGGTGATTTAGATGGTCAAATGTATCCTTTGTCAAGTTGTTCCTTAATCCATTCATCAAGGGTTGACTGTTCCTTTAGCGATAGCGGGTATATTTTACTGACTTTTGGTGTAAATCCTGTCTTGAGCTCGATTGCATGATCCCATGGACAAGAAGATGGGAAGCGCTCTGACACTTTCTTCTCAAAGGTGGCTTGCCAAGGTGTGTATTCAGAAGGGAGAACAGTGGGCGCTTTGTCTCATTTTGCTTGGTGTTCAAGTGCCTGTGAAGCTGATGTTTTTACCCTAATCCAATATTCGTCCTCTCCCCATTGTCATGTGTCTAGTGCCATGTGCCAAATAGGTTTGGTGATTTCTAGATCATCGTCCATTTGGAGGGTTTTCTTTTGCCAATCAATGGTTGGATTATGTTGTTCTAACCAGGGTATTCCAAAGATTATCACCTGATCCCCTAAGTTGGTGATCCATAACCAGTTGTTGTATTCTTTTCCTCTGATAGAGTAGGTAAGACGAGTGCAATGCGTGATTAATCCATTCTGATTGATTGTTCCATTGGCGTTCTTGACTCTAATCAGTTGTTTTAAGAGTTCTTTTGGTAGATCTTTGATATTCGTTCGTCGATGAAGTTTCCTTCTGCTCCACAATCGATGAGAGCAAATATTTTGGTGGTTTTATGGGTCGTTTGCACAGTAATGGAAATCCGTTTGTTATTATTGGAATTTACAATTACAGAGTCGAGTGCTAACTGTTCAATGGTACTGGAGGTGTCAACCGCTTTCTGGTGTCTCCTTCTTAAAAACCCTCAGATTTGAGTTCCTGGAGGGTGGTTTCGCATTCTTCATCAGGAAGTTCTTTCAGTAGTGCCCTAATGCATTGGGCAGCTGATTCATTCAAGGTCGTTTCCTCTACTGCTCTGATTGTGCGATTCTGTGGGGAGGAGGACTTGTAGGACGACGTTTGGGTGTTTCCCTTGTTTGGGCAGTCCCTGGATATGTGTCCCTGTGTTCCACATCTGAAACATTTGCCAGTTTTTCGATATTCCTCCTTTTGGGCATCAGAAAGACATCCTATGCTTACAGCATTGATTCCACTTGTTCCAGATACAGAGGGCTTCTGGTTTCGGTTATATTTGAAACGTCCCTTGGTGTCTCCTGATCCAGTGGATCGGTTCATCAGTTTCATGGTTTCCCAAGCATTGTGTAAGTGCTCCACAGCGTTATAGGCTGTTTCCATATTGATAACTGCGGGGTTTTCAATGATCTTTGCTGCGACTGATGCAGGGAGTCCTTTACAGAAGTAGATGCGCTGTGCCATGAACCCTGTAATTCCAGTGGAGTGTATGAGCAATCTGAACTTCTGAATGTAGGCAGGGATGTCGATATCTCCACCCACTTTGACTTTATCTAGATCATTCAGGGTCCTTGCTGCGCTGTCAGATTCTCCCCAGTCGCTCAAGAATCGTCATCTGAAGCTGGTGTAGTTGTCCCAGGAAAGTGCATGTGCGCTTTCTGCTGATTTCCCTTTAACTGCCTCTGCTATCTCTAATTCTCCTCGAAGATTGGCTTTCCAATCATCTAGTTCTTCCCCTAGATGAAGGAGAACATATTTAATTCGTTTTTTCGATGTTTCAAAGCGCCCCTCATCAAGATCAAATATGTCATCAAATGTATTGATGAAGTGTTTCACCTTAGAGTGCTGTCCTTTGAATTCCTTAATGGAGATTCCCTTTATCCCTTTCAAGGATATCTCTTTGTCGTCTGACATGTCCTTCTTTGGTTCCTGTTTCGGTTCTGGTGTTTTAGATTTCGGTTCCTGTGTTCCGGGTTTGTGTTTCGGTCCTGTGCCTTGTTTTGAGCTTTCTCCTTGTTTTGATTCATCTCCAAAGGGATCTATCTCGCTCTGCTGCTGTTCTCTGTATTCGTTCCACCTGGTGATTGTCTGCTTGTCAAGTGCAAGGAAAGCAAAGTCTCCAAGGTTTTGTCTACTCGAAATTCGTGCCACCAAGTGAGTTCAGGTTCAGTGTTTGGGGTTAGGAATAACTGATTGTTTTCTTCCTTTGTTTTGTTGTACCAGAGAATCCAAATATCTCCTGGTAATTTGGTGTTAGGGTCTCCTTCCTGGTATTCCCCTTCGAAGAGTTCCTCTGGAACTGGTAGGATCTTTCTCTTTGTTCCTGAAACGTAGCACCAGACCTTGTGTGTCATAGAAAAGTAGACTTCTCTTCGATTAAGGTAGTACTTCTGTTCGTAACGAACAGAGTTGTTTGGTGGCCTGATCTGGGAGTTTCTGGTATCAATGGTGTCTGGCTAGTGACAATGCACTAAGCAGTTCCTGAGTTCCAACTTGTGTTACGGACGATGCCCTCGTCGTGGTTCGTTCTAAGTCGACAGTGACAAGCAGAGTCTCGGTCCGCTCCCAGCCACTGGACGAAGAGTCTAGACACTAAGTCGAATGATGACGAAGGTCTAAAGAGCGACGAAGAAAGAGAGCGTCGAGTCAATCGAGGTTGAGAGCAAAACTCGTCTAAGTTGGAACTGAGGTTACTCTACTGTACATGGGGTTTATATACGATTTAGAGAACAAGGGAAGCTATAAAGGGAATGAGGCAATGACTACCTAAGAAAGGAAATGTGAAGGTAGTTATGAAAGGAGATAACGTCCAGGCTGTACACCACGCAGTACGAGGGAAAATGATGAAAACGAAACGGTCCGCTGAGACAAGAGACTCGAATGAGGAGAAAACTGTAACAGTCACTACACGGTCACAACGGGACACCGCTCATCAATGCTATCTCCTTTCATAGCTACCTTCACATTTCCTTTCTCAGGTAGCCTTCATTTCATTCCCTTTATGATTTCCTTTGTTCCCTGATCGTATATAAACCCCATGTACTGTAGAGTAACTCCAGTTCCAACTTAGACAAGTTTTGCTCTCAACAACGATCGACTTCAACACTCTCTTCTCTTGTCGTTCTCAAGACCTTCATCATCATTTGACTTAGCGTCTAGACCCTTCGTCCAGTGACTGGGAGCGGACCGAGACTCTGCTTGTCACTGTTGACTTAGAACGAACCACGACGAGGGCATCGTCCGTAACACAAGTTGGAACTCAGGAATCGCTCAGTGCATCGTCACTAGCCAGACACCATTGATACCAGGAACTCCCAGATCAGACCCCCGAACAACTCTGTTCGCTTCAGACAGAAGTACTACCTTAGTTGAAGAGAAGTCTACTTTTCTACGACACACAAGGTCTGGTGCTACGTTTCAGCAACTAAGAGGAAGAACCTACCGGTTCCAGAGGAACTCTTCGAAGGAGAATACCAGGAAGGAGATCACAACGACGAGCTACCAGGAGAAGTTTGGATTCACTGGTACAACAAAGAGAACGACGAGGACAATAAACTGTTCCTACCTCCAAACACCGAACCCGAACTTACTTGGTGGCACGAGTTCCGAGTTAACGAAGAGCTAAAGGAGTACTCCTTCTACGCATTCGACGAGGAGACAATCACCAGGTGGAACGAATACAGAGAACAACAGCAGATCGAGATAGATCCCTTCAGAGACGAATCGAAACAAGGAGAAAGCTCGAAACAAGGCACAGAACCGAAACACGAACCCGGAACACAGGACCCGAAACCTGAAACACCAGAACCGAAACAGGAACCAGAAAAGGAAATGTCAGAAGACAAGGATTCATCCTCGAAAGGATAAAGGGAATCTCCATTAAGGAATTCAAAGGACAGCGTTCTAAGGCGAAACACTTCATCAACACATTCGATGATGTATTCGATCTAGATGAAGGACGCTTCGAAACATCGAAAAAAACGAATCAATATGTTTCTCCTTCACCTAGGGGAAGAACTAGACGATTGGAAAGCCAATCTTCGAGGAGAATTGGAAGTAGCAGAAGCGACCAAAGGAAAATCAGCAGAAAGCGCATACACACTTTCTTGGGAAAA